>JAOQMP010000008.1:7260697-7274661 GCA_027563575.1 Erythroxylum pedicellare
TGCATGACATATCTTATACAATTGTTCATACACATATATTCATAACACAATCATCAAGTTCAAAGATTTATTCATAATATGAAATCAAGTTGAATGATATAAATTTTTTGAAAATTTCCCCCCTTTTTTAAACCTTTCAGCTTGACATTTTCATTTTTAACAAACCACAATATTATATACACCATTTCATATGTTATTCTTAAATATATATGGTACTTTTACAAATTTTAATTGACATTAATAAATGTAAGTATAAATAATTAAAATCTACAACTACAAGTTTACAACATATTCACAATTTGACAACAAACATTCAATACATCACTTCTTTAAGCTCAAAAAAGTTTTTACAATTTTACAAAATTTTATTATCAATTTTACAATTTCACATTGAATTATCAATTTAACATTTGATTATTAATTTCATATTTGATTATTATTTTTACATTTAGGTTTAAATATTAATTATCAACTTTCAAATTTAAGTTTTAACAATCTTTGCATAATACATAATTAATTACATACTAAGTTACTAACCCCATTTTACAATTCCATTTTCAATTCCCAATTTCCAATTCTAATTTACAATTCCATTTTACAATCTTTGCATAATTACAAATTCATAACAAAATCACATAAATTACTTACCCACGATATTCTTCAACTTCAATCTAACAATTTCAAATTATTGACTTCAAAAATTCCATTCCAAAACAATTCCAATTTCCAAACATTCTAAACATTTTTCAAACCAATCCTCATTCCAATTTCCTCATTCCATTCCAACATTTCTAACTTCGGTATTTCCAACATTTTTCAAGCCAATCTCATTCCATTCCAACATTTTTCAAACCAATCTCATTCCAATTTCTAAAACAATTCTAAAATAAAACAATCAATATTCACTAATTACTAATTAATCCATTCCAAAATCCAAATCCTCAACAGTTTAAACTTCACATTTCGGTCAATCCTCCACAAGTCCACCACCCATCGACATTACAAATTCAATCCATTTCCAATCCACAACACACAAAAAATCTATTTACCAGCAAAATCAAGATTCAACAACACACCCAAAAATTCTTGGTAACCGTCGGGTCAGTCGGGTATTCAGGTTGGGGCTTCGAAATCGGTGGTGTGAGTGAGTGTGGCTGCTGGATCGGTGGCCGGTGGGGCGTCGGAGCTGTCTGGTCACGTTGGGGAGGCGACACGTCTTCGGGTGAAGGAGCAGAGGAGGAGGAGGAGGAGGAGGAGGAGGAGGAGAAGAGAGACGCAGAGCAGAGACCACGACAAAGGAGAGGAGAAGAGGAGGAGGAGGAAGAGTGGTGGCAACTGGCGACGCGACGAGGCAGACGGCGAGGCAAGCGGCGACAGGTGCGACGAGGCAGATGGCGAGTGAGAGACGATGAAGAGAGAGGGAGAGTCAGGGGTCGGGGCAGTAGAGGTGAGTGAGAGAGAGAGACAGTCAGGGGGGTTAGAGATTTTTAGGGTTAAATTTTGTTTTTTTGCAAAACGGTCCCTGAGAAATTCATTTTTTGCAGAATGGTCCGGAAAAATTGAAATTTTTGGTACCTACCGGTACCGACCGAAAACAGCCAGTATCAGCCAGGATTTGTCACCGGTATTTCTTTACCAGTACCGGTACCGATTTTCAGCCGGTACGGTATGGTATTCGACACACTTCTTAAACATGTGATTACAATTTAATAATTTGATACAAGAACTATATTTCAATGGTTGTTTGCTTACGAACAAATTAACGTAAAATATATGATTTTACTTTCAACATTGTCATAACTTGAAGGTGAACTGTTGAGAATGCACTAAAATTCGAAAACACCTAAAATGAAGAAATATGATTGTCTAGTGATGACATGTATGAAAGAAATTCAAAGAAGGCAACTAATTAAAACTTTGTACCTTATAAGTTTCCCAATAGAAATAGTTAGAAAGATTTGATATCGAGTCTCATGAACTTTGTCACACATACTTATTAACTCTATTCCATGTAAGATTCGTTACTTATAAAAATTTGTGTATTGAACAAACAATTTATGTTATATAAAATATGTTGTAATGAGTTGTTTGTAGTTTGTTCATTTATAAGTACACATGCTTGATATTTTATAACATATATGATATGTGTTGTGCATAACGAATTCATGTAAAGTATGACAATTGGTACTCAATTGTAGTATATATGATAACTAAACACATAAGTGATCTTTCGATTTAATCTAATTAGTAACTCTTTACATGATTTATATAATAGTGATGTGTGTAATCAACAATAGCTACTACTTCAAAGAACATTGCTGCTAAACTCAATAAGGGTGAGAAACTAAATACTGATAACTATGAAATGTGGATAAAGATAACTTAGCCATATTTTTTAGTTTTTTAAATAACTTATCGATTGAGTTACATAATTTGATTCGGATAAAGATAATAAGGTGGCCTAATAAATGATCTAAATCAATAGGTCAAAGTCCGTGTAAAAAATAGATCCAAATTAGTATGAACCAGATCCATATCGAGCTTGTGATGGGAAAACCTGATATGGAAGCTATACATAAAGATTAAGGTCTCTTGCAGTTGCTCATATCAATTGTAAGCATAAAGATGCTCTAACTCGTTAAGAGAGCTTACATTTTTACATTTTGAGAGAACTATAGAAAGACTTTACTCGCGTCCCGGGGAGTAGTTCCCATGAAGGCGACGGTGGATTCGCCCTCGTTTTAAATTTGGAAAGCTCGTTTGAAATGGAGACTAAAATCAGGTATTTTTTAATTTCTTCGTTTCTTACCCTTTCACATTTGATCTGGTATATATAACTAAGGTAATGTTACGTATTATACTTCAAACCGAATTACAATAAGGATTCACACATTCTTATCTATCAATTCAACTTTATCTTATTATCTTAATCAAAATTCTGTAAGGCCATATAACCTAATGTTGCATATGAAGTAAAGCATAAGGCCATATAATGTAATACTGTAAAGAAATTGAAAATCTTTGGGAATTCTGAATATTGAATTAAACTAATGCTCAACTATATGTCAAGAGAATGAAATATATGAATTAATATAAGTATAAAAAAATTGAAGGAGATTGGAATCTTGAATCTACCAACTAGAGATTAGATTAGATATGTGGTAAGATAATTTCTTTTCAATTTATATTTTTGTGATGTTGTATTATTGTTTAATTAATATTTTATATTATTAAAAATTAGTCTCTTAAAACTTTTGTAGAGCCATTTTGTAAAAAGAGTTAGTTTGAGATGTTAGAATTCTATGTGAATTAATAAAATACTCATTATTATGCCTCGACAATTAATATATTGGTAAATTAATTTTAAGAATCAGTTTTATTCACGGTTAACTTTGATACTAAATTATATTTTAATGAAATAATTTTATAATTTTTCAAAACAAAGTGACATTAATTAAATTGACAACTCTTATTTTTAATTAAATTACTCGTTTAATTAATTTTGAGATTAAAATATTTTTTAAATTATTTTTTAAAAAATTCTTTAAAATAATTTTTATGATTGAAGCATCTCATTTAATTGTTTCTGTTAGTTTTGACCTGTTAATTTTTGAAAATAATCAGAATTATGAACTATATATGTTTGAAATTGGATTTACGAGATAATTTTTGATATGGTTAATCCTTGAATCATAATCTTATCATTTTCAAAATGTACTAGTTGAATTGATTATTCTACACTTTATGACATTTGTGTGATGAAAGTGCATTATTTAGATTGTGATTTCTTTTAATATGTGATTTTTATAGGAAGGAAATGATAATATATATTTTGAGTACTAGGTAGTATTAAGAGGTGATGACTCCTAGTCTTAGCCAAAAATTTTATATTGGTGAAGAAAGTTAAAAATTTATATTTTCATATGAGTTTTACGTTGTTTTAAGGTTTAATAAAAAAATTTCAAACTTTTTACAAATTTTCAATTATAGTTCAAACTTTAAAAAGTGACAATTAAATATTCGAACTTTCAATTTTACTTAAATATAACTCAACGTTAATATTTCTGTTAATAAAGCTAATATGGCAAGCCATATCATACGTGTTTCATGACACGTAAGATGTTAGGTGTTATAGATTTACATGTCATAATTTTGTAAATTATTATTAATTATTATTAATTAAGCCAATAAAAAAACAAAAAAAATTCCTAACCATGTCCCACCTGTTTGTGACCACCCATTAATATTAATCATTATTTTTTAAGGATATTTATTAAAGAATACATTAAACATAAATCCATCCTTGAATGACCTCGTCGGTGACAGTGTTGGGCCAAGCAGGCTAATCGGTGGCAACCTGCTCACTCTCTAAACACTTGTGTAAATTCCACAGGCTAAAGCTTAATGACTCACTACTTGACTAACTCAACTATTAGAGAAGTACTCTAAAAGCGATCATCTTTAGCACTTATTGTATAAATCGTTTTATGATTACTAAAGACATTTTTCATTATTTTGATATTCATACGTTATGGATTTGATGTTGATTTTAAATTAATTTAATGAAATCCTTGATACAAAACATAGCATGGAGGAAATCATGATGAGATCATGATAATGAGATTTCTATCATGTGTAATTATATTAGTATCTAAACTTTTTCTAGTAATAGGATTAATGAGATGAGATATCATTAATCCGGATAGACTAGTACATGTTATACTTCTTCATTGGATCAAGCAGTAGATCTCATAAGCTGTAGACATGAATTGTTTAGAGTTAATATGTGGATGCTTATTAAGGGTAGTAAGTATATTTGATTGACCTTCTATGAGACAATCATATGGATATTCTATTCCAGTGTCAATGTAGTCTCATAATAGCAATGATGCAAGTATCCTTTAAGTTGAGGTGCTCAAGGATATCTCGGATACTGATCTTGTGCTTTGACTCTATTTATTGATGCCTTTCAAGGGTTACTCATAAGGTGGTGATTGGGTACAACTTGAGGTATTCGGAGGTAATTTAGTGGCCAATAAAGAATTCACCACTCTCAATAGAAGGAGATGATACCGACGACCTTTTATCAGGGTCATTACTTAGGAGTCTCTAGCCAAAGTAGATATATGTCATGATGAGAGTCTTCAATGATATATAAAGTAATGGAATCCTTAGGATAAGATCTAATAACACTTCGACTAGATGTGACGTAGTCAGTTTAGTGGGAGTTGACACTTTGATCATACTTTGAACCAAGTGGGGTATAGACGGTGAAAGGATGAATTGCATGGAAACATTGCATATGAAAGGGTTCGTAGTTAAACCACTGACTTTTCGGTCAATTAGAGGTCATGATGTGTTGCTAGATACTGCTCTTGACTTACTTGAATTAAGTGTTAATTTAAGTGGCCAACATAATCGGGAACCTAATGGGTCACACACATAGAAGATCCGAATGATGAATAAAATAGTCTTGAATAGTGATTCAAGATATGAGAAAGTATTTCGGGATTGTATTGTGATGTGATCGTGGTAGAAAATATTGCATGGAATGGATTAGAAACAAGTGTTGTTGTCTGTCAATTTGGTCATTAACTTCCCAACACTTCTATTAATGCATGCTATTCATGGTTGTTAACTTCCCAAAACTTCTATTAATGCATACTATTCATGGTCATTAACTTTCCATAACTTTTATTAATGCATATTATTCATGACCATTAACTTCCTATAACTCTCCATTAGTGATGGGGTTATGGGAGGCCAAAGAGGGCAGAAAATAATGATCATTTTCGTGCAACTTGGGTAAGACATAAGTTAAAGAAAAGTTTTTTCTTACACACACACTCTTTTTTCTCTAACTCTCACATGAGTTCTTAACCTTGCTAGCTCAAAAAAGAATTATAGTCATCTCCTAGTGATGTTTCATCTTTCTATCTTCAAGTGGACTTTCATTAGAGATGGTCTACATTGATCATTGTGGTTTATGACAACCCAATGCAAAGAAGATTGAAAAACGAAGGAGATTGTTGGAAAGATATGTAAACAAATTGCATTTCATGTTTTTTGTTTTATATATCTATATGCATAAGTAGATCTCGTTTTTTAGGTTCTGTTTTATTTTTTGTTGCATATATTTGATATATATTATGTATGATATGCATGATCGGAACCTTACAGTGGTATCAGAGCCATCTTGTGCCTTGTTAGATGCATAATACATGACATGTAAAAATTGTTTTCATGGTTATGACAACTTAGAGTTATGTAATATTTTGTTTGAAATTAATTATAGAAAAATGGTTTTCATGATTTTCTTTCACCAATATATTCATAAGATGTATGTGAATGATTAAGTGTGATTGAAAATATTTTTAATATGATTAAAATATTTAATTTCAAATTTACAAGAACATGTATAAAATATGTCTTTCTGCTGGGCATGTGATGTCTATTGGCTAAACTGATGAGGTTACACATAATGTTCTGGAATTTGATTATGTAAAAATTATGTGAACATAGTTGGGATTTGTTTATGCCTTTGTAATTTTTTTAGAATTATTAAAAATGTTTCAATAATTTCATCAAACAATTTTCCAGTTCTGGACAGTTTTCCAGAAATTGTAGGATCTGTTTTGATTGATGTTTTTGTATGTTTATATTTCAGTTACAAAACCTTTAAAATATTTTTATGTGATAAAAATGTCTTAGTTTGGTGTTTGAATCATTCCTAAATGATTTTTCTCGAAATTTAATTTCCAAAAAAATTTTAAAAGTCATATTTGTCGTTTTTGGTATCTTATCGGTGTTTCGGTGATCATAATAATTTTTAGGTGATTCCTAAATTATTTTGATCATCATGAAATGAACTAGAGATGCTTGGAATGATGATTTGATGTTATGAAAAATTTTAGAAATTAATTTTGAATTAATTTTAGTAGAGCAATAGATTTTTAAGTAAGACTAGAAAAATTAGCATGTGTGACAAAATTGAAGTTGTTTAATTTTGGACCTCAAATAATTATTTTAAGGTAAATTAATTATGAATTAAATTTTGAAATTAGGCATTAATGTTAATTAGATTAATATTAATTCCAAATGAAATAACATACAATAGTAATTTTAGCCAAGTTAGTAAAAGTAAGATAGTAAATCTAAATGTTGGATTAGGCTTAGATCTAAGTATTGGATTGGGCCTTTCATGAACATTAAAACTAATGCCTTTCTTTAATATGGCAAGAACCAGAGTCCTTTTAAAGTTAGGATTGTTAGGCAAACCCAAGCCCACTTTATACGGAAATGTTCGAACCATGGAAATAGGATTTTTGGATTAATGAGTTGGTTTTAACTAGAAGCGTTGGTTTGTTAGGCAAACTCAAGATCAATGTGGACAGAGGCGAAGTTGGGTAGTGTATATTAGATGTAAACATGTCAAGAGTTGATAGCCCAGTGAGTGTGCAAACATCAATAGTTGATAGCACTAGATTAGATAGTTGCATTGGAGATGCAATTAGTATAATCGATACCTACCAGTTTAGTTAAGGTAGCTTGTTGGGCAAACCCAAGGTCATTCTTAGGGATATTGGATATCGACCTAAAAGGAGAATTTCTCTTCGAGTTCTCTCAAAATATATTGAGGATTATGAATTCGTGAAAATAGTGGGAGCCATAATGCGTATTATTAAAATCCTTATAGACATGCATTTAAGTACATTCTAATTTTCTCTCTTTTAAGAAAGGTTGCTATTATCCTAGTGAACACCATGAGTGCTAGTATGAATCTAAGATCATTGATGGCAGTGAACAAGTTGACTGGACCAAACTTCCTTGACTGACTCAGGAGCTTGAGAATAGTTTTCAAGTGTGAGAAGCTTAGTTATGTCTTGGAAGAACGACTTTCCGATCCCCCTACTGCTGATGTTTTTGATGATGATCGGAAGGTATATAGGAAGCATCTCGATGATAGTTAGATGGCTAGTTGTATTATGCTAGTCACTATGTCACCGGAGCTGCAAAAGCAGCACGAGGCTATGGATGCTCATACCATAGTTTATCATCTTAAGGAGCTCATTGCTGAGCAAGCAAGGTCCAAAAGGTTCGAGACTTCACGATTGTTCTTTCGCTCCAAGATGGTTGAGAAGACATCTTTAGTGTAATATGCACCAAAGATGAATGGCTACATCGAGCGGTTGGCCTTCTTGGGTTTTGTTTTGGTTCATGAATTAAGTATTGACTTAATTCCAACGGGGTTAATGATAGTTACTCACAATTTGTGCTTAACTATCGGATGAACAATATATCCATCACAATTCCTGAGCTGGTCAACATGCTCAAGATAGTTGAGCCATCTGTCTGCAAGGACAAAGTTATGATATTGGTGGACTCTTCTGGTTTAAACAAAAAGAGTTAAAAGAAGAAGAATTCCGCAGGGCCTAGGGGAGGTGTCAAAAAAACAAAGAAGACTACCTCGAAAGGAACTTGCTTCCACCGTAAACTGTAAGGCTTATCTGGAGTCCTTGAAGTAGAAGAAGGCATCTGTTGCCCCATCTAATTCAAGTATTTATGTTATTAATATTCATACTGTTTCTGATAACAACACATGGGTATTAGATACTAGTTCTGGCTCACACATCTATACTAACATGTAGGGCCTCAAGAATAGTAGTCAACTCAACAAGGAAGAGTCAGACCTATGAGTGGGCAATGGAGCAAAAATTGTTGCATTAGCTATAGCACATATGTATTGACCCTCCCTAGTGGGCTTGTATTAGAATTAGACAATTGTTTTTATGTACTGCTTTGACTAAAATTGTAATGTCTGTTTCTAGTCTTAATAAAGCTGGATTCCATTTAAATTTCAATAACAATGGTTGTTCAATTTATTTAAATGAAATGTTATATGCTTTGGGTACATTGTGCTGTGGTATATACATATTGGATATGTCTAATCCATTTCTAAATATCACTAATAACAAAAGAATAAAATGAGATAATGTGAAATCGTCTTACTTATGACATTGTCGTCTTGGCCATATAAGTGAGAGTCACATGACTAAACTACATAAGTGTGGTAGTTTAGGGTCATTTGATTATGAATCATATGACAAATGTGAATCTTGCTTATTAGGCAAGATGACTAAGTTATCCTTTAAGGGAAAGGGTGAATGAGCTAGTGGACTTTTAGTCCTAATACATACTGATGTATGTGGTCCGATGTTCATACATGCCAAAGGTGGTTTCGTATACTTCATTACCTTTATCAATGATTATTCTCGATATGGGTATCTGTATCTTATGAGATACAAGTTTGAAGCCTTTGAAAGGTTCAAAAGATTCAGAAATGAAGTTGAGAAATAACTTGGGAGAAGTATTAAATCACTTCAATTGGATCGAGATGGTGAATACTTAAGCCAAAAGTTTTTGGATTATCTTAGGGATAACAGAATATTGTCCTAGTGGACTCCACCTTGCACGCCACAACATAATGGTGTGGCTGAGAGGAGAAACCAAACCTTGTTAGACATGGTAAGGTCTGTGATAGGTTTAGCAAATTTACCAAAATCCTTTTGGAGGTACGCACTCGAAACTTCTGTTTATGTATTAAACAGAGTCCTATCCAAGTCAATTGATTTTACCCCATATGAGATATGGACTAACAATAAACCATATCTTTCTTATATGAAAGTTTGGGGTTGTCCTGCTTATGTGAAGCAGATTTAGTTAGATAAGATTGAAGCTAAAATTGACAGGTGTCTGCTTGTAGGATATCCTAAGGAAACTATAAGATATCAGTTCTACCATGTTTCAGAAGAAAAGGTGTTTGGTTCAAAACATATTGTCTTTTTAGAGAAAGAGTTTCTTTTAAGAGAAGACAGTGGGAACAAAATTGAACTTGTGAAAGTTCAAGATGCTCAAATAGATGTAGATCAACTACCTAGACCTGAGACTATTGTTCTTGAAGATGAAACAGTAGTTCAACCTTCTGACACATAAGAAGTTTATAAGTTAAGTAAGATATGTCATGTTTTCAAGAGATACAGATTTCTCATAAGTGAACTTAACAACATATTGCTCATAGAAGATGATGAGCCTACTACCTATAAAGAGGTTTTGAAGAGTTCAAAATTTGACAAATGGCTTCAAGCTATGAAGTCTGAAATTGATTCTATGTATGAAAATCAAGTATGGACTTTGGTTGACCCACCTGAAGGGATAAAACCCATAGGGTGCAAATGAGTTTTCTAGAAGAAAACTGACATGCAGAGTAATGTAGTTACCCATAAAGCTAGGCTTGTAGCTAAAGGTTATCGTCAAAGGCAAAGTGTTGACTATGACGAAACGTTTAACTGAATAGTTATGTTTAAATCCATTAGGATACTCTTAGCTATTACCACTCATTATGATTATGAGATATGGAAAATAGATGTGAAGATGACTTTCCTTAATGGAAACCTAACCGAGGATGTATATATGACACAACCTAATGGTTGTATATCCATGAATGAAGAAAAGGTATGCAAGCTTCATAAATCTATTTATGCATTGAAGCAAGCATCCAAGAGTTGGAATATCCGATTTGATGAGACAATCAAAGAGTTTTATTTCTCACAAAATCCGAATGAGCTATTTATGTATAAGAAGGTTAGTAGCAATGCAATCATGTTCCTTGTACTATATATAGATGACATATTGCTAATAGGAAATGATGTCTCTACTTTGCAATCAGTCAAAATTTTGTTAGCTAAGAACTTCTCTATGAAATATTTTGGAGAAGCAACTTATAATTTAGGGATAAGGATTTATAGAGATAGATCTAAGAGGTTGCTTAGTCTTTCTCAGCCTACATACATAGATAAGATGTTAAAGAGGTTTAGCATGGAGCAGTTCAAGAGAGGTTATCTTTCTATAGTACATAGGATTACACTCTCTAAATCTATGTGTCCAAAGACACAAGATGAGAGGACTCGCATGAGTTTGATTCCTTATGCTTCAACTATAGGATGAATCATGTATGCTATGTTATATACTTCACCCGATGTATCGTATGCTCTATGTGTTATGAACAAATACTAGTTAGGCGCTGATGAGGCATTGAGTGGCTATCAAGAATATCCTTAAGTAATTGAGAAGAACTAAAGATGTATTCTTGGTATATGGAGAAGGTGATCTTGTGGTAAGCAAGTATACTGAAGCTAGCTTCCAATCTGATTGGATGACTCAAGATCATAGTTTGGATATCTATTCACAATGAATAATGGTGTAGTCAGTTAAAAAACTTCTAAATAAGAGACGACTGCTGATTCAACGCTAGAGGCAGAGAACATTGCAGCTTCAAAAGCGACAAAGGAAACGGTTAGATCAAGAAGTTCATTATGGAACTTGGTGTGGCTCCGAGCAACACTAACCCAGTACAGTTGTATTGTTGTAACAATTGGGCTATTGTTCAGGCAAAGGAAACGAGGTATTTTCAGAACTCAAAACATGTACTCAGGTGCTACCATTTGATTAGAGAGATTATTCATATAAATGATGTCAAGATAGAAAGAGTTCCCACTGATTAGAATATAGTTGATCTATTGACTAAGTCTATTTCCCAAAAGAGTTTTATGTCATATGTACACTCCTATGATATTAGATATTGAGGCGATTGACTTTATTATAAGTGGGAGTTTGTTAGAGAAGTTCTTTAAAGGCAATCACCTTTAGCACTTATTGTACAAATCATTTTTAAAGGCATTTTTCATTATTTTGATGTTCATATGGTTATGGATTTGATGTTGATCTTATATTGATTTAATGAAGTCCCTGATACAAAACATATCATGGAGGAAATCATGATTATGAGATTCCTATCATGTGTAATTATGTTAGTATCTAAACTTTCCTTTACTTTAAGTAAGGGTTAATTCAAGTAGCCAACATAACTAGGAACCTAATAGGTCACACATATACGAGATCTGAAGGATGAATAAAATGGTCTTAAATGATGATTCAAGATATAAGAGAGTGTTTTGGGATTGTGTTATGATGTGATCATGGTAGAAAACGTTGCATGGAATGAATTAGAAAGAATTGTTGTTGGCTTCCATTAATGTACGCTATTCATGGTCATTAACTTCCATAACTTTCATTAATGCATACTATTCATGACCATTAATTTCCCATAACTTTCCATTAGTGATGGGGATTATGGAAGGCCAAATGGTATAGAAAATTGAGATGATTTTCATGCATCTTGTGTAAGACACAAGAAAAATAAAATGAAAGGTTCTTTTTCTTACGCACACACTTTTCTTGTCTAATAATCTCAAGAATTCTTGTCTTTGCTAACACAAAGAAAGAATTATAACCATCTCCTAGTGAGGTTTCATCCTTCTATCTTCGTATGGACCTTCATTAGAGATGGTTTGCATTGATCAATGTCATACCACAAATCAACACAGAGAAGATTAAAGAATGAAAGAGATCGTCAGGAAAGTATGTAAACATCTTACATTTCATATTTTTTTTTTCTCTATCTATATGCATGAGTAGATCTGGTTTTTGAGGTTTCATTTTATTTCCATTGCATATATTTGATATATATTATATATGAAATGCGTGATTGGAACCTAACAGTACTATGGTATGGAATGTTTAGTTTTCAATTGCCATCTTCTTTTGTATAAATCGATTGCCTATTTGACACGAGGAACATATTTGCTTTAGAAACTAGGTAATGTGGAAAAAAATGGCTATCACTTTCTAAAGTTTAATGGTGTATGAGACATTTTTAAGTAGAGAGAAGAGAAGAATAACAAGCTAACTTGTTTGTATTATTATCTCTTTAGATCCTCTTATATAACAATTAATTACAACTCTTTTTGTTAGCCTAAACATCAGATGAAAACTCTAGAAATTCTTATAATAATAAATAATAGAATTATAAATAACACAGTTAATTTTGACCATCCTTAATTAAAACAACCATAACTTTTTAAAGAGAAGTCCAAATGACTCAAAACTTTCACTTACTGAAACTAGACATAAAGAGCTTTACATCCATAGGTTACAAATAACTAACTTTTATTTTTCCAAATTATCTCTTAAATCAACCTTAAACTATGTCCAATACAAGCACTTTAACTATTGGATTTAACTATTATACCATATTAAGTTTAGATTTCCAACATCCTCCTTTAAACTTAGTTTTTTTTTTCTTACATCCCAAGCAACTTTTTGAAATTATTGAAGAGTTCAGTCGATAGTGGTTTTGTGAATATATTTGCTACTTGAGCATGATTAGACACGTGAATCATCTACACATCACCATCTTTCATATCCTCCCATATGAAGTGAAAATGCTTGTTGCTTTTAAAATGCAATAGGTTCTTTACTAATTCAATCACTGACTTGTTATCCACTCAAAATTGTTTTGGCTTCTCTTGAGCAAAGTTCATCTCCTGTAGTAACTTACGCATCCATAACATACACATGAAAATGCAACAACATATTCTGCTTCACAAGTTGACAAAGTAACTACATGTTGTTTCTTTGAAATCTATGTAAATGTCATGCTTCCCATGAAAAATACAAATATCGTAGTGCTCTTTCTATCATCCATATCTTTACTCCAATCACTATCGAAATGTCAAACAAGATCAAATTTATTACTATGAGAGTAAAATAAGTCATGAGATAAGGTAACTCTAATATAACAAAGAATTCGTTTTATGGCTTTCCAATGTGTCATTTTTGGCTCCTCTATATACCGGTGTTGAGCAAGTTTTAATCTTATAAACCCTCAATATATTGTAAGTGCATAGATCGTAACGTCGTAGATGAGGTGTCGATCTTATGAGTAATTATTAAACTAATTGAATCCTAGTTTGTCTAAGGCTTAAAAGTGTAATTAAAATGAAAATGGAAAAGAGCAGAAAGTTAAGCAATCGAATATGGATAGATTGAAAATTGAAACTCTAAAT
>JAOQMP010000008.1:7274761-7315185 GCA_027563575.1 Erythroxylum pedicellare
TTCTTGTTAATTTTTTTCTATAGGTTTGCATATTTTTTTCAACCATTTAGAGTCTTACTTTTTATTTTCAAATGACAAGGTTGTTTAGGTGCTTTAGATAGGACATTAATTAAAGTGACACCTCCATCTGTTCAAAAGCCACGGTATTGCACTAGAAAAGCAAATATCGCAACAAATGTGTTGGGTGTGTGTTCTCCAAATATGCAATTTATATATGTTTTGCCTCTTTGAGAGGGTTCAGCATATGATAGTCGTGTACTTCGTGATGCTATCAATAAACCTGATGGACTTAAAGTTCCTCGAGGTATAAGTGCTTCACATAGATAAACAGATATGTATATATTAAAAACTTCATTTAAACTCTAATCTATGTATACTTGTAAAGGTTATTATTACTTTGTGGACTTTGGATACTGCAATGCTAAGGGGTTTTTGGCTCTATTTCGAGGTCAACAGTATCACCTTAATGAGTTTCATAGTCATCGTCCACGAACACCACAAGAATATCTTAACATGAAGCACTCTAAGGATAGAAATTTTATTGAGAGATGTTTCGGGTTGCTAAAAGGGCAATGGAAAATATTAGCTTCTCCTTCATTTTTTCCAATTGAGACTCAAGTACGCATCATTTTGGCAAGTTGTTTCCTACATAATTTGATAAGCAAGTATATGAGTTTTGATCCACAAGAGTTGGAGCTAGTTGAAGAAGATGATTTAGATGATGACCCCTTGATAATGAAGACTATGTGTCATTTATTAACCCAACACAAGACTGGGTTAACTTTAGAAATGATTTAGCAAATCAAATGTTTAATAGTTGGAGGGAGAGATCGCACACTTGAATGTGTACTTGTTTCAACTTTTTATATAAATAGAATTATTACTGTTGTATTTGTTTGAGATGTACTTTAGAAATGTGTACTTGTTTCATTTTCTTACTATTATTGTCTCTGAATTATGTTATTTTTATTTAAGTTTTTTTAATAACTATATGAGTTATTGATTCTTAAACAAGTTTATGCTTTCTTTCTTAGGATGGATCAAGAAGAATCTGGTCAAGGTCGGGGAAAAATAAATGCTTTTGGACAGAAGAAGAGGTGTAAGTTTTGATTCAAGTTCTTCAAGGAATGGTGTGCAATCCTTCATGGAAGACAGATAGTGGGTTTAAGAGCAGCTACATGACTGAAGTACATCAAAAAATTATAGAAATAATGCCAAATTTTTCAAAGAAAGTTAATCCTCATCTTGAGTCAAAAATTAAATGGTTGACGAACAAATTTCATTGCATCAATGATATGTTAAGGGAGCGGTTGTCAGTGGAATGATGTGGAGAAAAAAATTGCATGTGAGAAGCAATGGTTTGATAGTTACTGTCAAGTGAGCTATTCATACTTGTTCTCTTTAATCAAATTGGTGGACATGTAGCCTTATAAAATGCAAAAGTATACTGATTGAAGTTCCATTTTCTATTTTTCTATTTTTTTAGATGCATAAAGAAGCAAAAGTAATGTGGGAATTTAAATTCCCATACTTGAATCAACTTGAATAAGTTTATGGAAGAGATAGAGCGACTGGGTTGAACATTCAGGGATATGTGGATGCTGTTCGAAATATGGAGAATGATCGAAATACAGTAAGTGGTGGTGAGTATGTTGGTGAATATGATTTATTATTTGACGAAGAAAACAATGATGTGTGTTTAGATTCGCAAGCAACTCCAACTTATGCAAGCAACACAAATGTGAGAAATTTGAGTGCAAAGTAGAAACAACCATCAAGCAGCAGTGGAGAGAATATAGCAAAAAGGAAGAAAATGTCGTCTATTTCAGCTTCCTTAGATGTCGGGGCACAACTGCAAGAAATCAATTCTGGTTTTCGTACTTTTGTGGAAGGCTTTAATAGCAATTTCACAACCATGGTAAATGCTATTACAAATGAAAATTTACGTGACAAAGCTGCTTCGGAAAAAATGAAAGACATGGTTGAAGAGTTAATGAAAATTGGCCTTCCAAGTGGTGATGTCTTTAAAGCAGCTAACATTTTCATCTCAAATAAAGACCAGATTGATGTGTTCCTCAACCTTCCCGTTAACATGCAAAGGCTTTATGTCTTAAGTTTATTTTGATGTTGTTTTGATGCTTTATGTTTTAGGTACTATAAGAAATCATGCTTTATGTTTTAAGTTTATTTTGATGTTGTTTTATGCTTTGTATTCCATTTTAAATATGATATGGAAATATGGTTGCAATTGTATTGTTGGCATTATGCAGCTCTGTTGATAAATGATCATATAGCTCATCTAATGCTCGAAAATTGCGATAAAATTTCTTGACAAAACTGATTAATTTTTTTACAAACATATGGAGAGAGCCACAATAAACATATGAAGAGCAAATTATTTTCATTTTTATTGAGGGTAAAAATGATATTATATTATCTTTCATTCCTATTAATGCAACAATCCAAACAACATTATTGGTATTAATACAGAAACCCAAGTTAGAAACCAAACATCATTTTTTATTTTTCATACCCATCCCCATCCCCTTCTACTATTATACCCATATCCATAGGCAACCCTGTACTCAAACCAAACGCCTACTTAATATTATGTTTAACCAAATAGTGATATAATAATTAAATATTATTATAAAAGATAAAAAGCAAAAAGTAGTTTTCAAAATATAATGACTTAAATGAAGAAAAAGATTAATCCACGTGTCCAATGCATTTATGTATAAATTTCAGGTTTGTTTACTAGAAATCCATCTTCGCGATTGATTTCTAAATTCCTACTTGCATCTTTTAGGTTTTGCGATTTGATAATCCAAATCATCAGTTATACACCTTGCAGAAGATCATCGCATGGTTCTTGGTAGGATTATCTAAATGAATATTCCATCAAAGAACTTTAGAAGGAAATCATTAAAAGTGAGCAGATTGTCTTCTACATAATACATATTATGTTGTAGAGTAATCGAAGAAGACGATATATAATAAGGAAGATGACGAACGTTAGAGTTTGGATGGAAAAAAGTGAAGTGTAGCGTTTAATTAAAAAGAAGGATCAGAGTAATAGAATAGATGCAAGGGTAGAGTATTGTAAAATCGTATTTAAGCCGAATGCATATGGCAACGACATAAAATGAATGTGTGCGCTTGTAATCTCTCTCTCTCTATTAGTAAAATCTGCATATCTTTTCTCTCTTTGATATTCCTCTTCTTTCCTTTCTGACAAATTCCTAATCCGAATATATGTATTCCGTTATAATCATTTATTCCATAACAAACTTGGTATCAAAGAAGTCGGTTCTGTGAATGGCAACAATGGCAGACAATGCCAGGGGTGCAGAACTAAGAAGAATGGAGGGTAGATTGAAGACTGCAATAGAGTGGATGTTCTCGGAGATCCAAAATTGAACGGAGAAGGTAGAAAAAGAGATGATCGAATTGAGAGCTCTACTTTTACAAAGCTTTCAGAAATCAGGTAAAGTTAGGGCGACTGAAACTATACCACATTGTAGTTCGGTTGCGTAAGAGCGTGAAGGAATCACACCCACAAGGATGAGCCAGATCAAGTCCCGCTATTTGACGGCGAGAATGTCAAACTGTGGTTATACAGATGCGAGCAATTCTTCACGTTAGACCAAACTCCTGAAAATATGAAGGTGAGCGTGGCTGTCTTGCACATGAACGAAAAGGCGCAGGCGTGGTACTGTCTATATATGAGAAATTGTAACCTAACAGAAGTAGTTGTATGGGAGGAGTTCACGAAGGCTTTGAAGCAGAGATTTGATGTGAAAATATTTGACGACCTGGTAGGAGATTTTAAAGAGCTTAAATAACAGGAACGGTGTTAGACTACTGTGCCCAATTTGATCATCATTCTAACAGGTTAACGTTGTTGGAAGAATATTTGGTGGGATTTTTGGTGAAAGGTTTGAAACCGGAGATCGAAGTGATGGTGAAGTTGAATAAGCCTCACTCGCTACATCAAGCTTACACGTTAGCAAGGAAACAGGAGGCCATTTTAAGCTCCACAGGGGGTGTGATGTTTAAACATGGTTTGCTAATGAAAGGGACGAATGATTATAACAATTTCAACCAAAACGCATGTGTTTCGCAGCCAATGAATGCCATTCGTAGATCATCATCTGACGGGATACTGCCCACTCCTACGTCGTCAGTACGACCACCATCTTCAGTACGGACTATTAAAACTCATAGTTGATTCAACAGTAGGGACTTTGATGAAAAGAGGGCAAAGGGTCTCTGTTTCTGGTGCAATGAAAAATACAACATTGGTCACCAATGTAAAAAATGTCAACTGCAGTTTTATGCAGTCGTGGGTGAGGATGATAGTGGATGGACGTCACCAGAAGCAGAAGAGGATAGAAGCAGAAGAGGATGAGTTAGAAGGGAGCCCAGTAGAGGAAAACCCTCCGATGGTTTCCATGCAAGCTATGCTGGGACTATCTGGGAACATCGAGTATAAACAAATGAGGGTAGTGGGAGAGCATCAAATGAGGAAGATACATATATTGATTGACAATGGAAGCACCCACAATTTCATAGACACTTCAGTTATAAGAAAAGGGGGATGTCAGCTTCAGGAGATGGAACCCATTTTCATTACAGTAGGAGGAGGATTACAATTAAAGTGCCACCAGTATTGTAAAGGGTTTAAGTGGATAATGCAAGGGGTACAATTCTCCATAGACATGATAGGTTGTGATGTGGTACTCGGAGTGCAGTGGTTGAGCAGATTAAATAAGGTCCTATGCAATTTTAAGAACCGAACGATGACGTTTAGGTGGGAAGGGCGCATGGTGATGTTAAGTGGTAACCCGGAGGGAAGATCCAAAGTAGTTTCTAGTAAAGAATTTCAAAAGCATTTACATCGGGCAATAGAAGGCTAGTTGTTTATGATGCAGCTGTCGACACCCATAGGATTCCAGTTACAACAAATGAGGATGACGATGGATCAGTGGAGCATTTTTTATGATATCAATGTTATTCTGTTGGAGTATGTAGATGTCTTTCAAGAGCCGACTGAACTTCCTCTAAAATGTCAGTACAATCATCAAATAGTGTTAAAAGAAGGAGTGGAAGCCATTAACATCCGACCGTACAGATATTCGGCGGTCCAGAAGGATATAATAGAACAATCTGTGCAGGACCTTATGAAACAAGGTTTCATTAGACAAAGCTACGGTCCGTTTGTGTCACCGGTGGTCCTAGTCAAGAAAAAGGACGACTCCTAAAGAATATGCGTTGACTACAGGGATTTAAACAAACATACGGTGAAGGATAAGTTCCCGATGCCGTTGATTGAGGAACTTTTGGATGAGCTGCATGGGGCAGGGTGGTTCACCAAATTGGCTTTACGATCAGGCTACCACCAAATTAGAATGCAACCGGAGGATGTATCAAAGACGACATTCATAACCCATGAAGGTCATTATGAGTTTCTCGTAATGCCATTCGATCTGACAAATGCACCTTTGACATTCCAGAGGTTGATGAACGAGTTGCTTAAACCATATTTTCGCCGCTCCATCCTTATTTTCTTCGACGACATCCTCATCTATAGTTCATCGTTACAATCACACGTTCAGCACATCTCCACCACCATGGAAACTGTTGAGAAGGAATCAGTTATTTTTTAGGGGAAATAAGTGTGTGTTCGGAGCAAGACAGGTGGAGTACTTGGGATATACTATATCGGAGATGGGAGTGGCTACGGATTACCGGAAGGTCAAGAAGATTGAGGAATGGCCGATACATAAGGGAATTAAGGAACTTTGAGGATTCCTAGGAATTACAGGGTACTATCAGAGGTTTATCAAAGGTTACGGAGTGATATCTAAGCCACTAACAGAGTTTTTAAAGAAGGATCGAATGAGCAATTGGGAATGGTGGGAGGAGGAGCAGAATGCCTTTGAGAAACTGAAAATAGCAATCACATCTGCTCCAGTATTAACATTACGTGATTTTTCGAAGATGTTTATCATTGAAGCTGATGCCAGTGGATACGATATAGGGGCAATGTTGCAACAAGATGGCTACTCGGTAGCATTCCTTAGTAAATCGTTAGCAAGACGACACTATGGACTGTCAACATACGAAAAAGAGTTTTTGACCATAATCAAAGCGATTAAACATTGGCATCATTATCTGAGTTGCAAACCTTTTGTGGTTAAAATCGATCACCGGAGCCTTAAATACCTACTGGAACAGAGATTGACAACCTTATTCCAGCAATCATGGCTTCCTAAGTTGTTGGGGTACGATTTTGAAGTACAATATCGAAGCGAGAGGGAGAACAATGCCGCTGATGCTCTATCCAAAATCACAAGTGTAGAATTAATGATGTTATTAGTGACACAGTTACATGGGGAATTATTGGGAGAGATAAGGAAGAGTTGGGAAGAGGACCAGACGATACAGGAAATAATTAAAAGGTTGAGCAATAACACACTAAAATCTAGTGCGTATGAGTGGAAGAATGAATTACTAAGATGGAAAGGTCGGTTGGTAGTCATAAATAATAAAGCATTGAGACAGTAAATAATCGGCATTAGCCATGACAAGGCGATTGGAGGACATACAAGGGCGATGGTTACGACCAAAAAGATACAGAACATGTTTTTCTGGAAAGGGTTGGCGAGAGACGTGAGGAGATATGTCCAGGATTGCATAAATTGTCAGCAGAACAAATACGACAATTCAGCATACCCAGGACTTTTACAACCAATCATCATTCCGGAGCGAAGTTGACGGGAGATCAGTCTTGATTTTATCAAAGGATTACCAATATCAAAGGGGAAGTCAGTCATTCTTATGGTAGTTGATCGCTTCACGAAGTACGCATATTTCATACCGGTGAAGCATCCCTACGCGACAAGTGATATTTCAGAACTGTTCCTTGTGAACATATTTAAACTACATGGTATGTCGGAGTCAATCATTAGTGATATGGATCCGATCTTTATGAGCAAATTTTGGCAGGAGTTATTAAAGCTGCAAGGTGTACAACTCAAATCTACAGACCGATGGTCTCACTGAAGTGGTTAATAAGATTTTAGAAACCTACCTGCAATGTTATTGTGGCAAAACCCACAGAGATGGAGTGAATGGTTGTTTGTGGCAGAGTGGTGGTACAATACTACGTACCACAAATAAATCAGATCCATACCCTTCGAGGTATTATACAGTTACTCCCCACCCGTGTATACTCCATATATAGCAGGAGACTCAAAGGTAGCAGAGGTGGATAGGGTGCTTAAGAACAGGGAAGCGATCATCAACGTAACAAAGTTTCACTTACAGAGGGCACATAATAGGATGAAGCAGTACGTAGACACTAAGCATTTGGAGCGTGAATTTGCCATTGGACATCTGGTGCTTCTTAAGCTACAACCTTATAGGCAACACTCTCTGCAACGGAGGAGTAATCAGAAGTTGTCCCTTCTATATTATGGGTCGTATAAGGTTATATAGAAAATGGGGAGAGTGGCTTATAAACTTGAGCTTCCAGCTACCTCCTTAATACATCATGTATTTCATGTGTCACAGATGAAGAAGGTAAAAGGGGATCGGGTCAGAGTTTCATCAGCTTTGCCAGAATTCATCATGCCTGTGGAGTGAATTCCGGTATCAGTGTTGGACTGACGCATTGCCAAGAAGAACAACAAAGCAATAACGCAGCTGTTAATATAGTGGTCGGATGAAGGAAGCATGAATGCGACGTGGGAATACCTCTTTGATCTCCAAAAGCGTTACTCGGAAATCAACTTGGTGGACAAAAATGTTAAGGAGAAGGGAATTGTTGCAGAGTAATCGGAGAAGACGATATGCAATAAGGAAGATGACGAACGTTAGAGTTTGGATGGAAAAAAATGAAGCGTAGAGTTTAATTAAAAAGAAGGATCAAAGTAATAGACTAGATACGAGGGTAGAATATTCTAAAGCCGTATTTAAGCCGAATGCATATGGCTCCAACGACATAAAATGACTTTGTGTGCTTGTAATCTGTCTCTCTCTATCAGTAAAATCTGCGTATCTTTTCTCTCTTTGACATTCCTCTTCTTTCCTTTCTGACAAATTCCCAATCTGAATATACGTATTCTGTTATAATCATTTATTCCATAACATATTACTTGATAGAACATTCAAACTAAATCCCACTCATTTTCTATATTCCAAGATTCTGATTCAACTAGCCTAAGGCTTAACCATGTCTTTGCCTAAGAAATGGAAAATGCCTCACGGTGAGATTTGAAGTTTGGGTGCAATTGCTACAGTCATTACTTTGTATGCATAACATGCATCCATCCATTTTTTGGATTATTGAAATCGAATTCAAGGCTGTTATGTAGTTGCATTTCTCAACTAGTTTTCTCATGTTACTAGAAAAGTATTATTTAAGCCTTATACGAGTGGGGATTTTTGACTTAATCGGAAGTCCAATTTCTCCTATACCCTAACTTTGGAAAGTCAATACCGCAATTCAGAGACAACAAAGAGACTTGTCTACTAATGAAACTGTGTGCAGTTCCTCTGAAGATTTTTGTCTATCCTCTTCTTTCTGCATCGTACAATCAATGTTTTAATGGCTGATTAGTGAGAAAAAAAACTTGAAAATATGATGAGCTCTGCAGCACCCTTTTGAGTCATGTCCTTCATATGATGAATAATTATGATTAAATTGGGCATTGTCTACTGAGTTCAAGTTGGATAGTGTTGGAGCCCAATTACTATCCTTCCTTATACCTTCTAAAGATCTATTCGTACTTGACTTTTGCTAACTAACTGTTAAATTTTATTTTCTTCTTATCAAACTAACATTTCTCTATTTTAAAGTACAACTAATTCTTGCACAAATAATAACATTTGTTGTAAAATGGAAATTTTTTGTTTATCAAATTCCTGTACACAATAATATCATCAAGATAGGTCATTATAAAAACATTTAACTCATGTATGATATCATTCATCAAATTACAAAATGTAGCATGAGAGTTGGTCAAGCCAAACCATACAATTAAAAATTCATATATGTTAAAATGTTTTTCAACTCATCATCTTCCCCTACTAATATTTTGATTCATAATCTAACTTCATAAAGATTAATACGTTGATCAACCTTTCCATCAAATCCTACTTTGATATAATATGATATTTGTTTCCGATAGTCATATTATTTAATTTTTGATAGTTCATGTATATCTACAATGCACCATCAACCTTCTTTTAGAAAAGTACGAAATTATCATAAAGAGATTTAAAAGGATAGATATATCCTGCGTCGAACAGTTCAACTAATTGTCTTTTGCATTTTCTTTAGTTTCGATAAGGACATCTGTTTTAGGGCATAAGGAGAATAAAATCTACTTCTACATCAATTTGATGATCAATTGTCTACCTTAGTGGTAATTCCTTAGATAATTATGCGACATCACATCTTTATATATGTCAAGTAAGGGAATAATCTTATCGGGTACCTCTATAATCACATTCTTTTTTACTTCAACTATGACAATAAAGTAAATACCTTCTTCTTTTTTTCGTATTTCATACCCTTTTTATAACCAATGTCAAAATAATAAGATACTTCTGCTTGCCACTACTTTGCCAAAAGAGTGATGACATTGAATAAAATAAGGGATTTATTCCTCCACAAACACAATTTCACTTAAGTTATTATACAGAGCTACTATATGATGTAAGAGAAAATTGATAGCAAAGACATTTAATGAAATGTCGATCATATTTATATTCCTAATGTAGCCATCAATATTCATCATTATATTACAAGTCATGCTAGCAACATCTCTACCCTTTGCACTGACTGTTCTTATATATTCATACTCTTTGCTTACTTTAATCCAAAATTTGGCATATTGAAGGCATGTTTGGAACCAATATCAACCGCCATAATAACTTTGATAACATTGATTTGGATTGTAAAATATTACAACAAGGCATAAGCAACAACTACCTCACCTAGAAGTATGTTAAGTAATTTGAGAGGATTGACTAGCATTGTTACTTTTAACTTTTACCTCATCTTTGAAAACAATTTCATTCAACTCCTATTGCTTGGTATATTCCTAAGTAAAGTGAGTTCCATTGCAAATTAAATACTCTTCGTTTTTATTGTTCTTTTTCTCATTTGATGGAGTACTATGATTGTTCATTTTGCCTTTCTTGTTATTGTTTTGCACTTGTTTCCCTTCATACTTAGGCTTGTCATTTCCATTTTTCTGCTTACCCTTATATTTGAATTATTTTGAGGCACCTACTTTCTAATCCTTAATTGGACGCAAATTTGATAAACACTTAACCATTACAATTCCACTAGGCAAATTCTAAACATCTTATCTATAAAATTCAATTTATGCTCAATTCATAATTCAGACAAGAAATTAAATAATTTATCTTCTTTTGAATATTGTTTATGCCTATCATTAATAAATTAAAGACCTTTATATAGTTAAGAATAGTCTCCTCCTATCGCAATTTCTACAAAACTTCATAAGCAACCCATATCATGTTGTAGGGAAGGAATTGTTTCCTTGATTCACGAAACAACACTTTCTATGTCTCAATTCATTGGCGATGAATGTTCAAGTTGTCATCCAAATGGGGTTTTTCAACATAATTTTACGTCTCCCACTAAGTATGTATTGGTCAATTTGACTTCATCTATTTTATGAACTCTTATAGTATCTGTAAAGTTTTCGAGCACTTTCACATCATGAATTGCGTCAGAATTCTTAGGGAATGGGACTTTTGAGTATGACTAGTTTGTACCACCTCTTTAGACAACATTGTTTCACAAAAGGAATAATGTATCTTCAAATACTCTATGTCTTGTATTTGCCTCATCAGACACATCATCCAATCACTTTTAAAGAATAACAAATAATTTGTAACCACAATATGATATCAATTATCATAAGGTCTATGTTGATGCCAGATTTTAACACTAAATTCCATTATGCTTGCAAAGTTCTCAATATAATTTTGTTGAACATATTTTAAGTACTACTTTTCTTAATGTTTTATGGACATAATATAAAAGAGAACGACATACGTAATAACAATGGGAGCTTTATTAATGTTTAAAAGAGAAAATAATTTGTGGTGAGGGCTTATATGATCTATCATAAGCCCTGCATCATTTGCGTATGTATATAAAAAAAAAGCGATAGTCATAAGTTAATTGTACACTAATTGCCCTTAGATATGTCTGTATCCATACAAAAGTAATACAACATTTATATCTGTCCAAGCAATGTAATTGTCTTAGTCCATCGTAGAGTTGAGGTAGTAGAGTGGAGGTAATTCTAGATTGTCCAAACTTATTGTGTTGTCGCGGATAATTTGTCAAAGACTAAAAACTTATTGAATATGCTAAATGTTGCATTTATCAAATTATAATTCACCCTTTATTTAGATGAGTATTGACATTGAGTTAATTATTATTCACCTATTATTAAGATCAGTATTGACATTGGGTTAGATTAGGCTCTAGTTTGAACTTACAATCTTATGCTCAAACTCGAGCGAGACCCAAAGTTTGATTGGGCTCAAGGCTCATGGCTTGAACTTGAGTTCAATCAAGCTTAAATTACCTAAAGTTCAATTGAGCCTAAGTTAAGCTCAATTATTATTATTATTTGATTTTAAAATTTAAAAATAATGTTGTAAAATTTTGAACTTTGAGGCGATCACTTTTATTTAAAATTTTCAAATTTCAAGTCAAACGGGTTGAGCTTAAGTCGGGACAAAGCTTGAAAATTATTTTTAAAAAAGTTCAAGCTTAGTTTGAATTCCCAAAATTACGAAAAACTCTGTTAAATCAGGCCAAACATATGGACATTGGGCTGAACTAAGCTACGGTGAGGCCGAAATGCCAATGTGTCATCCCTCATCGAGATATCAGTATTGTTTTCGGGTAAACCACCATCATACCATAGTTTAAGGATGAATTTTGATGCCAATATCATTCGAAACACTAAAAGGGCCCACAATACTCTTCTTATTCGCTCGCCATCTAAGGACTAACAGAAGAAGTTAGATGTGGCAAGAAAGTGAATCCACGTATCCAATGCATTTAACGTAAACAACTTCAGGTTTGTTTATTAGAAATCCATCGTCGTGATCAATTTCCAAATTCCTACTTGCATCTTTCAGATCGTTTGCCATTTGAAAATCCAAATGATCGGTTATACGCCCTGAGAGCAGACTGTCTTCTACAAAGTACACATTACTTGATAGAACGTTCAGACTAAAACCTACTCATTTTCGGCATTCCAAGATTCAGATTCAGCCAGCCTAAGGCTTAACCATGCCCTTGCCCAAGAAATGGAAAATGCCTCGTGGTGAGATTTGAATTTTGGGTGCAATTGCTGCAGTCATTTCTTTCTATGCATAACCTGCATCCATCCACTTTCTGCATAATCGAAATTTTTAGAGCCATTGTGTTTCTCATGTTGCTGGAAAAGTATTATTTAAGCCTTATGCGAGCGAGGATTTAAGGCTTAATCACAAATTCAAATTCTCCTATACTGTAACTTTGGGAAGTCAATACTTGAAAATATGATGAGCTTTGTAGCATCCTTTGGAGTCATCTCCTTCACTTGAAGAATAACAAGATTATTTCATTATCCATTGGTTTGAAAATGAATAGCATCACATAGCAGACAACAAAATTGTTTGGTGCTTTCCTCCATTTTTCATGTATCTGCGAGGGACTTCCACCATTTCCCTCAGAGAACGTGAGAAAGCTAAAACTTCTACTTCTGATTCTTTCAAATAGGAAATGAACCAATAGAGAAATTATGACAAATATGGCATTGTTAAACACCTATTTTTGATGAGGACTTCTATAGCTACAATGTGCAGGATATCTGCTCCTATGAGCCTATTCCATACTTTTAAGCAACTCTAGAAACTTGTGTTAAGATTTACAGATCACACAGATTATCGACTTGAAGAGCTCATTTATTGTTTTCTTAAAGAGTTACATACTTATTGTCAAGTAATGCCTCAGCATAGGAGACCTCTTTCTAGATGTTCAATCTGCAGGCATAACAACTGCTTTGAAGTTGACTTCCTGAGAAATTACTATTCCCAGCTTAAGAATTATTGTCCAATATTCTTCAATGGTTGATTTATGTCGCAGCCATCAGTTCAAGATATTCTTGTCAGAATTCAGATGCATAGATGATATAATTTTGTTTATAGTAAATAATCATTGAGATTCACTTAATCATGCTCTTCTATATGCAGATAAGTCATCAAATTCAATCATAAATATTGTTGGCAGCCACATATGCAAAACGGAAATTTTTAAAAGCATAAGAAAACTAATCTGTCTTCACTTTCAAATTTTCATGGCACTTAGTTAAAGTACGTAGAGCATACGACCAAGACCAGAGTCTGACTCATCCATTTAAACTTTTGGACTAATGTCTTGACGATTATATAAAGATGAAGAAGAGAAATGGAATTTTGTGCTGAAATTCTCTATATTTTTACTGGAATTTGACATCAATCTTGTTTGATTCTGTGTTCCTAACTATTGGTTCAATACAAGAGCCTGGATCCAAGTATTAGAATAATACACAAAATGTTTCCTTTTTACATATATTGTCTGCAACAATGACTTGATATTGTGTATACAATGGATTAGAAACATAAAAAATCCAGCTCATAGTTGACATTTCTTACAGCCTGCAGACCTTGTCAAAAGAGAAATCCCATTTCCTTATTCCATTTGTTATTTTGCAGCTTTGAGAGCAACGACTCTTTACTTATAAACTTCCAATCGCAAGAGTGATATCTTGTAATCTTCACTCTCATGACTATCTATACCATCAAAAGATAAGATTCGGTTTTTCAAGTCATTTCTACGTGTGTTCCCTAGCAAAGGAAAGAGATGACTGAACAGAACCATGTGACTTCAAGCTCTGTTCAATACTGTACTGCCCGGATCATGTCACCAGAAATTGTGGAGTTAGGAGAGGATAGCAAGAGTTTTAATAATAGTAGAGACAGGAGTTTCAATGATGTTTATGTTGCTGTGGGAAAAGATGATTTGGAAGTCTTGAAATGGGCTCTGCATCATGCTGTTACTCCTGGAGCTAGAGTCTTCCTCATTCATGTTTTTCCTCCTCTAACCTCTATTCCAACGCCAGGTAACGACATGATTTATTCTTCCCTGAACAATTTCGCAGGTTAACAGTCAAGTTGAATTGGATTCGTTACAATACGGATCTTTAAACATGATATCTATGTTAATTTTTGTAAAAGTATATCAAAGTTGAGGGAGATCAAATATTGCAGAAGTAGACATGATTTCTATGCATCATCCAATGGCCTGAAGCCTGATGAGCCGTCCACTAATATTTTGAAAGTTTTGACATTTGGAAACATAATTAGCGAAGTGATTACGGACCATTTCTATGATTGTCTGAAATCAAAAGATTAAAATAACAGATTCATCATCTAATACTATCTCGAAATCATTGATCAATTAGGACTGTTTTGAATATAGTTCTAGGTTGAGATGAAGTCTGGACTCTGGCTAGGCCAATTAGGCTAAACAATGGATGAGAAGTAAAAAAAGGGACAAGCTAATACAATAATTAATTGAGGTTCAGTTTCTGCAAAAATTCGTCGTATGGATCTATCCTTTTTGATAATATGAATGTATGTTGTCACTGTTCTTCTGACCTCATAGTCCCTAGCATTGCCTAAAGTCACAAATTATGCAGGCTTTGTGGTATTAAAGTTTGCATTGTTTTACTTAATGTTTGATTAAAGTTGGAAGAATATCGAGTAGTCAACTGAGCAAAGAACAAATCCGAGGCTACGTAAATGAAGAGAGCAATAAAAGAAGGAGCCTCCTGCAGAAATACATACGTTTATGTAACGATTCCAAGGTCCTGACTCCTGATAGTATTGCCAAGTACACACAACACAACATTGGTAAACAAAATGCGACTTAAAATCACTCACTCATAACTCATGATCATAGGTGACGGTGGATACGATGCTTATTGAGAGTAAGGACACCGCACAAGCTATCCTAGATCTGATTCCTGTTCTTAACATTACTAGCCTGGTGATGGGAACTAAGCGACCACCTCATGCAAGGTAAAACATGTCTTGTATTGAACAAGAAATATATGATCATGTCCAGTTTAAGATAAGCAAGGGTTCATCTGGTTGTGTCAGGGTTCTGAGAAAAAGAGCTGGAAAGGGAAAATTTGTTGAGAAAAAGGCTCCGGACTACTGTGAAGTTAGTATTGTGCATGATGGGAAAAAGGTTTTGGACGATCCAGTAACAAAGAAATCCCGATGGCAAAGACCAGACTTTGTTGGACGCTTCTCAGAACAGAAGTTGTTGGCATGCGCATGTTTTCCAGGCAAGTCTGGTTCCTATTTCTTGTCAAACACTTACATACACATACATTCCTCGGATAAAACAAAAGAAAGAAAGCCAACAATAATGCGTTTCTTTCATCTTATCCAGGTTGTGGGACTAAGGCCAGGTAGGAATTCTTAAAAGCGTAGAGAATGGACACAATGGCATACTGAACGCAAGTTAGGACAGTTAAGATATACAAAGAATGTGTCTACTCTCCTCTGTAATTTGATTTCTTTTTTCTTTTACTTTTTACTGAATCCTTGTTTGTAAGTTAACTAAGCTCCTTGTGTCTGCAAAAGAGATTCATTGTTTGTAGTCATTTATCAACAATTCAACAATGATGAGAAGAAGTTATTCA
Organism: Erythroxylum pedicellare; assembly: GCA_027563575.1. Taxonomy (NCBI): domain Eukaryota; kingdom Viridiplantae; phylum Streptophyta; class Magnoliopsida; order Malpighiales; family Erythroxylaceae; genus Erythroxylum; species Erythroxylum pedicellare. The sequence goes on from JAOQMP010000008.1 coordinate 7,290,565, forward strand.
AAATCAAATGCATTTGACTGTTTACTTCAAAAATGTCAATTAAGATAAAAGTTTACTGAGAAAACAAATAATTAGTACGAAGAAATTGAGGTTGAGGTTGAGGTTGAGGTTGAGGGTGAGCGTCTAAATTTTTACAGAATGGAAAATTTTGTACACTAATAAGTTGAAATAATAGAAATTTCGAGTTAGAATTGATTATTAATTTCGGATTCATAACAACATTTTACGTAACCATATTTCACAAGTAATTTTTTTTTGGTGTCATTTTGTCCTTTTAAAAAGGTGACATAAAATCTGAAATCTGGCTGGGTAGATAAAGATTGGGGACAGAGACACTACAGAGCTCTTATTTTGCGGAAAAAAGAAGGTGAAAACCCTAGAAGAAGAAATCCCCTCAAATTCCACGATGAACCCTTACGATAACAGATACTCCGACCCGGACTCTTACCGTCGCCGTCGCAGGTACTCTCCTTCACCTCGATGTATTGTTATAATTCTGTTTGGTTTCTTGATGATTGTGGTTTTTTGCGACCAGTGACCTAATGGGCGCACCACCAACGTACGCACGCAGCGCTCCCGTTCCTTACGGACTTCCCCCGCCAACCGCCTTCGCAGGAAAAGGGGGTTCTGCGCCATCAGGCGGTTATCCACCGTTCGAACCGCCTGTTGGTAGGTTTGATATTGGGAGGGGCGGTGGTGGTCGAGGTGGAAGGGGCGTCCCCAGTGGTCGGCATGACGCGGCGCGTGGCGGAGGCCGCGGTGATGGGCGAGGTTTTGTCGGTGGTCATGTTGGGGGGAGAGGAAATAGGTATAGTGGAGGAGGAAGTTCGAGAGGAGACTTGGATAATATTGCTCTTCCAAGACAAGATTTTGGGAATTTAGTGCCTTTTGAGAAGAATTTCTACGTTGAGAGTCCCTCGGTCCGGTCTATGTCTGAACACGACGTTAAGATGTATAGAGCAAGAAGGGATATCACTGTCGAAGGACATGATGTACCCAAGCCCATCCGAATGTTTGAGGAGGCCAATTTCCCTGGTAAAACAGAGAAAACTTGATGCTTTCAAGAGTGCTTTGTTTGTATTCCGAATCTGATTGTTACATGCCTCGTGTTGTAGGTTACTGCTTAGAGGTGATTGCTAACTTAGGATTTGTTGAGCCTACACCAATTCAGGCTCAAGGGTGGCCAATGGCCCTAAAGGGTAGAGATTTAATTGGCATTGCTGAGACTGGTTCTGGAAAGACTTTGGCGTACTTGCTACCTGCTTTGGTACATGTTAGTGCACAGCCTAAACTGGGTCAGTATCTGTTGCTTTTATTTCTCGAGCTGAGGTGTTACTTTAAGATGCTCGACATTTGAACCGACTCTGAATACTTTGTTATTTTCCAGTTCAAGGAGAGGGTCCAATTGTGTTAGTATTAGCCCCCACAAGAGAACTGGCTGTTCAAATTCAAGAAGAAGCTCTAAAGTTTGGTTCATTTGCAAACATCAGGAGTACTTGTGTATACGGGGGTGCACCTAAAGGGCCACAAATTCGTGATCTGAAAAGAGGTACTTAATTTATTCAAGTAACTCAATGGGCAGTTTATTGACCTGCAGTGCGTTTAGTTTATTGAGCTAAATATCAAAGTATTGTCCTTTTCCAGGTGTTGAGGTTGTCATTGCTACTCCGGGTCGATTGATAGATATGCTGGAAGCTCAACACACAAACTTGAGGAGAGTGACCTACCTTGTATTGGATGAGGCTGACCGAATGTTGGACATGGGATTTGAGCCTCAGATTAGAAAAATTGTGTCTCAAGTATTCATCTTTCTAATATTTCCTCTTTTAATTGGTGGCTGTAACTATTTTGAAAATTTCAAATGGAAGGTGTGCATTGTGACATCCAAATAAAGCCAAAGAAGTGTTTGATATGTTTGTGTGCTATTTTTTCTTTTTGACTATCATAACTTTTTTGTGGAACTGGTGTTTATCTGAAGATGATACTCCGATGAAACTTATTGCACCTGAATTTAATATATTGAAGAGCTAGGCTTTGATCTAATACCTATATGATACTCTGATGGACCTGATTGCACCTGAATTTAATATATTGAAGAGCTAAGCTTTGATCTAATACCTATGTATTTTTGGCAGATCCAACCAGATAGACAAACATTGTATTGGAGTGCTACATGGCCAAAAGAGGTGGGCATTTTAGCAAGGCAATTTTTGCGGAATCCATACAAGGTATAAGATCTGTATGTACTAAAGCATGCCTTTTGATTTCAGTGGATTCAGCATTTCTTGTTGGCGTTGTATGATTTTCAGGTAATCATTGGATCTCCAGATCTGAAAGCTAACCAATCAATAAACCAAGTTGTTGAGGTTGTCGCAGATGGGGAGAAGTACAACAGGTTTGTGTTGACAGCTTGTAGCTGAGGTAGCAGATCTTGTAGGATGTGGTTGTTGTTTGTCTTGACAACTTGTAGCTGAGACTAGAAAAGATTTTCTAGTATGTGGTTGTTGATGCCTTATATGCTTCTCCATACAGGCTGATTAAACTGCTAAAGGAAGTTATGGATGGAACTCGAATTTTGATATTTGTGGAGACCAAAAAGGGATGTGACCAAGTTACAAGACAATTGAGAATGGATGGATGGCCTGCTTTGTCTATCCATGGCGATAAAAACCAGGCTGAAAGGGACTGGGTACTTGCTGAATTCAAAAGTGGCAGAAGCCCCATAATGATTGCCACTGATGTTGCTGCCAGGGGTCTTGGTAGGATCACCATGTGTTAGGACTCTTTTAAGTTCATTCAGTTAGGTCTTAAAACTTGAAGATAGGAGAGTCCACCGGCTGCTTTGCAGTTCCCTGAGAACATAATTTGTGGTATGGGTGCAATTGGTGGTGCATGCATGATGAGTCGGCTTGTTCTGTTATTATGCTCTGGTTACAGAGATCTAGAAGTTAGATTGAGAGGCGTATTCATTTCTCATATTGCTTGGAGTATCCCTTAAAATGATCCTGCTTGTGTGCTACCCTTGTGTTATTGCTCATGTTACATGGACACGGAGCACTGACTTTCAGCACTACTAGGCTGCGTAAGAATCGTTCAATGACTGAATTCTTCTATTGGTCAAAATTGTGATGATTTAATGGTTTAACTATAAGGTGGAATAGCTCGATGGAATGGCTTTTACAGAATATGGCATTGCTCCATTTATCAGGTGTCCAAGTAACATGATTGACAGCATTTTTGCCCATCCACAGTTATGGAGCTGAATTTGTTTTGGCAGCCGGATTGAGTCATAAATTGTGTGGAGGTGGTGGTGGTGAAGTTGCACTTTTATCCCTGCAAAGTTAAGGTGGGCACATTTATCTGATGAATGTGTTATCTTAAATTTGATCATACAGATCTTAGGATGCAGGGATAAAAGAGTGCATACATATATGTAAGGCGTAAATTTGCAAGATAATGGGCTTTACATTTTTGTCTGAAATGAATTTTTAAGTTTTACATGATCACTACATGCAGTAAGAGTTTTACTGGCTGTCTCATGTCAAGCTTGTGTAGCTTGAATAATTGAGGAGTAGAAAGCTAATTTATGTATAAGCTTCTTTCTCCCTAGTGTTTGGATTTGACGGGAACAAGCCAGTTGTAATTACAGCTGTTGCCTTGTAGCGCCCTTTAGTTAAATACCCGTATTTATCTTGCAAATTAGATCTGATGATAGCTTTCGTTTGTGTTTTTTCAATTTTTTTCCCGTCTGTAGATGTGAAGGACATAAAATGTGTGATCAACTATGATTTTCCTTCTAGCCTTGAGGATTATGTGCACAGAATTGGCAGAACTGGTCGTGCAGGTGCTACAGGAACGGCTTTTACCTATATTACTAGTGCAAATGCTAAATATGCAAGGGATCTTATAAAAATATTGCAAGATGCAGGGCAAATAGTGCCTCCAGCACTTTCTGCGTTGGCTCGATCAGCTGGGACTTCAGGAGGTAATTACTGGGCTTTCTTTACTGGCCAGTGTGTTGTAGGGAGATTAATCTTGGGTATGCAATTGTTTCAGGTTCTGGAAGTAACTTTCGCTCCAGAGGACGTGGTGGCTTTGGCAATCGGTCATTGATTTCAGGATCAAATACTGTTCCTATAGGTGGAAGGAGGCCTTGGTGAACAACAACCATTGTGTCTTAGTTCGGATTTGAAGCAAAAAAGTATCAACTGTAGTGACATGCAACGTTGTCAGGTTTTTACACCTATTTGGGAAGAGTGACTCTGAAATTTTATGCTGCTTCATGTCTTTGTTTAATGCAACGCCAATAACACGTTAGTTTCTGTAAATTAGGAACAGAAGTCCAAACTAAAGAAAATGACATCTTCGAGTTATACAATTTTAGCACGGTTCCCTCGTATCGCACAAGTCGTCGATGGTAATTAATGTTTAATTAGTGCAGTAAAGTAAATCACGCTGGCGACGTTTTGGACAAATTAGAATTGAGTCATTTCACGATCTTGTATCTGGCGAGGGCAAAAATCGTGCAGAGCGAAAATGACGACAAGATTGAAGAAGAGAGGTCACGAGCGCCGGCCATGGTCGTATAGGCAACCGTAAGCGTGCGGGAGGGCGCGGTAACGCTGGAGGAATGCACCACCCCCGTATCCTCTTCGACAAGTATCATTCCGGTTACTTCGACAAAGTTGGTACGAGATACTTCCACAAGCTTCGCAACAAGTTCTACTGCATGACCCTCAACATCGAAAAGCTCTGGTCTTTGGCAGCTAACGAGATCAAAGACAAGGCCGCCAAGGACAATGCGCCTTTGATTGATGTGACGCAGTTCGGCTACTTCAAGCTTCTTGGAAAGGCCGTGTTGCTGCAGAATCAGCCCGTTGTTGTGAAGGCTAAGCTTGTTTCCAAGATTGCTGAGCAGAAGATTAAGGCCAGTGGCGGGGCTGTCATCCTCACCGCGTAACTTTTCTTTTTGATTTGGTAGTCTAATCTAATATAATCTCCCCTTCCATTTACTTCGACTTCCCTTAGTCCACCATTCATGCCGCCGCTACCCCTCCGCTCTCTCCCTCTGGCTGCCACAGTTATGGGCTTGATCAATATGCTTTATTGTTATTTATGAATTATACATTAAGATAGACAATTCGAGTAAGAGGGGTGTTGGTGTTTGATCCTGGTAGTGTGTTCAAAAGTTATTGCTGGGTTTCTGGAGAGATCTCCACGAAAAGATCTCCCAGGAGGAAACGAATTTATGGTTGCTGAGTTGGAGCACTTGGTAGATTCTGCTTACAAGTTGCATCCGAAAATTCAGGTTAAAAGATAAAATTGTGCTTCAAATTAGAATGATACAAAAAATTTTAGAGCCGAACTCGGGCCAGCAAGGACCTGAACCCGACCTGCCCCAGTGCTGATTTTTGTTTTAGAGGCGGTGGAGGGAAGGTTGGATAAGTCAGCGAGAGAGATCGCAGGGAGATGATAAGACAAGAAGAGAAGCTTTTTGGAGAATACGTGTAGGACTGATTTCATTTGGTGGTGTTGCCTCCGAGGGAATGGAGACTCCAAGGATATAATGATCAAAGTGATGAGCTGAGCACAGGTGGTGGTGGCTCATGAGTTGGCTCGAATTCAAATTTAAGGTTTCAATTGAGCAACTTCTATACCAAGGAAGTATCAGAGTAAACCCAAATCTTTTGTTTGAAAATGACAAAACAAATGTTTCTTAAATTGTTCAATCCCACCTTGATCACTTTCGGTAATGACAATATCGTCCACATAGCAATCAGATATATACATTGTTCTGATGATGCATATTTATAGAAGACAAAGTGATCAGACTCACATCGAATCATACCAAAATCTTAAACAACATTACTAAACCATCCAAACTAGGCATAAAGAGATTGTTTCAAACCATATAAAGAGCAACGAAGCTTATATACTTAGTTAGACTCCCCCTGAGCAACAAATCCAGGTAGTTGCTCCATATAAAACTCTTCCAGAAGCTCACCATGTAGAAAGGCATTTTTAATGTCCAATTGATAGAGAGGTTATTGGCGAATGGTAGTTATGGATAAAAACAAGCGAACAGAAGACATCTTGGCCACAGGAGAAAATGTTTCATAATAATCCAACCCATAAGTTTGTGTATACCTTTTAGCCAAGAAACATGCCTTTAGATGATGAACTTGACCATCTGGACCAACTTTGATTGTATATATCCAATGACAACCAATAGTGGAATGGCCTGGAGGCAACGGAACTAATTCCCAAGCATCATTATTATGTAAGAAATCATTTCTTTAACCATTGCTTGACACCACCCGGGATCATTAAGTGCCTTATGAATATTAGAAGGAATAAAGACAAATGAGAGAGTGGATACAAAAGCAGAATATGATGGTGATAACTAAGAAAATTAGAAATAGGATGAGGGTTGCGTGTGGAACGTGTACCTTTGCAAATGTCAATGGGAATTGATCTTCAAGAGGTAGAACTGTAGCAGATGAGGAATCCAGAGTAGGAACCGTATCAAAAGGAGCCTTTGTAGGAGTCTCATCATCAGGATCATGATCATTAGTATAATGTGGAAGAGTACCATTCTTAGGAGAAGTGCCTTCAGTAAGAGGTGAACACTGGACAAACTTTAGAGGAGGATTAGGAAGAGGAGCAACATAAGGAATAGGTGTAATGGAAGGAATTGGAAGGACCTCACCGATAAATGTGATATCTGTTTAAGATGATGTGTAAAATGGAGAAGATTCAAATAATCTAACATTAGCAAAAACAAAATATTGATGTGTTGATGGAGAATAACACTTATAACCTTTTTGAAAATGTGAGTAACCTAGAAAAATACATTTAGTAGATTTAGCTAATAGTTTATCTTGACTAAGGGAAAAGATATGAATGAAACATGTGTAGCCAAAGACTCGTGGTGGAAGAGAGAATAATGATTGATCAGGAAATATGATGGAATGAGGTACCTAATTTTGTAGACTAGACTAAGGCATGCGATTAATCAAAAAGCATGTGGTTAAGACAACATCTGCCCAGTATTGTGGTGGAACCTGATTGTGTAAAAACGAGATATGAGTAGTTTTTATTAGATGTCTATATTTATATTCAGTAATCCCATTTTGTTGTGGAGTATAATCACATGACGTCTGATGAAGAATTTCTTAGGAAGACATAAATTGGGTGAAGGGAATGGACAAATATTCACGAGCATTATTACTTCTCAACATACAAATATCAGTGTTAAATTGTGTCTTAATCTCTATGCAAAAATATTTTAAAATGGAAAATAATTCTGAACCAGCTTTCATTAAAAATAACCAAGTACAACGAGATAATCGTCAATAAATATAACAAAATATTGAAATCCTAAAATAGAAGAGACACGACAAGGACCCAAAATGTCTTACTGAACTAACAAAAGGGGATGCAACCCATTTATTGGCATGCTTTGGAAAGGAACTTCGAGAACACTTTCCGAGCTGACAAGACTCACAATCTAAGGAAGATAAATTAGGTAAACTAGGCACCAACTTCTGAAGCTTCAACAAACTAGGAGGACCCAAACGATTATGAATTAGAATTGGAGACTCTAAAATAGTGCATGTTGTAAGTGAATGAGGCATATTTAAATGATAAAGGCCCTATGACTTATGTCTTGTGCTAATCATTCGTCTAGTTCTGTGATCTTGTATAACAACAAAAATTTCATTAAAAGTGATAGAATAATTTAAGATTGTGTAAGTTTACTGACGTATACAAGATTAAAGGGGCAATTAGGAATATAAAGAACATAATCTAAATGCAAGGATGGAAGTGGTTGAACAAAACCCACAACTTTAACAACTATTTGAGTCCCATTAGCTAAAGTAATAGGAGGAAAAGATATAGTACTAGTAAAGTAAGAGAGTAAATATGAGTTACCAGAAATATAATTAGAAGCATTAGAATCAAATACCCAAGGGAAAGACTGAGTGAGGCATGTTATGGAATTATCCGAAAACAATCGAGGAGGAAAACTGCTTAGCTACCTAATACTTGAGATACTCTTCATAATCAGTACCAATAAGATTCAACGATGGTTGAAGTTGTCAAGTAAAGGCTTAGATTGAAGATCAAACTAATCAGTGTGAACAACATTAGCAACTCGAGGTTGGTCGTGCAATTTATACATTTATCCTTACTATGTCCCTATCGATGACAATAACTACATTGGGTTAACTTCCTTTACCAACACACTCCCCCTGCTTTACTATATTAATACTCTAAAATTGAGAGGCCAAAGTGAAAGAATTAACTAAGGGAGATTGTATCATAATGCTAGGGGAAGAAACATGTAGTAATTGAGCAAATACTTCATTTGGAGAAGGTATAGTAGGACTTACCAAAATATGATTTCATACTGAAGTATGTTTAATACTGATAGCAGTAAGAGTAAGAATTATAAAAACTTATCTCATTATGCAAGATCTTTTGCTCCAAAGTTACCAATAGGTAATAATAGGTTGAATTATATTTTCAGGGAGGCCATTCTACTAATAAATTCAAACGTGTTCATATCTTGTAATTTGAGATTAACCAAGTTTGACACTAGAATACAATCTCTTAATGTCATTAGTATAAAGTATTGGCTAGAGTTATTTCGTTGTATATATTTAGGAATTAATATGTAGCGATCTCTTCCTATAATTAAGAGATCTCTCCTTATAATTGGGAGATTTGATAGCTAAGAATATCCATTAATTATTCCTAAGCCTTCTGTATATATACTATACAAATCCTATGTACAAATAGCTCAATTCAAAATAGAATTGTTTTTTTCATTGTTTTCATCATGGTATTAGAGCCAAATTTAATTTAAGGGTTTGTTTTTCTTCTTGGAAAATTTTCCCTTAACTGTTCCTCTCTATTCGGAACAATGAATGAATGAGTTTGTACTCACCTAAAACAACATGTTTTTCCTCTCACTACCCACTCAACCTATTTTAAAACTAACCGGTGACCCTACCTGCAACAGATCCAACATCACTAGTGCAGTCGCATTTTGCCACGTGTCACTATAGACTATCAGCTTCCAATGAGCGTGAAGTCCACACGCCACCCTCTGGTCATCTTTTCATCTTGGGTCTTAGACCAACAGTATTGTCAGCTCTTGTTCATCCTCCCTGAGGTGTATGAGCTCCAGTAGCCTATCGAAAAATATGCCAGAAGTCCCTAGTTGTTTCAAAATACTATTTATTGGTATATTTTTCGTTGTCTGAGTGTTTCTAAAGAAGATGAATAGGAAACAGGTAACTCTTTCAAGTTCCGATGATCCTTCAATTCAAATTAGTCTTGTAAAACTTGATGGAACCAATTATCTTGCCTGGTCAAGATCTTGTTTCTTGTTCATTAAAGTTAAAGGCTTACGTGGTTACATTAATAGTGATAGTCAAAGACTTGACGTCAATAATCCTGATTATAATCATTGGGAGTTTGAGAATTCTCTCGTGATGTCATGGTTTATCAATTTAATGCAACCAAAGATTGCTCAGAAGTATCTACTACTTGGCACAACAACAAAGATATGGCAAGCTACTTCTCTTATGTACTCTCAAGTAGGTAATAAAGCACAAATTTTTTATATTCGTAGTAAACTACATAACACAAAGTAGGGAGATATGACTATATGATAGTACTTTATGGAGCTATGTGGATTGTGGCATAAACTAAATTATTATCAGGATTTTCAAATAGAATGCTCAAAAGATGCCACTAAATTCTAAAAAATGGTAGAGGAGGATTGAGTATTTGATTTTTTAGCAAGTCTCAACCTAGAATATGATCATATACGAGGTATTATACTTGGAAAGGAGCCTTTCCCTTTAATATAACTTGCACATTCTCTCGTTCATAAGAAGAAACTATAATAAATGTTATGCTACATATAACTATTATTGAGAAAGCAGGGTTAGTGGCTAATTTTACTGAGAAGCCATAATCTAATAAGAATCACTTGCACTGTGATTATTATGGAAAACAACGACATACCAAAGAAACTTGCTGGAAACTGCATTGGGGCCCAAATCAGAATAATGGAAAATGCCACGGCTCAATGGTAAGGTCTTTTGCTCACTTGGCTGAAGGGAATGAAGCATCTGAAGCACTATTAACTAAAGTTTTATCTAATGAGGAATTTTAGAACTTAAGACATCTTCTCTCAAAATTGGACTCTTCATCCATATTTGGTACATCAAATATTGCAAAATCAGGTATTGTGTACTTGAATCCTAAAGATAATCCTTGGATTATAGACTATGGAGCTAACAAACATATGACAGACTCTCAAAACAAAATTTTAACACATTCTCATTAAAAAAGGGATAACGTTAAAACAACAAATGGGTCTTTTACCTCCATATCTAGTATAGTTTCTGTTAACTGTACTCCTAATATCACTTTATCATTAGTACTTGTTAGAATAGCATATGGGCCTTTTACCTTTATATCTATTACAGTTTTTGTTAACTTTACTCTTAATATCACTTTATCATCAGTACTTCATGTACTTTGTTTTCCTATTAATCTTCTCTCTATCAGTTCTATCACTAAGGACCTTAATTGCAAAGTCAAAAGTTTTCCTGACTATTACATTCTTCATAACCTCCACACAGGGTAGAAGATTAGAACTGGTAGACTAGGGGATGTCTTATATGTCTTGGAAGAAAATATGACAGTTGTTCTTCAATCGTCTATTAGGAATGATGTGATTAATAAGAAAATTCTACATTAGCATAGGCAGTTAGGACATTCCACATTTTTTTCTCTAGAAAAATCATATCTAAGCTTGTTTAAAACAACTTCATTTAATTTTTTATTTTGTGAAGCATGTGAACTTTCCAAACACAAGAGGAGTTCTTATCATTTGTCTAATAATAAAAATTATGTTCCTTTTATGACAATTCACTCTGATGTTTGGGGTCCTACTCAAAATCCCTCTCTTTTAGGCTATAGATGATTTATGAACTTATTTGATTGTTAAATAAGATTAACTTGGGTTTAGCTAATGAAAGCTAAGAATGAAGTATTTTCATGCTTTCAGTCTTTTCATAAAATGATTTGTACCCAACATGATGCTAAAGTTAAAATCTTGAGATCTAATAATGGACTGGAGTATTGGATGGAAAGTTTTGTGCTTATCTTGATTCCTATGGAAGAATACATCAAATCAGTTGTACCTATACTAGTGAACAACATAAAGTTGTGAAAAGGAAGAACAAACATACTCTAGAGGTAGGTCGATCACTTTTATTCACCATGAATCTTCCAAAGGGATATTGGGGTGATATCGTCCTTTTAGCTATCTATCTTATCAATAGAATGCCACTTCAGATTCTAGACTTTAAAAGCCCTATAGAAATTTCGCAAGGTAAAAATCGTATACTGTACTGCCAAGAATAGTTAAGTGTATTTGCTTTATTCTTTCTCAGAATATAGGCAAGTTGGAGCCCAGAGCTTTGAAGTATGTGTTTGAAGGATAATCTCTCACACAAAAAGGATGTAAGTGTTGTCATCCTTCGTCTAAGAAATACTTTGTAAGTATGGACGTCACTTTTTTATAGTGTGAGCCCTATTTCACCGTATAACAAACTCCTCTTCAGGGGGAGAATAAAAGCGAAGAGGTGTTGCCTTATAAAGTAATCTAGGGAAAGAGAACAATTCAAGGGGAGAAAACTAGTGTGATTAAGGAGGATTGAAGTAGGTGTTTAGATAGACCAAATTTGCAAACATATTCAAGATGAGAAAAGATAGAAAAAAGTCATCAGGCAGTCTATGCCATCCTCTTCCTACAAAAACACTGGTGAGTTATAATGTGATCTTTCTGATGATTTAGATAAGTTTATTGCTCTTTAAAATGGTGTTAGAATATGCACTAAGCACCTAATTTCTAACTTTATTTCTTATGACTCACTATCTCCTCCCTATAGAGCCTTTGTCTTGTCTGTTTCCTCTGTCCATTCTGCAGGATTAGAGAGAAGTAATGGTAAATGTCTATTGGACAAAAGCTATAGCTAAGGAAATGAAGGCCCTGGCAAAAAATGAGACCTAAGAACTCGTCACTGCTCTAGAAGGAAAAAAAATTGGCTGCAAATGGGTATTCATAGTAAAGCATAAGCCAAATAGGTCTATTGAGAGATAAAAGGTGAGATTGGTGGTTAAAGGCTTTACTCAAACTTATAGAGGTGAATATCAGGAAATCTTTGCTTCTGTTGCTAAGATGAATACAATCATAATTCTAATCTTATGTGTAGCTAACTTAGATTGGGACTTATAACAATTTGATGTTAAAAATGGTTTCCTTCATAAGGATCTGGAGGGGGAGGTGTATATGAAGATTCCTCCAAGTTTTAGAGACGAGAAGACATAAGGGAAGGTTTGTAAGCTGAAAAAGGCCTTATATGGGTTAAAGCAATAACCCAGAGCATGGTTTCAAAAGTTCAGTCAGGCCATGATTTCCTTTGGTTATCACCATATTAATGTGGATCATACCCTATTTATCAAGGCAAGATCACGCTACTCATTGTCTATGTTGATGACATTGTGGTAACAGAAAATGATACAGAAAAGATGGTTAGGCTGAAGAAACTCCTTGCTCATGAATTTGAAATTAAGGATCTAGGGAAGTTGCAATACTTCTTGGGAGTTGAAGTCACTAGATCAGGAAAAGGAATCTTTATCTCCTAGAGAAAATATGCCCTAGACTTGTTAGAAGAAACCAGTATAATGGGTTATAAAACCAATTGAATCTCCTATTGAGAGTAACCACAAACTTCAAGCGGGAACAAGTATATCATTAGACATGAGTATATATCATAGATTAGTTGGGAGACTCGTCTATCTCTCTCACAGCAGCCAGACATAGCATATGCAGTTAGCCTGGTAAGTTAGTATATGTATGATCTATGAGAATCACACTTATAGTTTGTATTCTGGAAAAGGCCTTTTGTTCACTAACAATAGTCACCCTAAGATAAAGCATTTATAGATGTTGATTAGGCTAGATACTGTATGCTTATAGGAGGAAATCTAGTCACTTGGAGAAGTAAGAAACAAAATGTAGTTGCTAGATCCAGTACGGAAGCAGAATACAGGGTTATGACATAAGGTGTGTGAGAAGTTTTATAGGGAAGAAAGCTAATGAATGAATTACAACTGATGGATGGAGGAAGTTTATCCCTTTACAGTGATAACAAAGCTGCCATTAACATAACTCACAATCTTATTCAGCATAATAGAACAAAATGTTAGAGAAGTGCTCTAAAGGCAATCACCTTTAGCACTTATTGTACAAATCATTTTATGATTAATAAAGGCATTTTTTCATTATTTCAATGTTCATACATTTATGGATTTAAATGTTGATCTTAAATTGATTTAATGAAATTCTTGATACAAAATATAGCATGGAGGAAATCATGATGAGATTATGATATATTTCTATCATATGTAATTATGTTAGTATCTAAACTTTCCCTAGTCATATAATTAATGATATGGGATATCATTAATCTAGATAGACTAGTATATATTATACTCCTTGATTGGATCAAGCAGTAGATCTTATAAGCTGTAGACATAAGTTGTTTAGAGTTAATATGTGGATGCTTACTAAGGGTAGTAAGTACATTGGATTGACCTATTATGAGATAAACATATAGATATTCTACTCCAGTGTCAATGATAGTCTCATCATAGCAATGGTGCAAGTATCTTTTGACTTAAGGTGCTCAAGGATATTTCAATTACTGATCCTGTGCTTTGACTCCACTCATCGGTGCCTTTCAAGGGTTACTCATAAGATGGTGATTGGGTATAACTTAAGGTATTCGAAGGTAATTGAGTAGCCAATAAAGGATTCACCACTCCTGATAGAAGGAGATGATACCCACGACTTCTTGTCAGGTTCATTATTCAGGAGTCTTTGGCCAAAGCAGATATGTTTCATGAAAACAGTTTTCAATGATACATAGAGTAATGAGATCCTCAGGAGAAGATCTAATAACACTTGTACTAGATGTGATGTAGTCATTCTAGTGGGAGTTGACACTTTGACCATACTCTGAACTAAGTGGGGTATAGATGATGAAAGGAAGAATTAATGGCAACATTATGTATGGAAGGGTTCGTAGTCAAACGACTTATTTTTCGATCAATTAGAGGTCATGACGTGTTACTAGATACCACTCTTGACTTAGTTGAATTAAGTGTTAATTCAAATGATCAACATAACTGGGAGCCTAATATGTCACACACATAGGAGATCTGAAGGATGAATAAAATGGTCTTGAATGGTGATTCAAGATATGAGAGAGTGTTTCAGGATTGTATCGCGATGTGATCGTGGTAGAAAACGTTACATGGAATGGATTAGAAACAAGTGATGTTAGCTTCCATTATTGCATGCTATTTATGGTCATTAACTTCCTCTAACTTCCATTAATGCATGTTATTCATGGTCATTAACTTCCCATAACTTCCATTAATGCATATTATTCATGACCATTAACTTCACATAACTTTCCATTAGTGATGGTGGTTATGGAAGGCCAAATGGTGCAAAAAATTGAGATGATTTTTGTGCATCTTGGGAGTCTCTGGCCAGAGTAGATATGTGCCATGAAGAGAGTCTTCAATGATACATAGAGTAATGAGATTCTCAGGACAAGATCTAATATCACTTGTACTAGATGTGACGTAGTCAATCTAGTGGGACTTGACATTTTGACTATACTTTGAATCAAGTGGAGCATAGATGGTGAAAGGACGAATTACATGGAAACATTACGTATGGAAAGGTTCCGGTTAATTAGGAGTCATGAAGTGTTACTAGATACCGCTCTTGACTTACTTGAATTAAGTGTTAATTCAAGTGGCCAACATAACAAGAACCTAATGGGTCACATACATAGTAGATCTGAAGGATGAGTAAAATGGTCTTGAATAGTGATTCAAGATATGAAAGAGTATTTCGAGATTGTATCGTGATGTGATCGTGGTAGAAAATGTTGTATGGAATGAATTAGAAACAAGTGTTGTTGGCTACTAATTTGGTCATTAACTTTCCAAAACTTCCATTAATGCATGTTATTCATGGTCATTAACTTCCCAAAACTTCTATTAATGCATGCTATTCGTGGTCATTAACTTTCCATAACTTCCATTAATGTATGCTATTCATGACCATTAACTTCCCATAACTCTCCATTAGTGATTGGAGTTATGGGAGGCCAAAGAGGGTAGAAAATAATCATCATTTTTGTGCATCTTGTGTAAGATACAAGTGAAAGAAAGGTTCTTTCTTACACACACACTCTTTTCTCTCTAACTCTCACAAGAATTTTTGACTTTGCTAGTACAAAGAAAAAATTCTAGCAATCTTCTAGTGAGGTTTCGTCCTTCTATCTTTGTGTGGACTTTCATTAGAGACAGTCTACGTTGATCGTTATGGTTTACGATAACCCAACGCGAAGAAGATTAAAGAATGAAGGAGATTGTCGGAAAGGTATGTAAACATATTACATTTCATGTTTTTGCTTTCTATATTTATATGCATGAGTAGATCTCGTTGTTGAAGTCTTGTTTTATTTTCTGCTGCATATATTTGATATATATTATATATGAGATGTATGATCGGAACCTTACACCAACTTGCTTCCCCAACTCATGGCTCCCTGTTTCTTCTTTTTTCTAATATTATTGTGTCGTTGTTACTGTTTCCATAAATTTTTATTTTCATTTTCCTTTGAAATCTTTATTCATTTCTCATTTTCCCAAGAATTGCTAGGAGAATGAGGTTGGACAGTAGAGAGAGATAACATTCTTAATTGGTCAACACAAATGCAACTAACCAGATCACCATAATCCACACAACTAGAAACTGCTTTCATGGTTTATGATAATATCTTCATTACATATTTATGAAGACTATGTTGTTACCTTAACTCATCTGTTAGTGACTGACTTGGCTTATTTCAACGATGGGTGGCCACAACAGATAGGTTAGCATTTGAATTTTTTTCATTTTAAATTGTTCTAACTAATAATGATTAATTAAAATTTACAATATTATGACCAGTAAATCTATAACACTTGACATCTAATATGCTACTAAATACATCCGACATGGTTTGCAATGTCAGTTCTATTAACGGAGACACTAATGTTAGACTATATTTTAGAAAAATTAAAAATTTAGATATATAATTGTTACTTTTTAATGTTTGAACTATAATTGAGAAATTGTAAAAGGATAATTAACCCTAGTTTTAAATAGGGTTGTTTTAAAGAATGAAAAAGTTAGCATGTTGAGAAGAGAAAGTGAAAACTATATTTTTAATGATCTTTTTTCCCTTTCTAGTGACTTATAAAATGTTGGATAAATTATTTTCAAAATATTATTTTGTTAAATTATGAATAATTTCTCTTATAATTGATAAAGAATGTTCTTCACTTTTATTAGACATCAATAAGAGTAATCCATCTTCACTCTCACAGGATTATTGACTTATTTTCTTTTCTATTTTTGATATTGTCATTTATGTACATAGACAAGTATTATCCAAATTATCTAACTTTTTGTTAGTGACATTGTCGTCTTCAAAATAGTTAAGAAAATTCATTTGCTTTTGTACTTATAGAAATATTCGTTTTTATATGTTTGTAATTATATTTGATATTTGAGACTTATTACGATTGTGACATTGTGTAATTATTGAGTAAGATGTAATTGTTGGATGGGTCTTTATATTCTCATTTGAGAGATACAGTATTACTATTTTCTTGTGCAAGAATAGGCATGTCTGTAAATTTGTAGAAGACTAGGCACGTTTATAAATTGCAGAAATCAACGTTACTTTGACGACCTCAAATCTTACATTAGTCGCACTCTCTAAGTTTAGGGTATCACAAATTTGTCGACAAATATACAACTCATATTATGTAGTCTTACATGCATGAAAGATAAGTCTGGCGCTAAAAGAATAGGTAAGCTTGAGTCAAATTTAATAGACAAAAATATAATTCAGTCGGACTGAAATGTAAATTTAAATTAAAATATTAAAGTTTAATTAAGTTTAAATTTATATTTATATTTAGAATTTTTAAGTTTAATTAATTATAAAAAATTAACTAAACTGTTTTAATTTCATGTCAATAAATTAAATTAAATTTATATTAAGGTTCTAAATTTAGTTGAAGGTCTCAAGATGAACTGATTTAAGGAGTTCAACTCAAGGTTGAGATCAAGCTTTGGTTTTAGGGGCTCGAGCCCATTCCATCCCTCTCACTAGATCAAGGTCTTCACCTATTTATAATACATGATCTTCATGTCTATTAACTTCTTGCGTGCTATTCAAAGAACACGTATAATGAACTCTATACTTCAATAAAAATTTCGTTTTTCTTTAGTTGACTATCCTTTTTATATTTTAATGCTCTCTATTTTTTTCCCATATTTTATACCCAGAAATGGATATTCATCTTCTTTCAATTAGCTTCATTAATTTTTTCAAAAAAACATAGTTTCATTAATGCAACACTTGCACTACAAACACAAGTTCGAATTCTGTTTTGGCACTTTCCCGCAGGTCATCGATGGGTAGCTATTATTGCAGGGGGCCGCCACAAGCAAAAGTCGGCAATAAAGCATAAGCTCAATCATGTGGGGAAAATGGGAGGGTCACTGTCCCAATTGCCGTCTAAATTCTGTAAACCTCCCAATGTCCTTTATTTTTCCCCCCCAAAAGAAAGCATATAAGAAGCCACTGTCCATGGCCTCTGCATGAACATGAAGGCATGCATGCATGCCAATCAGATCCTTATGTAACGCACATGGGCTGCACAGAAATTAATATTCTTACATCAGAGATTTCCTCAATTCTTTTGAGGATCTTAGCTAATAACTAACAGTCTTCGCCAACCATATTGCAGAACATCAACCGTCAGTCTTTTGGGGCTCTTTTTTCGTTCTCTCGTAAGGCGACTAGCAGTTGTCAAAGCTTCACAACCAGATCTTCTTTTCTATAGCTAGTTAGGTTTGACTAAAATACATAATCTGACTCCAGAACTTACCCAAAACAGAGAAGTACTGGAATATATTTCACAGTTTGCGGCAAACATTTAACTGTTCTCAGAATTCAGAGTCGAGAATTTAGTTATCATGCTTTTCATAGGTTGGAAAGAGCTCA
The DNA here is from genome assembly GCA_027563575.1 of Erythroxylum pedicellare. Lineage (NCBI taxonomy): Eukaryota > Viridiplantae > Streptophyta > Magnoliopsida > Malpighiales > Erythroxylaceae > Erythroxylum > Erythroxylum pedicellare. The sequence goes on from JAOQMP010000008.1 coordinate 7,308,801, forward strand.
AATTGGTAATAATTTAATTTCAATCAAGCTTGAGTTGTACAAACTATGGATGTTCGTGGAAAAAGGAGGAGAGAGAAGTCCTCCACCAGTCAGTCAAAAGTAAGCAAAACGTCAAGAACAGCTAGGACGATGTGGGTCTGATTGGCAGAGAAGTAAGTTTATGCGCCGAGGACGTCTAAGAAAGTAAATGGAATATGAGTGTTTGGACCCAACGAGCATATGATAACTAAAATTGATGGACATTTTATTTGTGCTCTTTGGAGGGTCTGGTTTGGCGGAAAGATTGTAGTATAAGAAAATTACTCATGGCTTACTGCATGATCAGCTTATTCATGTATTCTAGTTGAAGTACGTGTAGCTATCTGGGGTATATATCTAGCTGATAAAATGAACGAGGAGATGAAAGTATAGAGGAGTTGGCACAAACCGAAAGTAAAATAAACAAAAAATAAATTTAATTTGAGTACATTGATTAACATAACATAAAACCTAACTGTCTGCGGAATGTGATCATGCCAACTCTACAATGGCGAGAATTAGCAAAGGTCACCACAATTTGCCACAGTAGGCTTGATCAAGTCACACATACAATGAATGGTACAATTAAAACATCTTATTTTTTATAGAATCCGAAACGAAAAGAGCAGAAAGCTTTAACAAATTAGATCCATAGTAGCCAAAACATCTCTTATATCCTCAAAACTCTACGCTTGGCAGCGGCTCATGAGTGTTGTGGTCAATGAAGAACAAACTGTATACAGTCGCAGCAATGCCTCCTCCGATCAAAGGACCAGCCCAATATACCCAATGGTTAGTCCAATCCCAGCTCACCAATGCCGGCCCAAACGACACCGACGGGTTCATGGACGCTCCCTCGAATGCTCCACCGGCAAAAACGTTAGCTCCCACTGTCAAGCCAATGGCTAACGGTGCAATGATCCCCACGTTTCCCTTTTTGGGATCGAGGGCCGTTGCATATACAGTGTACACTAGGCCAAATGTCATCACAATCTCGAACACAAATGCATTCCACACGCTCACCCCTGACGACAAGGCAAAAGCCGATGTTGTCTGCACAAGTTTTCATTTTAGTAAAAATTGATTGGAAGAATTTTAGAAGTGTATATAGTAAATCTTAAAGAGTAACTTGATTTTACTAAATGACTTGTATCAAAAACAAAGTCGTTACGCGCTAGTCCAACTTATATTATCATTAAATATTTTATCATATTTCAAGAGGAAAGGAAGGTATTAGTCCAACTTATAATATTAGAAGTGATGGTATCTCTAGTATTTACTCCTCACTCCACAGACTATGGAAGTATAGATTAAGAATGTAAGACAAACCCAAATTTATGATGTTCGTTACTATACCATGCCATGAGTGCAAAATTTAAGGAGCAAGCAAGCAACAGTGGAACCGAGAAGCTGAGCGACCCAATAAAGAAGGCCACGTAGAAGAGAAATATGGCCGCCAAGGAAGGCGCCGAAAGTGACGGCGGGATTGACGTGACCGCCGGAGATGTTGGCAGAGACAGAAACACCAACAAATAGACCAAACCCATGTGCCAAAGAGGCGGCAATAATTCCGGCAGGTGTGTTCTTCCCGTTGTCGGTAAGTTTGTTAAAAGACATGCTACACCCTTCCCCGGCAAAAACAAAGATCAGTACACTAATGAACTCAGCCAACGCTGCTTTGAGTGCATTTGGATGGGTGACATCGTCTTGCACCCGTCCGACCACTATTCGTTCCACGATAAGGATCCTCGGCGGCATGGTGATCCAACTAGTCTTGTAATAAGGCTATGAGTTGTCACTAGTGTAATAGCTACTGGTCCTGTAATTGATGGAGTCCCCTGAAGAATATTGTATGGAAACTCTGAACGAACAATCGAGTGATTGAGGGAAACGCTATATATACTAATATAAAGAAGCTCCGAGTGCATGGAAAACCTGCCAATGCCGGTTTCCGGTTAACTGGTTTTAAAGCTAAGGGCTCACCTCCAAAATGCTGAGAGAGTGACACGTGTACGACAAAGATAAGAACCACGTAATGGGTTAATGTTTAGATAGTGATGGCAGATAGTGGTGGCCTGCAGGTTTTGTCTCATCTGCATCACGTGGTTTTATTTCTTCTGTACAAAGGTCTTGGGTTCGGCTCATTTCTGGGTTGTTCTTTTGTGAAATGTGATCAATCATGTAGGTAAAATGAGGTTTTCATCAGGCTCTAGGGTGCTATTAGGAACTGTCAGTCTTTGCTGTTCTTCTTAGAAGGTGGAAAATGAAAGAAATAAATGCTTATTGGCTAAGATGAAAGAAATAAATGCTTATTGGCTAAGATGATTAAGTCTTAATAAAAAGCCATTACATGTAAGACCATTATTCTCATTCTTTTTCCCTTGACCGACAGTTGGAATGTGTTTTTTTGTAATTGAGCCTTGAAGATGATTCCCGAGTACTTCGATTTTTTTTTTTTTTTGGGTTTTCGTTTATTGCATTGCATTACTCTTCGACATGATAAAATTACCTCGAGCTTCAAGTATGGAAATTAGAAGCAGCCATGACTTGGAGATTAGTCATTCTCAAAAGTGTATACTATCACATGATAAAGAACTAGGAGTCCTTCACATAGGTTTACACATATTTGCTAAATGCATGTCTCTCACTCTTTCTTCGCCTTTGCTATCCACCACTTTACCCCATTCTCAGCTTCAGCTTTCAATTAAACTCAAACCAGCAAACTTTCTTTCTTAGAAAGCACAATCTTAACTAATCATCAAATGTTATAATCTTACCACTCACATTGATGGCACACCATCATCATCACAACCTCTTATCACAAATCCTACGACCAATGCTTTAGAAGCAAATCCTATGTATCTGAAATGATTCAAGAAGATCAATCGCTTTTAAGTTGATCTTATTATCTCTCACTCTTGAAGATAAACCTATGTCTCAATTTCTTTGTGAAGCCAAATCTATCTCTGATGAGCTTGCCGCTACTGGAATTCCAATCACTCCTAATGAATTCAATGCTAACATATTTCACCTACTGCCTACAAAGTATCATCCTGTGGTTGCTTCTCTTTCAACCAAGAAAAATCAGGTATCTTTTTCTGATCTCTCTGGATGGCTTATTGCTCATGAAATTCTGTTGAACAATACTAGGAAATCATCTCCTATTGTTGCCAATATAGCACGACATAACACTTCACCCGGCAAGCCATTTCACTCCAATTTCAACAATCAACCTAAGGGCAACTCCAATACCACCAATAACAACAAAGGAAAAAAAGCCATGGTATCCTAATCCCTGTCAGATATGCAACCTCAATAATCACCAAGCTAAGTGCTGGTCATAAGTGCTATGAGTAGCATTTAGAAAAATAACTGCTAATGTAGCTACTACTTCCTCGACATCTACCAATGGATGGTTTCCTAACACTGCAGCCTCTCATCACATGACTCCTGACTTGACAGCCCTTCAAATCTCTGAGAAGTATAAGGGCCCTAACAAAGTAACCATAGCTAATGAAAGTGATTTGCCTATTCACCATGTTGGTCACATAACTCTCATCTCTGCTACGGATCAATTTCATTTAAAAAATGTTTTGCATGTGCCCACTTTACAACAACAGTAACTTTCGGTTCATAAATTTGCTACCGATAATCATTGTTCATTTAAATTTGATTCTAATGGCTTTTCTATAATGGATCGGAGAAGTAAACAGGTCTTGTTTAGCGGATCAATGGAGGATGGTGTTTATAAACTTCCAGGTGCAGCGCCACACTCCATTCTTGGCAATCGTATAGCTTTGCAGGTTGTTAAGCATTCGGATCTAGATTGGCATTCAAGGCTTGGTCATCCACAACAATCAACAGTTTCTTTAATTATTAAGCCATTTCAATTACCTAGTAGGTCAATAAATGCCTCTAGCAGTCTATATGGGGCATGTTGTTTGGGAAAGCACAGTAGGATTCAGTTGTCACCTACTGGCACAGTAGCAAGCAAACCTTTGGAATTAGTTCATGGATATGTTTGGGGCCCTGCTTCAAGTCCTTTATATGGTGATAAGCATTTTGTTCTTTTTGTGGATGACTTCTCTTGATATTGTTGGTTGTTTCCCATAAAACAGAAAAGTTATATGTTGCCAACATTTATTGAATTTCAAAAACTTGTGGAACGACAGAATAACGCTAACATTCTAGTCCAACTGGGGTAGGGAATTCAGATCATTTAATAGCTACTTTAAAGACAAAGGGATTCAACATCGCATTATCTGTCCTCATACACACAAACAGAATGCGGTTGTAAAGAGAAAAATTAGGCACTTGGTTGATACTTGCTTAACTTTGCTTGCTCATTCTGCAGTACTTTCAAAGTTCTGGAATTTTGCTTTGTACTCTACTGCCTTCTTAATTAATCGTCTGCCTACTCCACTTTTGCATCAATCCACACCTTTTGAAAGGTTACACGACACGACACCAGATTACTCATATCTTCGCGTGTTTGGTTCTATTATGTATCCATTGTTGAGACCATCTAATGCTCACAAATTCCCTTACAGGATTGCTGCATGTGCCTTTCTTGGCTATGCTAAAGATCATCATGGTTATGTTTGTTTTAATCCCACATATCAAAGGTTATATTTAAGTCAACATGTTCATGTCGATGAGACCTAATTCTTATACAAAGAACTTACTTCTTCTCCACATTCAGTATTGAGCTCTCCTCCTGAATCGTTTGATAGTGGTCCTTAGCTCACACTTCTAGCTTCATTCTCTACACCAACTTCACTAACACCTTTTTCTATCCCTGCCTCTGACAGTGCTTCAGCATCAACACCGCTCCCCAAACCAGTAGTACCTACTCCTGCTGATTCATCCATGCCTACTGACGCTCTCAAATCCCCCTCAATGCCCCGAGACAGTTCACCTCCTAAGAAGCATCTCCAAGGCTGCACCCATCGCATAGTGTTGCGTCCTAATCCAAAGCCTAAGAAACTAGCCTAAATGACCACTACGGTTAGTCCTCCTATCACAACAACAAATGCACTTGAACCTACTTGCTACACTAAGGCAGTAAAAATTCCAGCATGGAGAGAGACCATGAGTGCTGAATCACTGCATTACTTCAATATTGCACATGATATTTGGTTCCATGACCTCATAATGCCAATGTAGTTGGTTGTAAATGGGTGTTTAGGGTCAAACATAAAGTAGATAGGAGTGTGGTGCGCTATAAAGCGAGATTGGTGGCTAATGGCTTCAATCAAATTGAAGGAGTTGACTACAATGCTACTTTCAATCCAGTTGTAAAGCCTACTACAATTAGGATTCTTCTCTCCTTAGCAGTATCCAAGAATTGGCGCTTGCGACAATTAGACATTTCCAATGCCTTCTTAAATGGTCACCTTGATGAAGATGTTTACATGGCTCAACCACAGGGCTTCATTGATCAGACCAACCCCTCATATGTCTGCAAACTAAAGCGTTTCGTCTATGGTCTTAAGCAGGCACCTCGCTCTTGGTACAACAGACTCAGTTCTTTCTTGCTCACTATAGGATTTGTAGGCTCACACACTGACTCATCTCTCTTTATTCAGCATCACGAGACCACTATGTTCTATCTTTTCATCTATGTAGATGACATTATCATTACGGGAAATAATGATCATACTATTCAAAATTGCATAAATCAACTATCTACTGAGTTTATACTGCGAGACTTGGGCAAATTGACATACTTGCTTAGTGTGGAAGTTCTCTATCTCCCTACTGGTATTTTATTATCTCAATGAAGGTAGCTTCTAGATCTTCTACACTCAAATCGATGGGGCAAGCCCGGTTCATTCTCCCATGGCAGCCAGCTTTGATGTTCAATTGACAGATGGAGAACCTATGCTTGATCCACAATTATATAGACGCATTATGGGCGTTTTACAGTATACTTCTTTAACTAGACCTGAAATAGCATTCACGGTCAACAAACTCTGTCAATTTTTATCTGCGTCAACAACAATCCACTGGCAGGCATGCAAACGCATTCTTAGATATATTTGAGAAATAATATCATATGGCTTGCTAATCACGCCATCGACTATAATCATGTCACAAGCATTTTGTGATGCTGATTGGGCAGACGACAAAATTGATAGACGCTCCACTGGTGTTTTTTCCATATACTTGGGACACAATTTAATCTCATGGTCTGCCAAGAAATAACCGACTGTCACCAGACTACCTATAGAAGCAGAATATCAGTCAGTGGCAAACACTACTGCTGAGATCATTTGGATACGATCACTCCTTCACGAACTTAACCAACCTTTGATCACTCCCACAATCATTTGGTTTGACAATGTTGGTGCTCATACCTTACCGT
>JAOQMP010000008.1:7326770-7346986 GCA_027563575.1 Erythroxylum pedicellare
AATTCGCCATACCCGAAGGCCAGAGGTAAGAAATTTTCTTTTATCATAAGTTACAGGCTTTTCAAACTTTATACTAAGTTTTCATTTTTACATATACTCAGGTTGGTGACAAATTTAGTAGTAGACACGGACAAAAAGGTGCTTGTGGGACAATCATCCAACAGGAAGATCTCCCATTTTCAGAACGAGGTATTTGCCCTGATTTGATCATGAATCCACATGGCTTTCCAAGGTATTTTACTTTTTAATTTCAGATATGAATATAGAGGATCACCAGATATTGTGAAAAAAATTAATTCATAAATTGTTGTTTATAGTTGTGGGGATATAAAGTCGTTTAGTGTCATGTTAGCATTCTGTGGTTATTAATAACTCTATGAAATCATGTACTTGACTTCTTTTTTGTTGCTATGTTCTTTCTTTTCCCTAATGAAAATAAATGAACAAGATATCAATATAAGGAAGAAAACTAACAGTGACAAGGTCTCATTTTAATGCATGCTTCGAACCATAAAGATAAAGGGTGCATTAGATGGGTTATTCTTCATATTACATGTTGGAGTTTCTGAGTTTTTGACATTGTGGTACATATGAGCTTCCTTTTGTTGAATCCTTGAAGATATCATTACTACTTTTGCGTTGATAAATTGAAACATTCAGTCTATTATAGAAATTTTTTGCTTCAATTTGTGGTCCAAAAATAAAGCCTATATCGTCATTTTGTTTTTCCTAGTCGAATGACTGTTGGAAAGATGATAGAACTTCTTGGGAGTAAAGCTGGAGTTTCAAAAGGTGCATTTCACTATGGCAGTGCATTTGGAGAACCAAGTGGTCATGCAGACAGGGTTGAAGCTATAAGGTGCTTTCTATACCCATTATGACTACTTACTATGCCAAAAAATTTGTACCAATCATAGCTCGTGTATAATTTATTACTATGAAAGGCATTTGCATTAATCATGAAGTTCAAATGATTTCTTCAAATGGTAAAGAAAATATTTGAGTAAAAAAATGAATCAAGATAACAGAACCACCTGTTCCCATTGTTGAGCGAAGGCGTTTTCTTTTCTTGAAAAGCCATCGTCAATCACCCTCAAAACAACCAAAAAATATGTTAGCTCCTTGAATTTTCTTTTCTTTTGCTGTATCTTGGTATACCTGATGAAGTTTAAGATAATTATGTTTTTTTATCAGTGAAACCCTTCTCAGTCATGGCTTCAGTTACAATGGCAAAGATTTCATATATTCAGGTTGGTAGCAGGATTATCTACCTCCTAATTTGTGGTGAGTTTAGTTGTATTTCTGTACTAAATTATTCTTCTCCAGGTATCACAGGTTGTCCATTGCAAGCATATATTTTCATGGGCCCAATATACTACCAGAAGTTAAAACATATGGTGAGATTTTAATTCTTTCTGGTGTTACAATGAAGCTTATGATCATTTAAATGCAACACATCTCCAATTCCATGAGATATAATTGTTGGGTTGGGTGCTTTCTTGTCTTTCTTTGATTTGTCAATGTATGTGATAATTTTTTCCTTCTGATCTTGTGATGGCTTTTCACTTGGTTATTAGGGTACTTACTATTTTTTAGGCCAAGGTGGGCTAGCGTGTATCTACTGTTTCTTATTTCACATATAGATGTAGCGATTGATCCTTGCTTTGATTTACTATGCAATACCATTAATTGTATAGTTTGATTGGAGAATCGAGCAATACACCATCAATCATAGCAGTGAGTCATGGATAATATGCATGACAGATTCACTAAACTAACAGATTGCTGCTTTACATTCTTTTGTTTCTTGATGTTTATTGTGTTGTGATTAGGTCCTAGATAAAATGCATGCACGAGGCAGTGGACCTCGTGTCATGCTTACAAGACAACCAACAGAAGGAAGAGCTCGGAATGGAGGCCTCCGAGTAGGAGAAATGGAACGTGACTGCTTGATTGCTTATGGGGCTAGCAATTTGATCTTCGAGCGACTAATGCTTTCCAGTGATCCTTTTGAAGTGCAGGTATGTTTGGTGCATACTTGTTTATTGACGGATCACTTGGCATGCCAACAAATGTTTATCTTAATCCAACAAAAAATCAAGGTTAACAATGATAGTTGAGGCAAAAGTCATGTTTCATGTCTTTTTTCCTAGGAACTTACTCTTCTGCTTACCGGCATCTGTTATACTTGCCATTCGATATATTGAGTAAAGTAGATTAGAAGGTAAATGTCTGATGCACTTTAAAATGAAATCATTAAACTCTTGGTGCAGGTTTGCCGGGTATGTGGTTTGCTAGGTTATTACAATCACAAGCTGAGAACTGGGATTTGCTTCACCTGTAAGAATCGGGATAACATTTCTACCATGAAGCTGCCATATGCATGCAAGCTTTTAATCCAGGTATAAGATTTGCCTATTGGAGTCTTGTTTATGACTAAGCGTAGGTTAAAGCATATTTCTGCATAAGCTTTGATAAGTTATAAAAGATCTAAGCTGTCTAATTCCGCGGTCAATATATCCACTCTCATCGGGAGGCACAGAGGTGTATTAGGGTTGGATCACAGAACATGCTTTTCTATCTCTTGCAATCTTGTTGAAAACTTCCTACTTTGTTGATGCCATATGTGTCGTTGAATTTCCAGGAACTTCAATCCATGAACATTGTCTCTCGTCTAAAACTGGACGAGCCATGATGACATTATGTTGAACCAACCACAGTTCTACACTTGGAGGGTGGCTTGGTCGGTGCAAGGACTCTTAAGCAGTTGCATGAAAGAGTCTGACCGCCCACTGAATCTTGCCACTCAAGCCTATAGAAACTTCTTTATTTTTATGTTCTTGTTTTTTGGTTGGGTTGTGTTGGGAGTTGGGAGTACTTTTACTAACCGTTACTCAATGGAACTCTGGGTTTGAAGGAATTCATTATAAGAAACGTTTTTTTGTCCAGTTATGTACTTGAAATTTTTTGCATTTTCCTACAATTTTTTGTCTTACTTTAAACTAGACCTTATGGTTATTATAATAAAATTTGTGAGAAAATATTTTTATTTTAAAATCAAACTCTCAATTTCCAGTGTTGTTGGATTGTAGAGAAACTGTCTTTCTTTTCCCTACAGCCCCGTGCTTCGCCTGATCCGCCCAGCTTGATTATTTCATTTAATAATTCAATTAATCTTTTATTTCTTTGCCTTTTACCATTATTGGCAATGTCAGCGTCCAGGCAATAAGAACTGTTCTCATTAGTCCAAACCTGCACTGAAAATTATGTTGAAAATTTGAATGCGGATGAGTTTCCAACCCTGGAAATCCAGAGTGGTGACTGCTCCACAGAAGGTAGCATGGAGTAAGATCTCTGGAAATCCAGAGTAAGCTACATTATATAACATTTGCAATAGATGATGAGCAGTTGTCCCCTCTATTTGAGGTGTTATGTATGAGAGCTAAAAAGTGGAATGTGGCCTTTGTGGGATGTTTTCTTGAGAGCTTTGTTCACTGACCAATGATCGAATAATTACACATATCAAGTTAGTATGTAGAAATAGAATGACGTAGCAAGAATAATGGAATCTCTATTTTATTTGTAAATAAAACAAAAAGAAACTAAAAGCTGAGAGTCCTTAAATTACCCTCAGAGTCGGAATAATTACTTAAGATATTCCCTTTTGGACATTTATTATATTAAATACCTAGACTTCTAAATTAATTTAGCTGAAAGTCCAAATAGTTGTTAAACCTTGTAGAAGTTAAGGATGACATAAATGTAGAACTACACTATACTTTATTCATTCAGTTGTGATACCTTAATGGCAAGAAATGATGACATGATTTCACAAAGCAATTACAAAAGCCTCCAACAAAGGAGTGGGCATAATCTCGAAGCAAATGAATTGGTCTGTCAAATTAAAATGCCCAGCTTTCAATTGGTCTGTCAAATTAAAAGCCAATGCATACCAAGTAAACGGTCTTAGGTAATTATGCATCTCTCTTCATGACAGTGATGACTTCACCTCGATCAAAATTCTCATCAATTTTTTTCTCCATCCTGTTTTATTTCATTGTTGATGGACTGGTTGAAACATATGTATTGATAGAAACGAAGTTAAGACTCCAGAACGTAATTCAGGGAAGCGTAATTAAACTACCAACTTCATTCTTAAAGACTGCAACTTCGTCACTCTTTTCAGTCGGGAATTGTTGATATGGTTTTTGAGGAGAGACTCTTGAGTAGCAACGAGAAATGTCAAAACCTGTTGCTACACATGATTGGTTTATTGGAATAATGAAGCTCTTTATTAGGACGAAGTGTCAAGAATGCTTGCTTTCCAGTGTATCCAAGGCAACTTTGTTACTGATGAGAAAACAACTTCAGGCTAAAATAACAAAAATGATGCATTTACATATTTAAAAATCATTCATATCACAAATTTTCAATTTAGAATGCTTTATTAAACTATCGACTACATGTATAATAAATATTAAATAAATTCATATGTAAATTAAAAAGGAAAAATAAATAAACTTTATAAATAAGGGGTATATAAAATTATGAGAATCTAAACATTTTAATCAATTTAATTCACAGATAAAACTATACACTAACTTTTATAATTAATATTGATATGGTAAATATGAAGTTGCTTACTTGAGATTAGAAAATGTCATATGGCTAGAAATCTAAAGCAAGGCCATCAAAGAAATAAAGAGCAAGCAAAACCCATACTGTCAATCTGATTGCTTGAGAAAAAAATGCAATGACGAGCATTTATATCAAAACTTAATGATGAGAAGGACTAAAACTGTCAAATATTAGATGATTTCAACTAATTGGACTTTAATCCTTGGTTGCGTCCAAGATAAAAATACAAAATGCTCAAGCTTCAATCCTTGCTTCAGTCTCCAACCCATCTACTACCAGCTCCTTGTCATCCCATTTGGATGCAAGCCACTATCCTTCATTTCATTTAAGAGCTTCTCTGCTGTTTCCCAATCTAAAGCCTTAAAGCAAAGGGATCTTATAAATTTAGTGTACTCATCCACATTAGGTCGGACCCCATATTTCTTCATCTCTGTGAACAATTCCAAAGCCTTGTCAAACTTTTCAAGTTTGCAATACCCACGAGTAAGTGTATGGTAAGTCACAGGGTTCAGTTTGGAGTGCCTCCTTTTGGCTTCTGAAAGAAGCTTACAAGCCTCCTCCGTCTGACCACCACATGCAAAGCCAGTCATTATAACAGTATAAGCATAGACATAAGGTTTAAGACCCCTACTTTCCAAAAGCTTCAGCATCCGTATCGCCTTTTCCATATCTCCACCTTTCGAGTAAGCAGTAATTACTCCATTGAAAACAGCATTTCCAGGAGGAGGGCCTTCAGCAATCATTTTGCAAACTAACTGCTTGGCTCCGTCAACATCTTTTATCCTACACAAGCCTTGGACAACAGATGAAAAAGGTTTAATCGCATACTTTCTTACTTCTCCAGAATATCTAGAGCTATTTTTGACGGTTTCACCGTTTCGACAGAGGGATACAATCATAAACTTGACATCTGACAGAGGTGGATACTTGTTCTGCTCCTTTGCCATCATATACACCAAATGTGCCACTTTCAGCTTACTCCCTTTACACATCCAAGAAATAATTTTACCAACATTTTTAGTGTCAGGCAGTAATGCTGCGTTGAGCATCTTCTCACATACAGATGATGCAGCATCAAAAACGGAGCGCCTGTAAAGGGCTTCGACAGTATAATAGTAAGTACCTGCGTCGGGGATGCACCCAAATCACCAAACTTGTGGAAGACCTCCAAAGCAGCCATTCCCTCACCCAACATGGAAAACAAAGCAATTACTTGATTCAGAATCCCGACATTAAGCACCGGATATCCTTTCTCACCCATCTCCTGCACTATGTTCCAAAGCATGAACGCATCCTTTTCCCTATGATCACTGCATATAGGCCGAACAAGGGCATTAACTACAGGCTTGGTCACACTAATATCCGTATTCTTGTTCATAGCCCACTTGAAAAAATTAATCCAATTCTCACCCAAAATAAGTGGCGCTTGAAGCACTTGAACCAGAAAATCCTCACGTAAATCTAAACCCATACCATTAAGAGTTGATTTCAAGGATCCTTCAACAGTACTCTGCAAAAATGACAAAACAGCCTCCAGCTTCTCCTTATCAATCACATAAACTTCATCCTCGTTCCCTTGCCCATGACTCTGATTATCTTCTCCAGCAACAACATCCCATGAGACCTGCTCTGACGCGCCAAGATTCTCATTTTCCCAATGGGTGATATCACCATTCTCAACAAAATTATCCCCATATTCAGCAGAAGAAGACAGAGGAGTGTGGTCTGTTTCACTTTCACTAAAGTTTGAGAACAATCTACGATCTTGATTAGTAGACAAAACCCATGAAGAGAAACGGGAAGGAATTGAAGTAGGTGTGAGCGCTTGAGAACAAGTGTGTACCTTACTGAGTTTTGGGCTTGTAGCAAATCTTCGAGTGGCATGTATGGATTTGGAAGCTATGGATCTCCACATTATCCCTGCGTTTCAGAAAACCCTAAGAGCATCAGCAGCTCTGGATCTCCACATAAGTATCAGCAGCATATGTAAGGGTGACTTTCCTGTAGAAAACCCTAAGGTTTTTTGTTAACTTGACCCGACCGCACATTTTTAATGTCAAATATAATTAAACTTAATTTAATTTGTTAACTTTAGGTTATTTAATTAAAATTATTTAATCCGAATTTAAAATCAAATAAATTATAAATATTTAAACGTAAATATTTTTATAAAATTTTTAGGTGAACCAGACCAGGCCTCTGTCTGTTAGAGCATTTCGTATACGTCATGTCTCTGTATACTGGTATTACCTATACATGAACCGACAAGTATCATCATCGTTACCCCTATCACAGCTTTAGGACTAGAACTCTACGAACTGTCAGCATCTCTTGTCCTTTTTATCATCATAACAGGGAAAAGCTTATTCGAGTTTTAACCTTTGTCTTGTAGTAAACGCAAAGAAACCAAGAGATTTGCTTCTCATCTTAGTGGGATCTGTTTTAGTTTTGACTGAAAACGTTTAGTCCGGGTGGTGGAACACAAGTTGGTTCGTTCGTGTCATTTTTTATGGTGACTGATTCAAAAGCTAGCAATGACAATGATTATCTCATTCTTGTGTTCATACCCACTTGCTCCTGGAGTTTCTATAATTTAGAAAAATGAAGATTCTTTCCCGTAATCAGCTTGTGTTTATGATATTCTTGTTCATCATTCTTCTTTTGCTAAAAATCATCATAGCATTTGACTGAAACAGGACGTACAAGAACTTAGTTATATGAAACTGGCTAATTCTGCAACTTCAAGCTATATGATCAGTGAACAATCTGGTTTACTAATCCTGTTTTCTGGTACTAAGGCCTTAGCAGTTACCTCCATTTTCACTGCAACTTGGTCTACTTAACTGGTTAAATTAAAAGAAAACTGAACCTAAGAGCTGGATAGGCTAGGAAGCGTGCCCAACCTGTCGCTAGACTTCCATGTGGGTAGTGTTCAGGCACAGAAACTAATGAACACCCTATTTGTCTCTATAACCAAACATGCATTGCATACAAATATATAAGCGAGCATGAAGAGCAAAGAAGGTATATCACATCAAATATATACATACAATAGTGTGTTCTGGTTTACTTTTCCCCGACAGAAACAGACAGTTCACAGTAACGTCAGATCCTCTGTGACTGATCTCACTTACGTGGTATTGAGCCATATACACAGTGTCTATCCTCTACTTCGGTAGTTCCACCATCCGGTGCGTCTGTGGTTTTTCACAGTTGTGTTGATTCCTTTGGTTTCAACCATAGACATTTTGTTTGTGGTCAGGTAGAGTCGGTAATGCCGAATACACCTACATACCCCTTGAAGCCTAGAGGCTTCTCGAATAGTATCTTGCTACGCTTGTGAGGTACTTGGAAACGACCTTCGCAATCGTTCACAAGGGGGGAAATATTATAGAGAGAAAAAATAGAGAGAGTAACAGAAGAGAGCGGTATAAGATCTTCAACAATGGACTCTGATCCTGTACATCTTACGTCTAGTTTATCCTTAGCTAGTTTACCAAAAGGTGTAAAGCGTGTTTTATCTTCTAGAATAGAAAACCTTGTAGAAATCACACATGTACCTATGGACAACCGGGTTTGTGAGTCTTCTTTGCCTTTGTTGAGTCCTTACAGTATCTATTCTCGTGACCGTTCTTAGACGAGAAATATTAGGAGTGTGTTATCTACTACTAGACCCAGAGTCAAGGAAATCATCCAGAGTTCCAAATTGGAACAATGTGGTCTCAGATCTACAACAGCAGAACAGTACGTGAAGCTCGAGATTCCTAAGTAACTGATCGCCTTATGGAAAGAACAGAACCATACACATCTTCATATCGGAGCTATACGACTTGTTCTTACTCTACATGGAAGAAAGGGTATTCCAGCAACAGCTAGAGTATCACTTCTTGACACTGCCTACACAACGTACCAAAATGCTTTGATTGGTACCTTGCTGACAACCTTGGACAAGGGGAGTGTTATACTGACCATAGCACCTGATTTCAACATCAGGTTGGATGATCCTACGTTATCTGAACGTATACAAGTTCAGATCCAGATCACTGGCGCAGATCAAGATCCGACAGCCATTATGGCTACTCTTCATCACCAGATGATCTATCGTCTGCAGAATCATGCATTGGATCTTCACTTTCCAAATGCTACTTCGGATGCACTTTACATGGTTGCTGATGGTGCAAACACTCAGACAACTATTCTTCAGATCCCGAAGCAGTTACCTACACAGGAGCTTGAAAAGATTATGCCTACAGAGTGGATTACCAACTACCAGAAGGTATTCCATATATCTCATCGTCATTCTTTTCATACGACAACTCCGCCGATTCTGAAGACTCTGACGGATGGCTCAGTCAAGTCCATCTACACCAGACCTTGCGACGACACGCCTGGTCCTTCATCATCAGGCTCTATCCTGATGATCCAACCCATTGATCCAGCAGATCTACCAGATCTATCTCTCAGGGCAACTAGTTCTCAGCCCAGTACTTTAGATCTATCAGATCTACCATTTGGGGCAACCAGCCTTAAGATCCAGCCCGTATTCTCACATACGGAAGGTAAAGACGGTCCTCCTATTCATTACTTCAAATCTAATGGAGATCCGGTCTACATAAGTCATCGTCGTCTGAGTCTGACTCAGGGTTGAGACAGAGCTCACAATCTGGATCACACTTGGATGGGTCGACATCCCATACAAAATGTCCACGATGATGACTACATGCATGTCTGATCACATTTCACAAAAGCACAACCCAGAAATGTGTCTAACCCAAGACCTTGTAGAGACAAGAAATAAACTACATTTGATGCGAATCAGATAAAACCAGGCCACTAACTATGTGCCAACGTTACCCCATTACGTGGATCTTGGATAAGGACCAATCAAGCAAATTCCATGTACCAAATGCAAACATAGACCCCATCATTGACAGAGTTATTTGGGCCAGGGGTGCACTGCCCGACATTAAAAAAATAAATATTTTTATTTTTAATATATAACTGAACAAGACTCTCTTTTGAAGTGTGTCACGTTGTCACAATTAATGTGATTTGTGAAAGATTGTATGAAGAAAGGTATTTCAAAATTTTTCTTTTACACGGAGGTGATTAGACATTAACCCCACAAGGTTTTGAACAAATTTCAAGGACAGATTAGTACCAATAGTGATATGGGGAGCAATCATAAGCTTTTTAGTGACATCGACAGTTATTGAATTGGGATCTTCCTTAAAAAAGTTAGAAGCGGTGGTCCATTACCTTCAATGGCAGCTTTGTACAGTGGCAAGCGACAATCGACACGAGAAGGTAAGGCAAGGCTGAAATGTCTGATCGTTTTTTTTTTGTTCTTCCGTCACGTCTGCTTTTTATATCGACAAGTTTTATAATATTTATTCTACGACAGGATTTAGGGATATTTCGGCGAATGCATGTATGACCGTTTGATCAATAATTTAACTAAGTTGTTGCGGTAGAGAATGAGTTTTTAAAGCTTATGAACAGTAAGGAATATATATAAAATAAAAGAAAAAGAGATCCAATTATTTTTTAGTATATTTGACAGCTGCTATCTCTTTTATGGAATTACTAAATATTGATTCTAACTAATTTTTTATTTTGTAGTTATGAAAAAAGTACTTTAAAAAATTAAAACCGACTGTTTAGTCATCATCGTTTGATTTAAATCAGAATGTTAATAAAGCACCTCCAACATCGAAGGAGGTTATTATTGAAGAACTTGTGATAGACTTAGAAAATCTTCCTTCTGATTTAAGATTGAGACCTAATATAATGAGGCATCTTCCTAAAAAATGAGATCAGGTACGTAGAGCTTATTTATTAAAAGATCTTAGTCAACTTCGAAATCGTAATTTTCCTCAAACCATAGATGGAGATCGTAAGCAGGATTTATTATATCATGGTTTGATGATTTCAACGATGGGTTGAAATATAGTGTTAAAAAAGATGTTGCATATTGCTTATATTATTATGTTTTTTCGACTTATCGTGAAAGAAAACATACTAATTTTATATCTGAAAATTTTTGTGTTTGGCGAAAGAAAACAAGATTAAGAGAAAATATAGGAAATCATGACAAATTGTGAAATTTATATTTTATTCGGATCCCTTATGTTAAATTTGTGACTCCGTGAGTGGACCATCACCACCAACCCAAGTCCAAGTGCCAAAATCATATTAAAAACAACAAGAATAATAATAATTGGTATAGTAATAGTATAGCAGCCACCAGAACTGAAGCCAACATTATCATTTTATCATCTGGCTCAAGGGATGCAAGCAGCAGCACTGGCAGCAATGGCAGTTCACACCATCCTAACGGCTTCTCCACCCTCTCCTCTGCTCTCTCCATCAATCTCCACCTCCCTCAGCCACCCTCAGCCTTCTCTACACCCGTCTTTCCATGGCATCTCCCTCAAGTTCCCTCGCCAATCCCTCGCTGTTGCGGCCTCCTCCAAGAAACCTCTCTCGGTCGTAGCTGCTACAAAGAAGGCCGTTGCTGTCCTCAAGGGAAATTCCACTGTTGAAGGGGTTGTCACTTTGACCCAAGAGGATGATGGTCTGTGACCCTGGTCCCCTTTTCTTTAAGGATTGCATTTTCAATTAATTCTGATTGTTGATGTTAGGTTTTGTGTTTAAATGATGATATAATCAGGGCAGAGGTAACTGGGAGTTCGTTTTGGTAAATGGGTAAACTTTTTTGTTCCCCTGAAATGGGTAATTAGGAACTGACTTCCGAATGCTCTATTTGCTCCAGAAGATGGTTCTTTTTTAGTTTTGAATTTAAGTTGGGTTTTCGATTTTAGCTCATTTTTTAAAATTAAAAATGTGTTTTTGCATTTTCTATCAACTAGCTTGGGAACGACCTACTGGAGGAAATGTGATGCATTTAGTGTAAAATTTTCAGTTGACATTACTCGAACAAAGTTGTTTCAGCTCCTTAACGGTTCAGTTTTCTGAATTTTGATTTCGTTTTACTCAAGTTCTTAGATTTTCACTTCTTTGGAATTTTGATGTTTTTTTACCTATATGCGATATGTGGTGGACATTCTGTCTGCCTGGCTAAGTCAATAAGTCTATATCTTTTGTGGTTCGGTTGTTTGAATATGCTAAGACGGAAATTTCTCTATGGTTGAGTTACCTTCAGGATGGAAAGACGCCAGTAACTTAGTGATGGTTTGATTGATAAGGTGTTTGTGCTTTCACAGGTCCAACAAATGTGAATGTCCGTGTAACAGGGCTTACTCCTGGCCTTCATGGATTTCACCTGGTGCATGTTTTTGCATTTTTGTACTTCTATTCTCTTTCATACCTAGATTTGAGTTTAGTTTCCTTTACTGAAGTTTTTATTTTGGTCATTATTCTCTGTAGCATGAATATGGGGATACAACAAATGGATGCATCTCAACGGGTGGGACTTGACAGCAACTTTCGGCTAATTTGGGAACGATTTCAATACTTGCTGTTGTGTGTTTATAATCATTTTTTTTTCTTGTTTCTTATCAACTTCACAGGGGCACATTTCAATCCCAACAACATGACACATGGTGCTCCTGAAGATAAAATTCGTCATGCGGGCGACCTGGGAAACATAGTTGCTAATGCAGATGGTACATCAATCCTTAATTTTCTTTGAACTTCTTGTATTCTTTGCCAAGCACTTAACAAGATACTGTCTGATGTGTCATAATACAGGGGTGGCTGAAGCAACAATAGTAGATAGCCAGGTAACTTGCTTGAGCTAAATCCTTCTCCGTTCTTCCCATCTTCTTGTTTCTCTTTCTTTTTTTATGGGGGTGGGGTTGGGGGATTGTGATAAGCATCCCATCCTTAAAAGATACATCCGGAAAAGGAAGGCGTAAAAGTAGGATTGGGATATTTGTTATTTGTTTGTTTTGTGGGGGTAATTTTGGGATTTCCTTATACTTGTTAGAGATAGTTTAAATAGCAATAATATGGATTCCAGAAGGATCTCTTGGAACTGTCGTAATTGTTGTTTGGAGAGAGGGGCCCTCTTGAAAGGTCCCAGTTGAATTCTTTGTTTTTTTTTTTTCCATTCAATGGAAGATACGACAAATTCATTACAGATGCTTTAATTCATTCT
The DNA here is from genome assembly GCA_027563575.1 of Erythroxylum pedicellare. NCBI lineage: Eukaryota > Viridiplantae > Streptophyta > Magnoliopsida > Malpighiales > Erythroxylaceae > Erythroxylum > Erythroxylum pedicellare. The sequence goes on from JAOQMP010000008.1 coordinate 7,339,531, forward strand.
CTTTCTAGTGGTGTTTTGTACAATCGAAGGAATTGGGTTTATCAATTAGTATCAGAGCTAACACCATTCCTTCAAGTGCTCGTGCCACGCTCACGGGTGGTGACACTGGTATTGCAGTGTTCGCTCAAGACTAGAAGAAGATCTAGCGCACAACCAACTTGTGGGTGCATGGGTCGTTATGTCGGTATAGCAATGTTCACTCGGGGCTAGAAAAGGTCTAGCGCTTGCTGGTGCCTGGGCTGTGAAACGTGGTGGAATGTTACGGTCTAATTGTTCTACATCAGTAATAAGAGAGGCTGATGGGGTTTATATGCTTATGGGCTTTTCCACCCTTTAAGCTAGCTTTGAGGTTGGTTCTCCTATAAAACCTGTAATACTTGGTATCAGAGTATTGATCCATGGTGCCGAAAAACGCTGAAGCAAAGTTTGAGACCATTGATAAGGAGATAAAAGAGATGAAGGGAGAGATGAATGGAATGGGGCGACAAATTGATGGTATTACTTAGAGTCTGACGCGAGTTGTAGAATTTATTGAGCGGTTTGAGTGAGCCAAGAAAAATGGAAAAGAGGTGAGTCAGGAGGGCACTTCGGGAACAGGTGGGGAACTCACTGGGGAAGCATCACAAACCTTTTGCCAACGACCAACCTTGAGTTACAATGGACGAATGTGGGAACTAGTGAGTGGGGGAGAGGCAAGTGGAGGCATGGATGTGTGGAGAGGGGGTCGGCAGTTGCAATTGTCAGTGTTTATCAGAGAAAATCCAAAAGGGTGGTTGTTTCGGGCGGAACAGTATTTTGAAGTACATCAAATGACGGATGGCGAGAGATTGATGGCAGCGTCGATCAGTTTTGATGAGGAGGCACTTGCATGGTTCAGGTGGAATGATGTAAGAACCCCTTTCTGGAGTTGGGTGGAATTGAAGCAGAGTATTCTGCAACGTTTCAGGAATGGGCAAGAAGGAGATGAGTACGAGAGGTTTTTGGGCATAAAACAGTAGAGTTTTGTAACAGAATACATGCAGAAGTTTGAGGCTCGATTCGCCGCATGGGCTGAGCTACTGCAGAAGGTGATGGCGGGAACGTTTCTTAAAGGGTTTAAACCAGAGATAAGGGCCGAGCTAAAGGTGCTAAATCCCATTGGGCTGAAGACTATGATAGATATGGCCCAAAGAGTGGAGTAGAAAAATTGGGTTGTCAATGGACTTAGAGGTTCGTTCTCTACAGGATCAACTAAGGGCCAATTCGCAAATGAATCTAGGACACCGGGGTTGTATTCTAGAAGCTCATTAGACGTCCGAAGGTTGGGGGTCAACAGTTCGGTTCAGGGGATAGTTTCGAGAAATCTGAACCGAAATACATTCGGAGCTAATGAATAGACCCATTCGGCAGTCGCCCTAGACAGCAGCTACGACTTACCGATGTCGAGATCTAGGCACGTCGAGCTAAGGGCTTATGCTTTACATGCAATGAGAAATTTAGTTCGGGGCACAAATGCAAAAAGAATTGCAGATTATGGTGGTCAACAAGGGAGAAAAGGACTTGGGTGACATCAACGATGACGTTGAACAGGAAGCTTGCTTGAGTCCACTAGTGTCTGAGGAGATGGAGGTAAGTCTAGTGGAACTAGTGGAAGTTTCTTTAAATACTGTGATGGGATTGCCAATGTTGGGAACGATGAAAATGAGAGCTGAAATGGGAAACAGAAAAGTGATTATAATGGTCGACTGTGGCGCAAATTATAACTTCATTTCGGAGGAATTGGTGGCAGCCCTCAAATTTCCAGTGAATTCAAATTGTAGCTATGGTTTAGTTATGGGAAATGGACTCTTAGTAAAGGGAAAGGGAATATGTAGAAATGTGAGGGTGTTAGTACAGGGATTGGAAATAATTACTAATTTTTTGCCTCTTCATTTGGGGAGTACTAATCTCATTCCAAGAATGCAATGGCTGAGTACAGTAAAAAAAATGGAGGTATATTGGCCAAAACTTTTGATGGTATTCAATGTTGGTGGTGTGGAGGTGAAGTGGAGAGGGGACATGAGCTTATGCAAAATCAGAATTTCTTTGAAAACAATGATGAAGGAAATTAATAGGGAAGGATATGGCAGTTAATGGAGTGTACTCAGATGCAGACTGAAGAAGCGAGTGAGGAATTAGCCAACAAGGAACATGGTTTAGGCAGCTGAAGAAGAAATTTCTCGAAGTCTTTTTGGAGAAATTGGGTCTTCCACTGAGAGAGCAGTTGATCATGCTATTAGATTGGAACCCAGGACTAAAACAATCAATGTAAGACCTTATCGATACCCACAATTTCAGAAGCAGATTGAGAAATTAGTACGAGAAATGTGCGCGATAGGAATTATCCAGCCCTCCATGAGTCCTTTCTCTAGTCCGTTTTTACTTGTGGAGAAGAAAGACGAAAGTTGGAGGTTTTGTGCAGGTTATCGAGCTTTGAACAAGGCCACGATTCCAAAAAATTTCCAATTCTAGTTATAGAAGAGTTATTGGATGATTTAAAAGGAGCGTCTATTTTCTCTAAATTGGATTTGAAATCTAGGTACCATCAAATCCGAGATCGACTTGAGGATGTTCCTAAAACAACTTTTAGGACACATGGCATTATGATTTTCTCGTTATGCCATTCAGTTTGACAAATGCCCCAACTACTTTTCCATTGTTGATGAAAGAGGTATTCCGGCCTTATCTTCAAAATTTTGTTCATGTGCTTTTTGATGATATACTGGTTTATAGCAGTGATGCAGACATTTATGAGAGACATCTAGACTTGGTTATGACCTTGTTGAAGGAGAACCAACTAAACTTGAATATGAAAAAATGAAAAATGCACCTTCGGCCAATGACGAATTAAATACCTTGGCAATTGGATTTCAGCTGAAGGAGTGAGTGTTGACTAAGGGAAAATTCAAGTGATGATAGAGTGGCCTTCACCTACAAGTTTGAAGGAGCTGAGAGGTTTTTTGGGGCTCACGAGCTATTACCAACGGTTTGTGGTAGGCTATGGGACTCTTGTGTGGCCTCGCACCCAACAACTCAAGAAAGATTCGTTTGATTGGAATGATGCAGTAGAAAAGGCATTTTGTACACTTAAGCACGCTATGACAACAATTTCGGTGCTAACCCTTTTGGATTTCACACAAAACTTCACCATCGAAACTGATGCCTCTTCAATCAATGTGGGAGTAGTATTGATGCAGCAAGGGAAACCCATTTCATTTTTCGACCAAGTGCTCTCTCCTCGCAATAGATCGAAGCTCGTATATGAAAAAGAATTGATGGTCGTAGTGTTGGCAGTGCAAAAATGACGCCATTACTTGTTAGGAAGGCATTTTATCATCTACACCAACTAGAGAAGCTTAAGATTTTTACTAGAACAGCAAGTGATTCAACCCATTTATCAAAAATGGATGGTGAAGCTCATGGGATATGACTTTGAGATTCACTATAAACTAGGAAAAACGAATAGCGTAGCAGATGCATTGTCACGACTACTAGTGGCTGACCTATCCTTGCTGACAACCCTCAATTACCAGATAGTGATGGATGAACACCAACTGAAGAAAGTGGTGTTTGAAGATTCAAAACTTAGTCTTATTTTTCGTGGTCTGATGGAAGGTGAATCAAAATGGCCTGGGTACATAATTTGTCAAGGGAACCTACTCTTTAAAGGGAGACTGGTCATTCCTCATACTTCTATCCTCATTCCCAAGCTCCTTCTGGAGTAACATTGTGGCGTTATAGGTGGGCACTCCGGTTTTCTTAGGACGTACAAAAGAATGAAAAGTGATATATATTGGACAGGAATGAAGGGGTAGTGCATAAATTTGTCTTAGAGTATGATATTCATCAACAAAATAAATACCAAGCTTTATCACCGGCTGGTTTGCTACAACCCCTTCCAATTTCCCATCAAATATGGGAGGACTTGTCCCTTTATTTCATTGAGGGTTTACCTAAATTTGAGGGCTATGTAACTATTTTGGTGGTGATCGATAGATTGAGCAAATACGCTCATTTCATTCCTTTAAAGCATCCTTTCACAGCTAAAGAAGTAGCCGCTGTTTTTGTGAAGGAGGTGGTTAAGTTGCATGGAGTACCACGTTCCTTGGTGTCGAATAGAGATAAAGTGTTCATTAGCCACTTTTGGGAAGAGCTTTTCTGACTTCAAGGCACTAAACTCCATCGGAACACGGCCCATCACCCTTAGTATGATGGACAGACCGAGGTAATTAACCGTTGCCTTGAGACCTATCTTTGTTGTTTTGCTAATGGAAGTCCAAAGAAATTGTGCAAGTGGCTCTCATGGGTGGAGTATTGGTATAACACAACCTTTCATGAGTCCATCAAAACCACTTCATTCCAAGTTGTGTATGGCTGCTTGCCTCCCCCATTAATTCGATTTGGCTCATTTCCAACATCAGTTGCAGCAGTGTAATAGTAGCTATCAAAAAGGGATGCCATTTTGGAAGACTTAAAGCAACTACTCTCCCATGCACAAAGCATAATGAAGGTTTCAGCTGACCAACATAGACGAGATATTCATTTGAAGAAGGGGAACAAGGATATGTGACTTATAAACTAGAACTTCCTTCTACAACCTCCATCCACCCTGTTTTCCACCTTTTCCAGCTGAAACAAGCAGTATCAACTCATCAGCAGGGTCAAACCCTTACCTTTAACATTGGGCTCTGAGTTGGAATGGGTGGTGGAACCTGAGAAGGTGTTACAAGCCAAACAATCTGCACGAGGATATGAGGTGTTGATCAAGTGGAAGGCATTGCCAGAATTTGAGGCAACTTAGGAGTTATTCTCTGTTATGGACTGCCAATTCCCAGAATTTCACCTTCAGGACAAGGTGGCTGTTTTGGGGGGGATTATTGATAAGCCTCCGATCCTTAAAACATACATCCGAAAAAGGAAGGCGTAAAAGTAGGATTGGGATATCTGTTATTTGTTTGTTTTTTGGGGGTAATTTTGGGATTTCCATATACTCGTTACAAATAGTTTAAATAGCAATAATATAGATTCCAGAAGGATCTTTTGGAACTGTCGTAATTGTTGTTTGGAGAGAGGGGCCCTCTTGAAAGGTCCCAACTGAATTCTTTGTTTTGAAAGATATGGCTAATTCATTACAGATTCTTTAATTCATTCTCTGTTTAGTGTTGTTTTGTACAATCAAAGGAATTAGGTTGTATCAGATTGTCGTAGAGAATGGCTTTCCTTGCATAAAAACTGCTGTTTCTAGTTGGTGATTATGTGATTTTCGGCACTGTTTCATGCTCCTGATCCTAACATTGGTTGTCTTGGTAATGAAAGTGACTTTGGCTTTGATCTTTGATAAAATGTGTAGATACCATTGAGTGGTCCTAATGCAGTCATTGGAAGAGCACTTGTGGTCCATGAGCTTGAAGATGACCTTGGAAAGGGTAATTATCTTGTTCATACCATTAGACGGTGTGTTATGTTGGTAGATTATCCACCCACTATAATGGTTGCCTAAGCTGATACACATCATTTATAAACAATGAAATTGTCTTACACTTTCAAGCTAAATGCTCTGGTCATGTGTATCATTAAAAGATCGTTTTTGCAGTTGTACAGGTTATTTTCCGTGCACTGCTATCACAGAATTTTCATGTGGGAGGGAGATGTAGAAGTTGAGATAACTTCAAAATTTTCAGAAATGAGTGCCAAGATCTTGCAAAAACCATTAGCTGTCAAATAACAATTCCACAATAATTTCCCTTGACTGATTCTAAAAAGCTGAGAAAAGTTAGCTTGAAGTTGCCTTTGCATTGTTGATGATGTAGTTCTTACTATTTGCCACAACATCTTATTGTGGTTGGGGAAGTTGGACGTAGAGTAGGGGAAAATGTTTCATAAATGAAATTTCTAGTTGCAAAGCCACTTAGTTACAGTTTTGACCTGAATAGAACATACTGTTCTTAGGGCTTGAGTTTTCCCTGGAGTAACTTAGGAATTTGGTACATTTATCAATTAAAATCAGTTCCAACATTAAATGAAAGTTAACTTATCTAGTGCACAAGGCTTTCCGCTTTGTGAGAGTCTGGGGAGGGTCATATGATGTACGCAGCTTTCTTTTTGTGTGTTTACAGAAAAGGCTATTTCTATAACTTAAACCTCTGACTTTATAATTACAAAAGAGCAATTTTACCAGTTTCAACATTAAATCATTTAATGAATTAAATACATGCTTCTGGGACTGGAAATATGAATTGTGATTTATTCCTTATGAAGTTTCTCTTGTATTACAGCTACTATTCAAGCACTAGTATAGCCATTGTTTGTTTTATATTTTTACACCTGTATTTGATTTTTGCATCTGAAGGTGGCCATGAACTTAGTTTGACCACTGGAAATGCAGGAGGAAGATTAGCATGTGGTAAGTATAATAAATGGAAATTAAACATTGTGCTTTCATCTCTAGTTTCCTTTCCTAATGGCTTTGTGGATTCCTTCTAATTGTATTCTGTGCTTCAGAGGCATGCCGATATAGCTCATTTTTATATATCCATTTGGATTCCATTATATGTGTTATTTTTAGTATGCATGTACTCTGATGAGCACTTAAAATGCTGTCGACAAATTATAAATCAGTGCATCGCTAATAACATACTAGTTGTTCTAACGACAGTTGCTGCAGTTCCCAAAAAGCATACTTCTATATCCAAAAAGCATACGCATAAAAATATTTTGAAAGGGAAGGGAAATTGGCGTGAATTGAAAGCTTATTCATTTTCAGAATCTATTTATGCTGATAAATCAAGAAGTATTTGTTCTGAAAATGGGAAGAGGGATAGATTCATTATATTGTTTCAAATTAGAAAATCTTGCTAGATCCATGAAGTGTGCTGCAGGCTGTAGAAGGTTCTTTGTGCGTGCACGAGGATATGGAGATGTAGTGCTTTGTGAGCAATTATTATGATCATTTAGGGAAGCTGAAATCATTCCTTCCTCAATGTTACACGGTTTCATCAAGTAGAAATTTGTTACTGATTGATTGCAAAAATTTTAATAAGACATTTGCATTATCTGCAGAATTTATGTGTTATCATTGTCCATGATATTTGGTATTAGGCATTTCCTTAGCAATTAGACATATTAAGTGAAAAGTTGAAATATTAGAAAATGTGTTTAGGATTTTTCCTATTGGTTCTGACCTATTAGCTTTAACCAACATGCTTGTGAGAGATGGTGCACATGTTGTGCAATGTATGTGCATGAACTTTTCTACTATTTCTGCCTGTGTGTATATATACGCCATCACGTAATGTTATCATACCTGCATACATATGCAAATTATATGATGAAGAAAGTGGTTCTATTGATCAATAGTATTGCTGAGGCATATTGTTGGTTGGAGCCTCCTTATATTAAAAATTTTAGAAGAAATCCAATAATTGGATTATGTAATGTG
>JAOQMP010000008.1:7347194-7361829 GCA_027563575.1 Erythroxylum pedicellare
TTTCAATTGGTGCATATAGATATATAGAGACCATATAGCAAAGATCTTTATGTAGTGGGCATTATTTCATTACTTCATTGGATGGTTTTAGCAGAGCAATATGAATTTGATGCATCATAAAAGCCAAGTAGTTCATGCATCGTAGTTTTGTTAGAATGATATTAAATCATTTTGAGAAGTTTGCTAAGACTATAAGGTCAAATTATAGAGCTAAATTTTTAAGCAATGGTTGTTAAGTGAGCTTATAGAAATATTATTTGGTGAGTTACTAGATGTTATTAAAAGAGCAGGCTTGCATGTGAAAGGAGGGGATAATTGAACTTGCATATTGTCTCGTTAATTAGTGACATATTATTTTATTGACATATATATTATTTTATTGACATACTCTATTTTCAGAGGTAACTTGTACATTGATGTAGCTGCATTATTTGCTTATACATCCCTGTCTCCAGTGCGGTTGTGAATATGATCTTCAGCTATAATTAATAAAAACCTTCTTATTATTCTACCCGTGAATGCAGGTGTTGTCGGGTTGACACCAATATAGTAAGCAACTGTCTTTAAGAAAGCCGTCAGATCTGTTGCTTCTTGCGTTTCATCAGTTCCTCGTATAGAGCCAAATGTTTATTTTTGGAACTGAGTGGAATGTAGTTTTCTATTACTGCTTATATTGTGTCATGACCTTTGCTTAGACTCGTCAAATGTTATGATGATCCCAATTTTACTAAACAAGTTAGCAAGTTCTGCATGTCGAGACAAGGTACACCAGTTATAACTATAACGTATTTCTAGCTGGTTGATCACTTGGATGTTTTGTTATCCTCTGAACATTTATAGAATAAAATCATGCATTTGGGGTTTGTTTTATTGGTCAGACTTTCTAATTACTTACAACTGGCCTATGTTGGAGCAAAGTGAAGATTCTAGTAGTAGGTAATGATATTGACATATCTTGGGAATGCCAGGACATCTATGGGCAGTGACACTTATCCTGGCTTGCCTTGAAATCTTTTCATGGAATGTTGGAAACAAAAAGTCATAGTTCTATCAGATTTTCTGATAAAATTTCGAAGTGCAAAGCCTGCAGGCATAGTTCTAAAGTGATATGCGTCGTCCTGATAACAACCTCAGCTAAGACCACATGATTCACGTACTGTTGAGCCTAGCGTAGATGATAAGGTATGGGTTTAAGGTGTCCCTGAAGTTGAGAGCTCTTTGTAGAGTGGTAGCTCAGATGTCAAAAGGCTCCAGTTTTAACTGATCCGGAATGGGATAAATTATCAGTGACTGAAATCTAAATGCCTGTTCGTACTTTTCAGAGAAGAAATGTAGTGGCCGCATACTATCCTCTCATCTTCAAGAGAGAGCTTCAATTTTCTGCCTTGATTATAATTTTTGTATGGCGTAATGTTGCAGTTGTTTTTCACTAAGCTTTTGTAACGACTAGTGTTATAATTCAGCAACCTTGAGTTATCCTTTTTCTTTTTTCTCTATAGAGAAACAACCATCGTCAATATCTCAGGTAATCCTCCCCTATTTCGTCAAGTGTCTGGATCTACCCTGCGCCATTAACGTATGAGACATGATTATTGTTTTAACACAGAAAGAAAGGTTAAAAGTTGAACCCTGAGGAAAGCTCTTAAGGCCTTCTTTAGCACTAAGTTACGAGGTGAATGTTGAGTTCAATTGACTTGAGCCTATTGAAACGTCCTTATAATAATTCTGTTAGCAAAAACTCTGAAACCCATCTTGTAATGTTGACTTTGGTGCATTATAAAGTCAAGAACTAATTGAGGGAGCTTGGAAATGTATGCCTCCAGGAGAGGGGAAACGAATGGAAGATTGTGATACAGATTACATCTTACGTTCGTTAGCGGGTTATGATAGGGATTGTAGTCACATAATTTTCTTTTGTGGATAACCTTTCACGCATCCTCGTTGGACTTTGATGCCAAGTGACAGTCACCCATTTAACCAGAAATGGGAGAGAAAAAAAGACGTGACTTCCATAAAAATGTACGTGTACGGTCAAGACAGAACAAAATTAGCCAACAAACCATCATTGTTTGCTTCAACCAGCAAACTAATTAGGTGAATTATACCTGACGTAGTCTCGTGTTTGAGCCTTCAGGAGAGTCTACAGGGTAACTTACTACCAACTATAACTTTCAATCAAAACAAAAAAACCTATTACCAACTACATGGTCTTTGATGGAATTCACAACTCTCCCCTATACTATTGTATAAATATTTTCCAAGGATGATAAATTCAACTTTCATTAATTTCACCTTTGAAACTCTATTGACATATTTATCTAAGTATTTTTTTGTTTGCTAATATTACTTAATCGAAAAGTCCATTCAGTATTATGTTTTGGATGTAGCTGAATAATAAATATTTTAGCTAATAGAAAATGTCAATCGAATTGTAATCCTTTGGAAATTCTAAAGAAATAATAAGTTTTTGTTTGTATTACGTAACGAAATTCAATGCTCAGTTAAAATAAATAAAGAGTTCCTCTACATCAAGCACCTTGTTCTACATTAGTCACAAGTTTCCAAGTGTCTAAAGAAGCTTGGCTTGTTGGGTTTCTTTTCGAGGCTTGATTAAAAGTTAATTCACGAGGCAAGTGTGAGAACACAAGTGGAGTTAGTGAGTGAAAGTGTGGCCTCGGCGCTTAATCCGTTCAAGTGTAGGAGTTGGCATAAAGTCATTGTCAGTGAAAGGTGGTTCGACAGCCACTATTTAATTTGCCGTCAGTTCACTTTTTCTTTTAAATTTGTTTGCAAATTGCACGGAAATACATTTCTAGTCTAAACTTTTATTTTAATTGGTTATCTAAGAAATAAAGAAGAATACCCTTTCCTCCCATAATGAAATTTAACGCTACAAAACTCGCAACAAGGCCACAAAACTTATCGGTAAATTGCCCTAGTTTCCTTCTATATGCATGAATGTTCAGTTACAACTTCCAGATATATTCTCGTGCGGATCAATAGAAAACTTGGCGACTGCCACTACTATTAGTGTATGGAACCACCCATTTCACTGGTACACATCTTTCAAACTCCTAGAGATGGCTTCAACAAAGGATTCCATGGTTTGGCATGTAAGTGATTGGGTTTCTTTCCGCTTTGCTTTCAGATGCCATTGTTTGCTTGTAGTGTAGTTCAACTATATGGAGTCAGGATCCACCCCCACACCACGTCCATATTGTCTTATCTGTATGTACCCTTTATGTTGGAGATGATGGAAAATTAATTTTAGGGGAGTGTTAGTTATATATGTTGGTTCACTGACAATCAAGAAAAGCAATATTATTTAAGAACTTACGCAAATATACGAGTATAAGGTTCTTAGTTGGTTGTAACTAAGATAACATCACACATCATGAATTTGTAGCTCCAAAAGCGTCCCTGTTGATGTATGTGAAGTTGGCGTGACTATGAAGTTCAGCGTGCTACTACTGCTTCGGAGTGTGTATGGTAGTGATACTATTATTCTGAGATCAGAGTAAAATCTGGAGCAGAGTTAGAGACCCCGCCATTTCCTTCTCTTCGTGAATTGATGTATGTATATATGCAGGAAGATCAGAAACGCTCAATGTTTTGAATTTTAAATTCGAACTTTACAACTTATTCTAGTCGTTTAGTAGAAATCAAAAATTTAATAGAATCATGCGTAAATCAGTCCTTAAATTTTATTTAGAAATTAAATCAAATTATTTTATTTTATTTTTAATCAACTAGACATTTCAATTTAAATTTTAATTAAATGATTTATAATTTACCGAAATCTATAAGAATAAATATTGATTTAAACTCTAAAAGATACAATAATAAAAAAGCTTTTATACTCCTTTGGACAATTTTAATAACCTTTTTGATAAGCTAGATTTATGCTAATTTAGTCAAAACATGAATTTTGAGATACAATTTCTTAAACATATAAGTAGGAAACAAAATCAAGTTTAAAAACTAACTCAAAAATATTAGTCATAACTTAATTTAATGAGTGTAGAGAAAACTTTTTGCAACGAAAAATATCATAAATTGGGGATAAAATAAAATTTGAATTAGGACAATTACTAAAACTTAATTAATAAATATAAAATATTAAGCAATGTTATCACTAGCTGCGAAGTGCGTGCTTCATCAAATTGATTGAAAGGTGGTAGTTTTAGCTTGCATTCATGTTTTTTTTGGCCCTTCCTTATGGTTATGAAGCAACAATCGAGTCCCGGAGTGCTTCTATCTTTTTATAGTGGATACAAGAAACCAATGACAAGTACACTTTATCCGTCTATTACTCATTGAACTAACTAATACATATCATATCATACGTGAAAAAATATTCTTATGGGGTAATGTGACTAAGTCCAAGTCCAATAATTTTGTTGACTTGCAGAATTAAAAGTTCAAGAATCTATGTTATATGGATTGATTTTGAGCGCATATTATGCTAAAGCATAACATTAATTTATTTGTAGTTGCATAATCAAGAATTTTGTTTAAGGCCGACCTCAATAACACTAAACAGCTCATTTATATGACACATTCTCTTTCCATGTTACTCTGCAGACAGATTAATTAGTTAAGATCCAACCATCCTAATTTGAAATTTTCAAAATCCTTGTCTACATAAGACCGACTGTCCTTCTTTCACTCCTACAATCCTATTCCTCTTATTGGTTTTTCTTACGACTAATTGTATACGAAACCCTCAAGTAGCATCCATTGTACCTAACGTTCTCATGTTTTTAACCCCATGCCAATATAAAATTTAGGCTGAGATTAATAAATAAACTTGGCTTCCGACGTACCCAGGAAATTAAAGAAAAGGTAACTACTATAATTGTGAAAGAAAGGGGAGGTCAACGGTACATGGAACGGTTCGGGATTGTGATTATGAACTATTTTAATGTGCCATTTGCTATTGGATGGAAGAGATACCCTGACCACGTTAAGTGAACTTGTCACTTAACTATACATGCAATGAATTTGACTCAAGTATAGAGATTAACCTATAATTTCATAAATTAACTAAGTAATTGCCATTGACGTATAACTTTTTCCAAATGACATAGACTTAATCTCCCCGGTAGAGGGAACTGCTCAGAAACCAAGGAAAGTTAAGTTCATATTTGTAGAAGAACAAGCAAGTTTCTTTAGTTAAATAATCTACGACTAAGAACAAGTTTTTGCTGGTGCCTGGTTATGACTGACATATTTGAATTTTCCTTTGGCGTGCTTTCTTCATTGACTTCATTATTATTGAAGCTGATTTTCTTTTGTTAGATTCAGAATTGACTTCCGTAAAATTTAAGATGATATTTCTTTTAATCTGCATATGAAATAAAGTACCTTCTTAAATGTTAATTAAAGCTTTTGTTAAGCTGGAGTTGGTTTATATTAATTAGGTAATAATTAACATATATATATATATATATAATTATATGGAACAATTTAAAATTTTTAACTGCAGTTTGATTGTAGTTCTGTTGAGTCATCATAAATATATATTATGTAAACATAATTCTTCTTAAACAGCAACGAAAATTATGATACATTCTTGATCGTTTAGTATAAGATAAGTGTACATATAACAACTAGTTGACACGGAAGAGTTCGAGTTGCAAACCATTTGATGTTATCGTGACCAAAATTTCGAACCCTCTAGGTAAGAGATGCTACAAATTAGAATACTTTAACTTTTACTTGCTTTGTGGATTGACTGATAAGAACAAGGAGTACTTGTCATTTACTTGTAAAGTAACCTAAATCGACGTAACTGAAACCACCCGACTTGGCTTATGGCCACACAACAAGGTCCCTTTCTTTAGTTGATGGCTTAGGCATTTGTGCTTACTCTAAACCCCTATTCCCACAAGCTTTACATGAAAGAGACAATATATCGTTATCTATTGTATGACCTACAGAGGAAAAGGAGCTCATGGGTTGCTTAAAAGCTACCCAAATCGCTCAAAAACCTAGTGGTGGCCATTGGTACTTTGCTTGAAGAAGACAAGGAGTAAATGAGGTTGGCATGTTTTTATCGTGCCACACAACCCTTTTTGCTTTTCTGTGGGTTTGTGTATATTCGTGAACTTTGGTTGGCGGACAGTACTAGAAAGCTAGTGATCTCAAACTCCTAACGCTAATGCCAACCTTTGTTTCTAACTGTCCTAATTTCCTAACTCTTATCTTTTCCCTTTCTCGGCAGTTCAATATCGGTTACTACATCTGAATTTTGTTTCTTTTAACATTAGAAAACGCAAATGTTATAAAACAGAAAGAGGATGTTAACAAAATTAAAAACTATATATTATATATTGTCCTGTATTTGACTACAGGCTTTTGGTTCTTTGAAAAAACAAACGATCAGAAAAAATGTAGTCCTTTTCATGAAACAATGCTTGATATTTATTAAGATTAATATGAAATTAAAGACGATTAAATTGAAATAGCAAAAACTGTGATTACTATTTAAAACTCTCTAAACTTTCCTATATTTGATAAAGACACCTAGCCATAATACTTGATTTTATTTTCAACCCATCAATAAGGACAATAGCAATATTTATATTATCTAGTCAAAATTTCCTAACACAAATTATAATCAATGCATCCAATGACCGCAAATGAAGAACTCTAATCCCTTCATAGCCTCCGTTTTTTCAACTATGAGATTAGAAGTAAAATATAGAATTATTTAATTTGGTAACTGCGCTTGGAAAGTCACAAGGTAGGAAGAGAAGAAGGATGATAGTTTTGGCTGTGGGCAAGACAAGGAACAGTAGATCAGATCAATTCCTGGTCACTATTCATATTCGTGGGGTCGGCTTTTAAGTGTTAGAACTAAAGAATAATTTTATTTTTAACATTTTTTTTCCAACACCAACCACCTTCTTACTGCATATAAACAAACCCCACTATCACTACTCCTGTGCTAGCTTCTCTCGTTACTCTCCCTATTACTTATTTGCTATTTTTGCTCTTTACTAGGCTTCACTTTGTTAGGTCACTTTTACATATCCCTTGCTTCCATTCAATTCCAAATATATATTATCTTAAAGGTCCTTTAGAGAAGAGAACTGGACATGGAAGCTCAGGAAGAGTTCATGGGGTCTAATAATCTATCTCAGATCGTTAAGGGAAAGCGAACCAAGCGTCAAAGATCATCATCACCGTACAAGACGGTGGCATCTAGCTCATCAAGTGGTTGCGGTGATGTTGGCGTTGAAGGTGCTGTGGCGGAGTACTATGGCTCAATTTCCTCTGCTACAACTATCTCCGGTGATCATGAGAGCACGGAGGAAGAAGAAGACATGGCCAACTGTTTGATTCTCTTAGCTCAAGGCGGTGTTCCAAGCCACGCCCACAATGGGTCTGAAGAATTGGAACTCAAATTAAGTACCCAAAAATTCTCCCGTATCGACACAACAACAACTGTAAGTAAGACAGGTTTCTGTGTTTTCGAGTGCAAAACCTGTAACCGAAATTTTCCTTCGTTCCAAGCGTTAGGTGGACACAGAGCTAGTCACAAAAAACCAAGGGCCGCTGTTGAAGAGAAAAAAACCTTAGAGGTGACGCCAAGGAATGATTGTGATCGGTTCAATAAAAGCAGCCATGGTCTGCTTTCTCTACAAATAGCCAACACCAACAACGTTAGCAGGAACAAGGGTTCTCAGGGAAATTGCAAGAGCAAGATTCACGAGTGTTCAATCTGTGGCTCAGAGTTCACATCCGGTCAAGCTCTTGGCGGCCACATGAGAAGGCACAAAGCTAATTCAGGTAATCCTCAGGTTGCTATAAGTACCGATACAAGTGTGAACATTGGGTCTGGTGTTGTTGGGGAGATCAAGACGAGAAATATTTTGTCGTTGGATCTTAATCTGCCGGCACCAGAAGACGATCATCACCTCCGTGAACCACCCAACTACCAGTTCTCATCAACCAAACAAGCTCTGGTGCTTCCTGCCCCAGCCTTGGTGGATTGCCATTACTGAATATTTAAATATATGAGAAGCATGATAATTAAAGGTTAAATGTGAATTACAATTAGCCTTTTTCTAATCAATTAGTATTGGCAATTGCCAATTCTTTAATTCTTTGTTCTTTCTGAAATTTGATCATTTATTAGTTGAAGTGGAACACTTTGACTAAGTGAATATAGTGTTCATGGTTGCCTTCGATTCAAGAAAAGTAACAAAATCATATTGAAAAAAAGCTTTAAGAAAATAGTTCAAATACATCCTTTGGTATTTTTGATTCTTTGCAAGTGGGACAGTGATCGATATGAAACTCTTAAAAGAGATAGAGAGAGAGAAGCACGAAACGGCATATGGTATGGAATCACCACCACCACAACAAGCAGTCGCGGATTAGGTTCTTCCATTCTTGTTTTTGGCTAATAAAAAACCTAAAAGAGAACTCCTTAGCTATATCTTCTGTGAGGGCAGATCCTCTGTCCCCAAATTTGTGTACCAACTCTGTTTCATTAAATCCAAGTCATTTATTTGTGTAGGTCTCACATAAATAGATGACTTGGATTTAATAGGACAGAGTTGGTACATAATTTTTGGGACAGAGGATTTCATCACATCTTCTGTTCCAAACGCCAATAAATGAAAAACCATAAATAGATAGTTGCTGCCCATATGCCATATGTATCCACCTATATTTTTATTCTTTATTTTGCTCTCTATAGTCCATATCCATATATATATGTTTATTGATTATTATTGTAACACTCTTAATCATAATTAATGGTCCACCTTACTTCTAGTGATTCTTAGCCTTCTCATCATACCTACCCAATTAACCAACTGTACTAGCTTCCCTTACTTTGGAAGTCACTTCCACTGTACTAGTTAAGACAAATGGATTGGGGTCCATGGGATTGCCAATTGATGTTTCCAAGAAAGATACAGCTAACTCTTCGAACAACACAGATTTGTATTTTTCATATATAACACAAGTATTATTTACAAGGTCCATGTACAGAGCATACGTATTGCCACCCACGCTGCTTTATTGTTGTCTATATGTGCTGATGCTGAGACTGTTGGATCCTTCGTACCAAACGCGTTCCAATTGGATTCCAATAATTGACTCTCTTAAAACATCTTCGAGTTTACTATTGTATGGCATCTGAAACTCTTTTGTATTTGTAAATTTTGGACCTCGTAAGAATATTGATAGGAAGCATTATTCCTTTTTACTTTTGGATGATGTGCGAAATAATTAAAATTCTATTAATAAGAATGGTTTTAAGATCTGGATCTTAAAATTCTATATCAACTAATTGTGAGTATAAAAACCTAGTAAACATCATTTAACATACGTGCATGCACATATTGGCAGTCAGAAGGGTTGTAGATGGAAGTTGTTTCGAAGAGAAAGAGAGAATTTAATATAAATGTAGTCATAAAAATTGAATGTATATCTCAATATTGTAAAATAGGAAGATGAGAGTTGCGCAACTTAAGATCATTGATACCCACCTCTAAGTTAAGAGTTTGTTATGTGCACGTTGAGTTGAATGTTGGCATTAAGAGAAGGCAAGTGGGTACGTTGCGTGAGATTTCTAAAGATATACACACACATGTTATACCATCATAAACATCAGCACATGTAGTGAGGTGTTAATCTGTTATCCAATGTATTCTCTTTTCATCTATGTTAAGCATTACATATTCCGTGAGCAAAAGTAGGACCTAAGAGTTGTAATTAATAGTACTTTGAAAATATTTAACGTTTTCTTAGCCTACTTTATAAAAGGGTCTTGGCCAGTCAACGCAGAAAGATCGTGTGTTATTGCTAGTCTACGCAGAAAGATCATGGCAATATTCGAAATTGAGGCTTTGTTATTCTTTAATCGAATGTTTGTAATTTCCTAATTACTTCCATTTGTTATGAAATTTCTATTGTCAATAAAGCAATCTTAACTCCATTTGTCAAATAGCAATAGTTTTGTACAAAAAGGGGTATTCTTTCATTAAAAAAACTGGTCCATAATTTGTTAAATTAGGAGCTTAATAACGCTAAAAACACTCATTTAGTAGTGAAGAGTCTGATGTTTGCGATTTCCTCTATCCTAAGTTGTAATCTAAACCCAAAACGCTTTAAGTACGTAACATGTGGAGTTGATACCTTGAAGTGGCTTACTTCTCCAACTCCACAGCTGGATATTTTCTGATGATATTCATATTACACAGGAAATGGAATTTTCAAAAGCACAATTCGGTAAAAATTAAGGAACATGTCATGACCTGGGTCTTGACTTCACTTTGCACCATCAGATTTCACATATGATTAATTGCTATGCTACGATGTGATATAGACAAAATCCTCATGTTCAATGTACCTGTAAGTAGTCCTGCTTCGATCATTGCCAAATGGGCCAAATTGGTATTAGCCGGCTGCTCTTCCTATCTATTATTGTGGCTGGATACAAGCTACAATGCCTTCATGCAAATAAAAAGTTTAGCACAATGTCAGGTCACACATGATAATCCATCCTAATCTTGACCTGATTAGGCCTTCTCACCTTATTTTTGTGGTATTGTATACATTTCTTGTGAAGGATTCAGCATAAATACGGTCCAAAATTTTGCATTTTGGTTTCATATTTATCTCCATAGTTTGATGCCATAATAATTATTAGAAAAAAGAAACTGTGAAATGTGTATGTGTTGCTGAGTAAACCTGGCCAGTCCGAGTGGCTCACATAGTAAAGAAGTACTGGATTTATATTCGAAAAGAATTGTTGACAAATCAATGCATTGTGGGAATAAACATAATTTGATAAAAGAGAAAAAGATTCTAAAGAAAGACCCTACCTGCAACATTTGCCATCCTCATCGATGCATAAACGTAACCAGTGGCAGAATAACAAAAGATGCTTTACATGTGGTGGTATTTGGCCTTTGCTATGCGTCGTATGGATACAAGGAAAGGAACTTCCAGCTTGGTCTTTCTATTGCTCGAATGTGATATGGAAAAGAAGTTCCATTTGTGCGTTATATGACAACATAAAGAGCTAGTGCTTAATGATATGATATGACAAATATTCCAAAAAGGTGTAAAAAAAATTAACTGTTTTTTTCTTTTCGTTTTTCCTTTTCGTGAAGAGACCGAAGGGTATGTCACCAAGAATCCTCATGTATAATGTCTACTAACTAGCTCCTTTTCTAAGTTAGACTGTGGAGTACCTGGACCCTGTAGTATGCCTCAAAGAAATGGATAAGTAGCTACTGTATAGCTTCGGCCGAGGCCGACGCTAGCACGAAGTATGAACTAACAAGCCTCAGAAGATCAAACCTATGGATTTGGAGATTGTTGGAGCTATAACGCTATTCTATAATAGGCTTTCATGTCACTACCTACTTGTACTGTATAGAACTATATGCCATTTTTTGGATCGACATTGTGCAACAATAGCCCATTTATAACGAGATATGAGTGTTCAGCCTTACATATCCAAGTTGCTGTGGTGTAGTGGTCATCACGTTAGTCTTACACACTAAAGGTCCCCAGTTCGATCCTGGGCAGCAACATGTGCGTCTAAAAGTTTTGGCAAACAAACCATTTTGTCGAGGAACAGATCATCTTCCTATTACTCGTTCCTACCCTGTGATGTGACCCACTATGAAGTTCTCGTCCTCATGTTGGGGACTCTCAGCCCATCTTGCAAATTTGGAACATATGGCATAAAATTAACAATAACAATCTAATCCATTAAAGGTGTCCGTCTTGCATTTTGACTTTAAGCTTGAGCCTTTCAAAGAGAGAATAAATTACAGCATAAAATTGTTACAAGGAACTAGTCATGAGAAGCTTTAGCTCTTTGACTATCTAGCAATTTGGAGGAATTCCATTCCGGACACTACACATACAAATGCTTGATGGACTAAATAATGACCTTTTCCAGCATATGTATCTCATTCGTTGAATTCCTCCATAAGCGCTTTTGCCTCCCTCAGTTAGCGTAAACATTCAACCTCACCTTAGCGCTAACTTCTGGATGAAGTTTCAGTTCGGCAACATATTCTCCTGTTTCCCTGATCTCTGGAAGTGAAACTATTCGCTTGTCAACGTCCCTACAGAACAATGAAAAACACAAAGAGCGAAGCTAGATAAGCAAGGGAAATGAAGGCTAACTACGAATTGTCAATGCCTGTGTGATAGCTTGCAAGAGCATGATTCTCAAGTGTACTTGAGGTGTAACTCATACCTCTGAAGCTGTGCCTTGATGATGTCAGTGAGATCTTGTGCAGTTACACTACAAAAAGGCGCATAAATCAGAGAGGTTAAACTTAAAAGTGAAACTTGAATAAAATAAAAAGCTCAAATTTGAGTTCAACTGAACTCACGTTCCAAATATTTGTTTGCCCTTTCCACCTTTGCGCTTCACCTTGAAAGCTCCAACAGTTTCAAATATTAGAGCAAGCTGTTGTGCCTCTTCTTTTACCTGCATAAGTAGTTCAACTTCTAATGAGACTAGCACTTAGGAAAGGAAGATTGAACAAACAATCAGGGATGGTCTTAAATAGTGAGATCTAGTTACCCTTTTCTTCTCAGCTTCAATCCTTTCCTCTTCTATCCTCATTTCCCTAAAAAACGAAGAACAAATATCCGTTGGAATTCCACCCGTGATAACTCATAGGTAAGAAACAGTTTCATTACTAAGGATAAGCTAAGAGCACAAGACCAATTGCTCTACTAGGACAAATCTCTCATTGGTCCAGTATTCATTATTTTCTTGACGGACCTGGATTATAATGATTTACTATGGCATTCCCACAACCCTGCTGATATGGCTAATCACAATAACAATGTCAAAACAAAAGGAATGCAAATGGATACTTTGAAGTCCCATAGAAGCAAAACTCAATTCGAGAATAAATCCTACAAATTTGACTAGAACAATCACGGAGTGAAAGAGTTACATGCTTTCCAATGTATAAAGACGAAATGTTTGCTAGAGATCACATCTCAAAAATAAGGTTACATGAGCATGGATTTTCTGCTTTTGCTAAACATGAAACGAGGAATTAGTTGGCTTTGCAATAGAATATCATACTTTCTTCTTTTGCAGAAAACAATAGGCAACTGAAGGTTCTTAGTTTTTTTAACAAAGAACAGGTATGCTATGAGCCAGAGGTTTGATAAAAACATCTCTAGAAATAAAACAAAGCAGAAAGAAATCACAAGTAAAATAAAAGAAAACCATGATTATCTGCACATTAATGATCAAAAGATACAAGACAAGTTTTAAGCAAGTTTTTCATACTTTATCTGCTAAAAAGCACATGATTTTAGAAGTTGATTATCAACATAAAAACAAATGACTTTTCAAAAAAAAAACATAGAAACAAATGAACTGCAATTAGTTTAAATGAGATGCAAACCAGCTGTCAATTGTGAAGGCTACAAATCATAAACAGAAAATGCTTATTGGAACTCCATTCATTTACTTTCCTCCAACAAACAGCTGACTCTCTTAAAGGCAAAACACAATAAACACACTTTCTCAGACTTGCCAAATGCTGACAGATGGTCACAAATTCCTCGGAAATGCATGTACAGATGCCACCAACACTTATTTTGTGTCAACAGATACATCACCTAAAACTCTGACAAATTAATTTAAAATATAGAAGGAAAATCTATATCCACCTATGCTATTTACATCTCAAAGTTCTCCAGGTTTTCCATCGCTTCTCAAGAAAATTACCCAAACGTCCTCAAGTTTGAAGCTGGAAGCAACTATCAACCATAATGTATATCTGCTAGCATTTACCCAACTTTCCACATCAATTACCAAAATGCAAGACAGAGGAGAACTACTTTACCAAACACTTCTAACTCCAGTTTCGGAAACCATACCAACAGGGAAAATTGAAAGCAACAATTTTGACATTACTTGAGTAGAGTGGGAGTGACAAGCTGGGCCTTGCCCATGGGCAGAAGAAAATTCCTGTAAAATCCAGCTTTCACATCCATCAGCTGCCCTTTCTTTCCCAATTCTCCTACATCCTCTTTCAATATTATCTAACAAAAAAAAACAACAAACCAAGAAAATCCCTTCACAAACTCTGCAAAATTATAGGAAAACCATCCACCCCATTTGATTTCAATTGTAAAATAATTACCTTTCGAGTCTTTTTGGCTTTCTTTTGGGCTACAATCACCAAAACAGTGTTTCTGTGTAGTATACGTCTTAACGACGATTCATTTGTCTTCACATTAAAGTAGTGAAGTGAAGAAGAAGAAGCAGAAGAAGAACTCAACAGTGAAGCCATCGCCACCCCACGAAAACTCTGATCTTATCCGCTGGCCACTAAGCCACTAGGCCTTTTGCATCTCATGGTAAAAACCTTACCACCTGGATTGGATTTCGGATTATTTCCAGCGTTATCCTCATAATTATAAGCATAATTGGTAAGAAGTGGGATTTAAGCCTCTTTTTCACTTGGGACTTGGGAGTTGAGGTTCTAATTTTTAGCCCACTGTACCTTTGTAAGACTTTTAAGTGAGACTTAGTTCATTTCTAGGGTTTAAAACTTATTATGAAACTTTATGCTATATTTGATTTTTAAAATTATTAGAAATTTACTGTAAATAC
>JAOQMP010000008.1:7367622-7387669 GCA_027563575.1 Erythroxylum pedicellare
ATTGATACTTTTGAAAGGATGTTTGGGGAAGATATAATATCAATTTAAAGTTCTTTGTTAACACATAATTACTTCCTTTTATATGTACAATTCATCTCAAAACTTGGTGACATAAATCTTCGATGATGAATCATTACTCACACTGCCTGCCATCTTTGTGGTCTTTTATAGGCATCTTCTTCCTTTTTTGAGGTAAATTGCATCTTTTATAGCAGATGAGTAATAAATTTGGCCATTAGTTAAATTTATGTGAACGCAATTGGAATCTTTTAGAAGCATCAGTTCTTTCTCTCTAGTAAAACCTGAAATGCTCCTTTCCTGAAGGACTCCGGTAAGTCGTGAACTTAGGACTCCTACTTGCAACTTCATAATTGCCAGAAACTGATATTTAACATGTTTAATCATCCTTAGTTACTCGATCTGTGACCTATCTTTTGGACGTATTCCTTTTCAATTCTAGTCAATTCACACACTGCAATGTACTCTACATCTCAGTGCAAACCCTTAAAGATTGTATATTCTAAATCTACTTTCGTATATAAATCACTTGTTTCTTATATTCTTCATTAATATGAGACAACTTTAGTTGCGAATTTCTAACTGATATACGGTAATGATTGGTATGCTTTTTCCAGCTGACTTCACTACTTACAAGTTGGAAAAACTTTCTACTTTTAAGGCAAGCAGAGGAAAAATGCACCTCTATGACCACTCTATCAAGGAGATGCTTATAGGAAAAAGATTTTGCTTGGAGCATGAGTGCCTGCCGCCTTGGATCCTAATTTAATAAGTACACTTTCTAGCCTAGCCTAAGAACCCATTAATCATCTTAAATCATGATTCCAATATTGTGAATGACATTTATTTCTACTACAAAAGCTAGCTTCCATGGGGGCATACCTTGTTATAGTGAATCGGATTGCTTACTTTCTTTGCTTTATCATAATTGTCATGCCCACTAAGATTCCTTTTATTTTTCATTAATGTGCATGATCTGTGACCCAATATGAAACAGTGCTTGCTTAACTAAACTAAGGATTGGTTTTCAACCGATTGTTAACACTTGATTGATGATATGTCCTTTCTGTTGCCAATGTACTTTCTCCAAATACAGAAAATTTCCATTTGAGATTAGTGTTAATCAAAGAGGTGTGTTTTCTCTCTTATAAGCTGCGGTAGATTAAATTATCAAATGTATATGATAGTTTATACATTATATATTCAGGTAAATTATTTAATACTACATATTTCAACCTGTATCTTTTTATTGATTTTTTTACGTCTATTTTATTTTATTTTGGCATGTTAGTTATTTATTTATCATATAGTTTTTATTTTATGTGTGTATGTTGGAAACATTCTCTTTATTGATTAAAGATCCTTGAGGCTGTGTACTTTAGGAGAGTGAGCTTTCAAGTAACCGATTAAATTGCTTCTTTATGACTATAGGTTTAAGTCACGGAAATAATCTTTTTGTAAAACTACAAAAAGAAGGTTGCATACACTATAACCTCCCATTTTTTATGAAATGTTGTTATTGTTTATATTTAGATAAATTATTTAATTAAATTTAAAATCAACTTTCGAATTTATATATATATATATCGAAACTGACAAAACCATTAAGTATTTTTTGTCTTATTATATATATATATCGAAACTGACAAAACCATTAAGTATTTTTTGTCTTATTATACTTATATTCAATAGTAATACAGTATACACATTGTATAATAATAAGAAGCACCCTCATTTGGCATTAAAGGGATAACTTTTGAAATATGAAAGGCCACGTGCCTTTTCAAGAAGAATTTGTCTTCGTTTTTAAACATGAAAGGCCACGTTTCTTTTCAAGAAGAGTTGTCTTCTTCCTATGTTTTGTTATCTGCGTTTTGATGTCTATGTTTTTTTTTTTAACTTTTCTTGGAGAAGAAACGAAAACCACAATGTTTTCTTGTTTTCTTATCGAAGACCATTCATAAAAAACCATAGACAAAAAAAACAGAAAACTCTCCTGTTTTTTCGCTTTTATAAGAATGATGTTTCACTGTCGAAGACCATGCATTTGTATCGTTGAAGACTTTCAACATTCATTTTTCCCGGTAGTCAAGACAGATGCGAACAAAAAATAAAACATGACATATGTTATAGCGACAAAACCAAAAATGCAACAAAATCAGAAACATATGATATATCAAATAAAAAAACATATCACAAACATCACAATATTAACAAAATGCATATCATTATTCACAAATCATCTAAATTTCATATTTACACATGTATATTACATAAACAAAAATTTAACCAGCTCTGATACTAATGTTAGAAAATTAAACATGATAAAACATAATCACAAAAATCATATGAATCACAGGATTGTTTCATATGTAGATAAAATAAAACTTACATATTTGAATTTTGTTGTAGTTCCACCGATTAAAGAATTTTGTTTGAACTTTCATTGCAGAGAATTTTTCTGTTTCTACTCTCCTCTTTATTGCATCGAAGAAGGAAAAAAAGCCTCTTCAAACATACATTCAAATGTATGTCTCTATTGTTTGTTTTTAAAGCCTCCATCTACTTTTGGTAGTTATTTCAAGAGCTTTGACTACTATACCCTTTATAGGTGTATATAAATCATCAGTATCCACTATCATCTAGATACGAATTTTCTGTTTGATTCACATAAATATGGAGGCATAGCGTATAGCATATAGTTTCAAAGATGCGGTATTTCACATACTCTATGAGCTTCAAACTCTTGATTTTATGATCTATACCATACTCATGCAAGTACAACAATCCATGAACAACAAATATGCATATGCACGCATTTCTGCGTGCATGATTCTATTGTCTTATACCTAAACTTTTTACCCTAACATTTAGGTCTAAATACCATCTACATTTATATAGTTCATATATCATCACTTCATGGTTAATCTAGCTACCCCTTACAAGTATGAGAGGTTTTCTAAGTAGCAGTTAAAAGATTTGATTCTTCTAGAGATGATTAGTTGCATGATTTTGGGATATGTACTATGAAGGTTAGCACCAAATTTTTGTGATCACAATTGCTGTTTTCTGCTGAAATTGCAATTGTTGTTATTTACAATATTAAAATGGCAAAAAATGAGACCTATAATTTGTGCCTAGGAAAGCTTTAAATAGTTTATGTGGAGTTGTTTGAAATATATAGATACTCTTTATTCTAAGATTTTTGTTTTTTAAGAGGGTATCTGGCCATTGATGTGAAGAAATGAAGTTCTAATTAAGCATCTTTTCATTTTGAATAGAAAACATTTCATATTAATTAACTCCTCTTATTGTAGCTTTTACAATGTCTTGTTTTACTACTTAAAACTTATCCTATATATACCACAACTTAATGAGTATCTTAGAAATAGTAGTAAATTATATATATATATATTAAAATTTTTGTAGTAAGTTACATTATTTAAAATACCCTTGCACGCTTAACAAATTTTGACAGCTTTTTATCAATGTAGCACCTTTACTCATTTAAGAGGTGCCTCCAATCAACTAGAAAAGGGTAAAATGTAAATAAATAATCAAATATCAAAACCCAAAATAATTAAGCCAATTACACTATTAATCCTCATCCTTTTTAACTGTTGCCACAAACCAAGATTGGGACTACATTTATATAACTTTTAATTACAAGTTCGAAAGAAGATATGAGTAATAGCCACTAATATGAGTTATAATAGACAATCAATAGTGTCCTTAAAGAGTAAAACATGTGTTATCATGATTTGAATGCTATAATTAATACTTTTCACAAAGCCAACAACCCAGAAAGAGGGTTTTACAAGTGACCAATATGAAAGAAAAACGATTGTCCTTATTTTAAATGGGTGCATGCAGAAGGAAATGTGAATGTCTAAGATGTTGCTTTTAAGCTCGCTACAAAAATTGAGAGTCTGAAAGCATAATTAGGAGATAAAGAAAAGATGAATTATGATAGCAACAAATTTCTAGTTTGGAATACAAGATTGTTGATAAAAATAACGTGATAGAGAAAATGTAAGCTAAAAACTAAAAATGTTGTATTAGAACTAGCTAATTCTCACATTATTAAAAAGAAGAGTGTCAATAGTTTGACAATTTTGGGACTATTAACATGTTTAATTGTTGCAATCTTTATATGCTTGTCTTATGTGTTTGATAGTGCAAAACAAGCTTTGCCTACCTTATGTACATATACAAGTTGTCTATTAAAAGCTTCTATTTCTTTTAAGAGTTTAAATTTATGCAAAAATGAAAATTAATTTAGTGAACATTTGGAAATTCACTTTTGGAAGCTGTTGTATAGGGATTGTTAAGGCTATCTTATATTGCATCATACTTATGAACCTTAAAATTTTTATTTATGTATGAAAAATATATTTTAAAAATATTAAAATAAACTTGTAATTGTATCACAATCCATAAATCTAAAACAAACATATAAAAATGGAACATCAAAACAAGTCTAAAATACAATAACATAATTAATTACAATTGTATTGTATTACTTGCTAAAAAACAAAAAATGTTTACAATTGGATGGTAAGCAATACAAATTAACTTCGCTTTCATTTGTACATATATTCTTAATGATTTCCTTGTCATTTGCTTAAACCTCTTGCTAAGTGATGCCTTGTTATAGGTTATACTACTAGCTTAAGTGGATATAAAGTTATGTTTAGTAGTGGTTTTGAGATTCTTAGTTTGATTGAGAGCATGGAATATTATTTTGATCTGCTGATTTATTTGTAATCTTGGATCTTGTGAAACTTATATTGTTTGATAAATTGATCACGTATTCCTCTCAAACATTTATTCCTTATTTATTTTAGAGGTTACTTGAGTATCAGTAACAAAAGCAAAAATTAGAATCTTATAAATAAAAATTGTATCAACTTTATTTTTTAAATGGCCTTATAATATATATTTCTTGAAAATCCTTTAAACGATACGTCAATTCCTCCTCTTATTTTCCTCACTACTTGTCTTGTAACAACATTTTGAGCTTTTGCCTCTTGAGTTCTTTGTTTTTTAGCTCTTCCTTTTCCTCTCTCTCTTATGGTCATAGTATGTTTAAATATGGCCCTAACATCTCTTGGCTTAACAATATTTTTTATTGCTTGTGATAGTATTTTTCTTTTTAATATTTGAAAGAATGCTTTTATTAGTATTTGATTCTTCAATTTTTATTCCTTTGTTTATCTACCTCTCTATCTCTGTGATCAAAAAAATAAATGTACACTTAGTACATCACTGTAATAAAAAAAATCATTAAGTAATACATAGTTATCTTTCCTAAGACAATCCCTTTTTATTATCTTTAAATTGTTTACAATGTTAGCGCTTCATTTTAACTCCTTCCTTACTCATCTTGATTGAACACCTTAATGGTTCATCTTTACTTCTCCTTCTATTCTTTTTTGGTTTTCCTAATCTCTTTTCATTTTAGTTGGGGTGAATTGGCTCATATTCCATAGCAAACCATAATTTTGTAACAATTAATGGTATAATACAATATTTATAACCCTTTAGATATTTTTTTCTTGTACCATTTACTGATAAAATCTTTTTGATTAAGCTTTTTAAAATATATGCAACTAATTGCATGATTATAAGGTATGCTACTCTTATTCTATTACCTATAGTCATTTTTTTCTCTAAATCAACTAGAAACCTATCATAAAAGAGAGAATCATAGAACTTTAGAGTTTAATTGGATTTGGGTATATATAACTTTGATTCAAACTTTAGTACTTTTAACTTCTTCCTGATTTTAAGGCAAATGACATCATCATTATTCAACAAAATTTATTTTTTTAATATCCAATCCTAGTCATTAACATCACTCTTATATTGTCAAGCATATTGATGACAAACTTTATCCTAAACCCTAGCCTTTGTTATGTTGTTATGCACAGTCACATATTTAGGTAGCATGCTTATGAAAGCTTTAATAAATGTCTTTGGATCCTTATTTACAAAGTCTTGATATGCATCAACAAATAAGCCATTTATATCCTACACACATGCTTTATAATCATACTTAATTATAAAATTTGTTGTCTTCAAAAATTATAATTTATAAGTATACCTCCTATAACTCCAAGTCCTATAAATATGCCTTACACATTTCTTATGTTTTGTATATGGAACCATTGCTTTTAAACCTCCAATAGACCAAGATGTTGGTCATTGATGAAACTTCATCCATTGTCATAAATCATACTCACATCCTCCTTAAACACCAATTCTAGGAATCAAAATTCATACCTTCCACTACTGTCATGAAATTGACTGGTTATGTTCATCTCTATCCGCTCCTACCAATAAAGTTCCACTTAAAAATGTCTTCAAATATATGCGTCTAGCTTAATTATCTTCCTCTATGTGTAAAAATTAAGTTTTAATGCCTTAAAGCCTATATACAACCTCTTAATTACAGGACTACTATGTAGACTTTCTACAATAATTTAAATCTTGAATGTCCCTCATTTATTTATCATAAATAGTTCATGCATGTAAGATCACATCATTATATAACGCTCTTTTATCGAACCCTTCACTATTTTGAATGCTTTTCCTTACCTTATAACACATAACTTTTTTGACAACGATGATAAATCTTTTAACCGCATCAACTTTCTTTTCCTTCATATTATAAGATGCGTTCTTTTTAACAACAACTGCTCAGCAAAAATTTTGCTGAAATGCAGAGTTTGAGAAGGTCCAATTTTGGGATGTAAACATTTATTATGAATGTTTTCTCCCCTCCTTTTTAACTACCAAAAATTCTCCAAATATAATGTGGAGCACAAATTGCCTCCACTTGTTTGTTAGTAGTCCTTTTCCACCTAATGTTATATGAAGTCAAGATAAAAAATTGTATTACAACAATCTTGAATTGCTCGAGAGTCTCAAACTATATTCTTATGATAGTTTATGGTCCAAATTTAGGTTAAAACTCTTCCCTTTATTCTTTCCAACTTTTATAGAACAACCAATAGTATCAACACCATTTGATATTAGAATGGACAACTCTTTATTTGAGTCAATGTGCTTGAAAAAGGGCTCATCAATTTATTCTCCCATTACACCTATACTAACATTCTATTTAGAATCATTATGGATTGAACTTTTATACTTCCCACCATCATCAATTACACTAAAGAACTTTGTTAACAAGCTTAATAATTTTAGTATATTTCTTAAAATTCTCTCTAACTTGTAAATATTCTTCATTACTATAGTACAATTCATAAGGATCTATCTCATCATCAGTGTACTGATTTATATTAGAATATATATATAGTTTAGGATCAAATGATATATATAAAACATCATATTCATCATTTGATCCTAAACTATCATTCTCTCTTGCTTTTTTATGTTGTCTTTTACCCAACTTATTTACTACGCTACCCTCTATTTTATTCTAATGAGCAAAGTATACTTATACTTTACAAATTCATCAAGTTTTTGTCTCATTCAGTAATTCCAAATAGTCATGATCATGTATCAAATTAAAGTCCATCAAACTTTCAAATTTTCTAAAGAATTTATAGCTAATATTTATCACATTATAATGGTTATGCTTTTTAGGAACTCCTAGTAACTCCAACAGTAATAGATACTCATCGTTAAATTTCTCCTTTAATTCTAAATTACTTTCAATATAGTTGAGCTTTGCAGTTAAAGGTCGACGACCATCTTAAAAGCTTTGTGTTTATGATCATCTTTGCCATATAAAATGCAAAACGTTAGGCCACACCTCATTTGAATGATAAGTTCATGATTGATCATATGGACATAAAATGAATGCTAATTTTAATTTAAAAATATATAATAAGACACAATTTATATAAGAATGTCAATTTTGATCTGATCAGGTCACGAGCCAAAATAGTTCAGTCCGATCGGGTCATATTCTGGTCATGGCTCAGTCAGAACAACAAAAATAATGTCGTATTGTAAATTTCTTTTACAAAAAAGTAAAGATGACTTGCGGGCCATCCAACCAAGACTCGGGCATAGCAAGCCCTGGCCGACCCATTAAAATCCCTAAATTTATACTAAAAATTTAATTCATGGTATCAAAATGTAAAGAAGTAGGATTTTAAACAAATTTGTACAATATTAACAAT
The DNA here is from genome assembly GCA_027563575.1 of Erythroxylum pedicellare. Taxonomy (NCBI): domain Eukaryota; kingdom Viridiplantae; phylum Streptophyta; class Magnoliopsida; order Malpighiales; family Erythroxylaceae; genus Erythroxylum; species Erythroxylum pedicellare. The sequence continues at coordinate 7,375,797 of JAOQMP010000008.1, forward strand.
AATTGAGCTAAGTACACTTAAATATTATATATTTCATATGCAATGCTGAAATTATTAAAATGTTAACAATTATATTAGGTTCAAAACTTATAATAATAATTAATTTGTTGATTAAGGGTACTAAAAAAGGTAAAATTGATTGCATGTAACATGATCCTAATCTTCATTGCATATAAAAATCAAAACATGATCGAAGAACTCTAATTTTAAATTTCTTGATTTCTTTTCAAATGAAAATTTTGAGTTTACGAAGAATGAAGGTAACAATTAAAAAAGATATTTTGATCATTTCCAAACTTAAGCTGGGTAAAAGTGTCACGTTAGTAAAAATTTTCATAATGTCTTAATCAACTTAAGCGTGTTTAAACTAGATGGTGTCTGTGCTAATTTAAACTTTTTTTGTACAATTTGTGCATTTTTCTGAAATTTTTTTAAAATAGTGATAAAATTAACAAAAACACATATTATTCATAATTATTTTAATAATTTTCCTATCTAGAAAGAAGAAAATTATATAAGAAAATTTAATTAAGTTTAAATATAATTTTCTTCCTCAATTTTCACCATTCAAACCAATCATTTCTTCTTATATATATATATCATCAAAAAGATGATTTTCTGTCCTCTCAATATATATCTATTAATTATTCACTATTGATGTCATTATTTACATTTGTTTATAGTAAAGACTAAATAATATAATCTTCATTTGTGTTTGTTTCCATCATATGAGTTTAAAAATTACATCATTCTAAATAAAATATTAAAATGTATTCAATAAGAAACATAAAAAGAGAATACTACATCCTCTTCAATTAAACATTTAAGTTCGTGAATAAAAACTGTACTCCACATTTTACTCTCACATTAATTCAAAAGAAAATCTAAACCACCCAAAGATTATGTGCTGAAACAATTTACTTCATCCTAGCCCCAAAATAAAGATGTTTCCTTTCCCATAAGAACAACTGTATGTTTATTTAGCAAAGTAGCGAACAATGCAATTCTAACGTGATCAACAAATTCCAGTGAAAAATGTGAATAATTTAATTTTAGCATTAATAAGCATCATGAATTTTCATTCTTTAGTTTCAAAATATGGGTAAGCAGACGCATCAACATCAAGGGCTTATGACAAACGGAAACAAAACCTAACTAATGATATTCTACATGGCAGAGAACATCAAAAGCAGCATAGATAAACGCAAGTATATATCATTCTAGTCAACCAAAGTGTTTGACATTCAATGGCTCATATCTTGAAGATTGATCATATCACTTAATAAGCATGGTCTGTGGAGTTTGATTCTATTGCTGCGGCTGCTGGTAGTTCAAAGGCCTCCTGAAGAGCATGATGTGTGGCTCCGGGCGGTGAATCGCATAGTGGACCCACCCTCGGCTCTGCTGAACCCCAATAGCACGCCATTCGCTCTGTATTTATCAAATCCGAAACAAAAGCTGATCACAAACATGAATTTGGCTATAATTTGATATAAGAAGTACTCAAGCTCTCCAATCATTAAATAGGATGAACTCAAATCCAAATTCTGCAGAAATCATTTGTTGAGTTAGTCGCCCAAATTCTTCCATATCAACTTAAATCAATAGACTTGTGACGCCAAACATTGGCTTATTTGCTAAGGATTGATTTAGTTATCTAAAGTCATACTTATCAATCCTTAGCAAATAAGCCAACATTTGTAGCCACAAATTTATTGGTTTAAGTTGATGTGGAAGAATTTGAGCACTAACTCAACACCGCTCATCCTTCTTTTCAAGAAGTAAATGACCAGAATACAACAGTAACGATAAAGCAAAGAACAGAAAGAGAGGAAGGGAATAATAGAAGTAACCTCAGAGAGAAGGCGATTTTTGGGAAGCAGTTTGGCCACTTCTGGAGGAAGCACAACATGCCTATTCAAACAAACCGACACAAGAATTAACCACTCACACACGGTATAAACTCTTGAAAAATCCAATCAAATCGCATAGAAACCATATTTCAAAAGATAATAGCGAGTACCTGTACTCGTTAATCTCATCGAAGTACTTCTCCGAGTATTGGATCTGACCCATTCCCTACCCTTTCTACCCAATTCCACGAAAACCACCTGACTAATCAAATGAAATTTCCAGAACACGACGCAGTTGAATTTGACAAATCGCAAAACAATAACCTAGTGTTATATAGACATGGGGAGAGAATGAAAAATGATAATTTGGAGGTTGAGTAATAACGAAAGTTAAACCGGGGCACATACGTAAATATCCCTTACCCAGACCAGAAAGGCTTAATCTTGTATTTTTTGAATTTCAAATTTCGAGTTTTTCCCCGCTCTAATTGCCAAAAGCGAACACTCAAGTGGGTTCTCATATTATACGCTTCCTCTAGAACTTTCCTTTTTCCGCTTTTTTTTAATTGCCTTGCACACAAAATTATTATTTTACAGTCCTCAAAACCCAACTGATCGGTCCACAACCCGATCGGATTAACTTGAGGTTGGGTGGAGTCATGAGCCCAACCCAACATCTGCACCGGACAGCATTACTTTGCGATTATCACCATTCAAGCAAAAATACAATCCTTTTATTAACCGCCAGAAATAAACCAAATTCAAATTGAAAAATAATAACTATGATGAGGATTATAGTCTAACTGATTAAAACAATTGTAGTAATCTGTCAAAATTTTGAATGTTTGGATAGCACTGTTTGCTTTCTGTACATCAACATTCTCTCTCTCCTCTCTTTCTCTACATATATATGTGTTTTCTACAAAAAGAATCATGTCATGACCAACGTCAATATAGGGCCACAATCATCATATCTATCTCTGTATCTGTATCTGTACACACCCAATGGGTTAAATTGCAACCAAAAATATTCAACCACCCTGTGATCGACGAACAATTCGGCACTTTGGCACCACCTTACGCAGCATTGAAGTCCCTTGAAACACTGTGAATTGGTAATCTCTCCTGTACTCCGTCAGCTGTAACATACATGAATCAACTTAGCACCACTTCACAAGCTAACAACTTCTTATTCTGAAACTAACCGAGTTTAAATTATCCTTACTACCATAGGAAATGGAAATAAATTTCATAGTTTACAACTAAAACATTAGGCATGAAAGAGTAGGAAGAACCTCCTCCTGGCCCATCTTGCTGAACCCAAATTTGTTGGTCCATATAGATTCAGCTTCTTCAGCTGCTGGTAGTACGATATTCCTAACTTTGAGAAACCCAAGCAATTTCTCTATACAAGAAAATAACGCCTGGAAAAAACCCTGCAAACCAAATAATAATAATAATAATAATAATTTTTTCCTTGCTTAGAGACTGAGACACAACTAAGTAGACCTCTCATTGTAACCAAAAAGCTGTGAGCGTGGAACTAAAAACTAGAGTCACTAATGCATCAAGTCATATCAAATATCAACCTGTCCTTGGGATTTGCTACTAGTTGCAACCAGAGGAAGTTCTGCCAGTTCCTCCCCAAGAATCCTCACAATTGCCGCTGATACCACCACATGGCTATTACAACAAGTAATAGCGTTATTATCCAAATCAACCTCATCTCAGAACGATAAAAGTAAGTTATAGAACACATTTATTCAGATTCTTACTTGACTAACAACACGGCACAATGCATGCCACCAAGTTCTTGAGTTTTCACATCATTCTCTCTACAAGAACCAACAAACCAGTATTTCAGTAAAAGAATAGAACAGGCCAAAGTAATAAGAGCATTAAATGGCAAGAAAGTGAAAGAAAAAGTTGTTAATGAAAAAGCAATAACTGTTTCAGATCCCCAATACACAACCAAAATATTTGTTATTGCTTACCCAAAAACCAATGACGGAATTAGGTCAACGTTACCACCTTCACTTGCCGATCGTTGTACAACTATTGGATCAAATCGCTCCTAATACCAAGAGAGAGAATGTGTTAACAACAAACAAATAGCAATACTGAAGCCACTCCTGCTAATTATTCCAAGAACATTCTGAACAAACCTAGTATAGATTACTCACGTGAAAGATAGCAACAGCATCAGATAATAATGATTTGGCATCATCAGAACAATTTCTTCTCCCATTAAGAAACCTCCATCTCACATCTAGGTTGTCACCCATCTCTGTAGCATTATCCACTAGCCTCTTCTTTATAACGTTCAGACAAGAATCCGGAAGTTTTTCTTCGCCACGTGTTACCAATTTCTGCAAAGCTGAATACATTCTGGCACAACCAGAGCAACAAAACCAGTCGCCTTTTGGTAATTCCTGTTAGAAAAATTAAGTCAACTTCATCTTTAGGTCTTCTATTTTCAAGTAAATTAATATTTTGCATGATAAAAATAGAAACTTTCACACACCTTTAGGTCCTCTATTTTGTTATCCTTTAAACAGCCAACATGGTGCTCCTTCTCACACTGAGGCAAATACTGCATATTACTCCACAACTCAATTGACAAGTAACTTATATCGAAATTATGATTTGATACAAACCTGATCACAAATTATTACAGTGCGAGGACCAAAATCATTCTCAAAGTCATGCTCCCTGCAAGACCGTGAACTTGGAATATTAGAAATGAAAATATTAAGCAAAATAAACATTGAGATTCTTCAATAGAGGGAGTAGTCTCTTCTCATTTAGTGCCCGGTTACGAGATAGTGGCTCGAGAAAGTGGCTTGGATTCAAGATCAGAAACTTACTGGATTCTCTCAAAACAAAGCCAAACACGCAATTGTTTATCACTTAACAAAACTTAAACAGAGGATTATTTTCACTTCCTTGCCTCATCCAAAGTCACATGCATATAAATTACATTATCTTACATTCTAGATTCAAATAGATCAATCTAATATTGCTAAGAAGCCAAGTAAGCATTATATGCCACATGGAAAATCCATGCAAATTGGTTCCAAAAAGTAGAAATGAACATAAAAGAGATACACAAATGTAGAAAACATTGGCATTTATTACATATACCGAGAAAAAGACTCAACCTGCACAAAACACATCCTCCAGATGCATTCTCTAGCTTGACAATGCGAATGCATCGTCTGGTTATTTGTTCAATGGGATCTACACCAGCAATTCTACCAGCAGCTATTGCATTGGCATTTTTCTCCACAAGTTTCTCTTTCTGGTAGGCATTCAGGCAAGTTCTACAATACCATTTTCCCTTGGGAATGGTAAGCAGAGAAAGACATTCTGAAGTAAACAGACAAAAGCTCATTAGATAAAAATTGAGTAAACTGGGATTTGACAATCAACAGTAAGCGGACAAATTAATTAAATTGAGATTTGATAACTTTTGGAATTTTAACATCCCATGTAATCAGAACTTATTAGGCAAAAGTGCTTAATGTAACTGAACAGGCATATAATTTAGACAAACTTGTCTGAACACAGTGTTTCACTTACTTCTCCAAAAATAATGTACAATTGCAGCCTCTCACGAAAACTAACGTGAGATAGACAATGGAGGATTAATTCCATGTTCACAAAATGCTTCAACATACAATGCATGATGCCATCAATGTTTGTATGACAATTATTATATGAAGTTCCAATCAAAGCAACTGACAAAGGATATCAAAAGCTCACCTCGATGGAAAGCCCTTGGACATCCATCACAACATAAAAGATTTCCACCATCTTGACAAATCTGGCACAGGTCATCATTTTCATTGGCAGATAATTTCCGATCTTTAGAAAGAGATATTGACAACTCATGGAGAGACACACCATTAGATGTGTAAATGTGCAAGTAACTGTAAAAAGGAGAAATAGATGAAACAAACAGAAGGAAAAAAAAAACCAAGCACTTGAACTTCTACCAAATCAAAAAAAATCCTGAAAAATGCAGCATCACATAGCCAAGCAACAACGATTTTCTGATTAATAATTTCAGGAGTCAGATTTTGTTCAACCATGTATATTAGACCAATAAAACATGTATACTGACGGTTTCCGGCGGGATGCCCAACCAGCATGAGCTTCAAATTGAGAGGGACTGACCTGCATCGCATGTCAACAAGAATCAAATCACCAGCAAGAACATCATGAAAGATAACAATTCCAGAAATTCATCATTTTCAGTTTCTCTTTTTGTGGGGAGAGAAGGACAATCCATCGTAACAAGAAAGCATACCTCACAGCTGCAGCAATAACAGAATATACCATAACCATTCTTGTAACCCGTGAGTAATTTCTGCTCAACATTATGATGCCAGTTAGTAAAGATAAACCCAATCTGAAGTAAATAGAAATTAATTTATATCAACATAATATCAACCTTTCCCTGTGAGTAATACGCAACTTCAGTTCCATCTGCTAAGACATCTTCTTCAAACACCAACTTATGTAATCTCAGATCCCTATTAAAGAGAAAAAAAAAGTATAATCTAGAGCTCTGGAAATGAAGATTATTATGCAAATAATGGTTTCATGGCAGAGTTAAAAAAAACAAATAAATATGAAAAAATGTTAGGCGTCCAAAAAGAAAGAGACAAGAAACTAACTTTCTCGTGAGTCTTCCATGGCTCTTGCTCCGTAATGAGCTATTGTTCGTCAAGCTATCATATTTTGGAACAGACAGTGGTTTTGGTGTCCTGCGAAAACCAAGAATGCAGCAATTTCAAGCTAAGATATCAAACTATCTTTACATTACAGTTAAAAGGAAACATTTTATTGAATGCAAAAACAGATGGGACAATATTCGACAACTGCATTTGTGCATTTGCAGCAGACTGCTACTTGTGTCTATTAGTCCCTTTATTCTAGTCCCTTTGTTGCTAAAATACAAGCTCTAAACAAGTTAGAGGCATTCAGCAATGACATGTACGGGTCAGAAAGCACACATTTGTGATGTAGAACAAAAAGAGAGATGAGCATTGAGAGTTTAATTCTTAGCAGCCAAGCAAGTTTAAATAATACTTTTGATACTCAAAGTGGACATTGGTAGAATTTGTGTTAAGAATATTATCAGTAAAACAGAAAGAGGCATAAGCATTGAGAGTTTCATGTTTAGCAGCCAAGCAAGTTTAAATAACACTTTTGATCCTCCAAGTGGGCATTACTAGAATTTCTGTTAAGAATAAATTATCAGTAAAAACAACCTAGCAACAACAGGTACAAGGCTCTTCAGCACAGACAAGGAAGTGGTAGGCAATCCTAATCTCATAAGGCATCTCTTTAATTAATCAAGCAGATTGAATTCCTGAAGGAAAGTTAGCTGCCCTTTTTTTTCAAATCAAGATTATATTTTCAAAGAGGTTATAATATTAATTCAAAAATAATAATTTAGAGACAGAACATAAGCAGATGTTTACCCTTCATTTGAGTCACCTGCTCCTGCTGAGACAGATTCAGAATCCATCAAGTTAATGCACTGACCACAAAGTACCAATGATTTTCCAGAGCTGACATCAAGAATAACCCCTATAATATACAATTGTAAAGAAGTGGGAACTAAGTTTTGTAAAGAAAAATCAACCGAATCAAACACCATGGTCGAGAAGAGAAAAGAAACCTCGGCAGTTCAAGCAGAAATTAGACTTCTTCAAATTAGGACATCCAATAGCAATATCCAGAGATTCATCCAAAGTCTCCAAAGAAGCATCCCTACAAGCATTGATAACATCCCGGAGTGTGTGTCCATTATCCAGGTATATATACTCCGGTGGCCGTTTATTTGCACTGGCTGCATGCAGCTCAAATACGCTAGGCGTAACAACCTACTTGGCAGTAAAAAGAAAACAAACTACATTTACGTCAGTCAGAGAACCTTTGTGTGCCTTAAAATAACAATTTTATTACAAAGAAAGCACTAGACTCACTTCATTTCCTCTGCAATTATGGCAAAAACACAAAATCCCTGATCCGTTGATTACTCCACGCAGCCCAGCTTCCCCAGCTCCTCTAACCTACAAATAATTTAATCAAAATTTTTAATCCTAAGTTGAACTGGTAACAAGTATCCAGCAGATAAACAATTTTGGCATGCAAAGTTATACCCTGGAACCCCGCAAATACTTCACGTTCATCCCTTCTAATAGTCCAGAGTCAAGAAGATCCTTCAGCTTGGTAGGAAACTTGCCAATTTTTAATGTCTTACGTGACATTGAGATGGTAGCGGTAGCTGATGAACTACCGGAAGCACCACCTTTGGCTTCAGGTTCAGTATTACTCTCCTCAGTGCCATTCTGAGAGATGAATTTGGTTTCGATCTCCTGCGCCTTCAAAGCTGACCTCGTAAACCTCCTAAAAAATGGTTTTTTCTCCTTACTTTCACTATGAGTTTTCGAAGCTGGCAATATGCCTTTCCTAGCCGACTTTCCATTCGCTAAATCTGGCGGCGACCCGCTAGCCCCTTCTTGCCACTCGTCAACAGTTATTGTTTTTGAAAACCCATCAAACGTCGCCTTCCCAGGTTCACTCTTAGAATCATCAAAACCCATCGACACTGGCACCGACCCACTAGTCCCTTCTTCGCATTCGTTAACAATTTTAGCTTCTGAAACCCCATCCGCCGTCGCCTTCCCAGGTTCACTGTTAGAATCATCTAAATCAATGTAAACTGGCACCGAACCACTAGTCCCTTGCTCACATTCACCACTTTCATCAAGGCCACTAATTGGCTCTACACCCTTTTTATTACTCGCCTCTATACACTTAGAATTCACTACATTATCCTTAACGTCCACGCTCTCCACATCACAGCTCCTCTCAATAGTCACAGACTCGATCAAACCAACCTTAGCTTCCTCATCCCCAATCCCCAATTCCACAACATCACTTTTGGCCTCTTCTTCCCTCACAACCTCCAGATCACTCAACTTTTGACCGGTTACAACATCGCTCTTTTCACTGCTCTTAAACCTCTTCTTACCTTTCGAGTTCCCCGCACTAACCTTGCTAGGAGGAAGAGAAGGCCCGGTTGGGACACGACCCGATCGAGTCCGACCCAACCCATAGATTTCCGAGTGGTACCTGAACGCGAACTCAAACTCCCGTTTCAGACCAGGCCGGACCTTCGCCGCCGACATGTCCTTTGCGTCCGCACCTTTTGCCATGACACAATCAGATTCCGACCCTCTCTCCCAACCTCTATCGATGCGCAGAAATCAAAAACTTAAATGTTGCAACACAGAAAAAGGCTGATTCTTGATGGGTTTGAAAGATCAAGAAGACAATATTATACTTTAGAGCATCGAAAATATTAAAGAAAAAAGGATTGAAAATTAGGGTTAGAGAGAGACGAGGGGTTACAGAGAGCGGCCTGTTTGGAGAGATAGAGAGGGAGAGGACAACCTTAAATTATCCGAGAATGACAAAACTAGCCCTTTTTGGATTGCCAGAGGAATTGTTGTCCTGCATGATTTTGTATTTTTGTAATCTTGGTGTTATTTATATAATAATTTTTCTCGCCTTATTTAATTCTTCATTGATTGAAGGGAAATTTGCAGCTTCTTAAATATGAAAATCATCAATTATAGATATAAGGTTTTAAATTTATAAGAGAAGGTTAGTTCTTACGAGAGAATAATAATAAGAATGAGAATAAATATTGTGAGGTATGAGAATAAATATTGTGATTATAATTAGTTAAGATAAAAGAATGATTACTTTTACTATTGATAGTAGTTGATTTGTAAAAAATATTTAGAAATAAAAATTTATTTTATTTTAATTAATTAATTATATTGTAATTAATTAATTACAATATGTTGATTAATTAAAATATTGTAATTAATTACAATTAATTTACGATATTTAATTAATTAAAATTATATTTTAATTAGTTATATTTTAATTAATTATAACAAGCACACCCTTACATAACAATGATACCCATTCTTCTATAATAGGAAAGGAATGAGATATTACCTAAAATTAGGTGTTCAAAATAATGATTCTATAATCATAGTTTCATACTCATATTTTTTTTTTATACCCACCAAATAAGTACATCCTAAATTACTTTCTTAGTGGAATTATACAAAAGTTTTTTCCAATTAAGTTTAAATATTACTAATAGAAAATTATGATTATTAACCCTTCCTTTTTATGATAAATTTAATAAAATTAAAACTAAGAGAAACAATATATGTGGAAGGGTATTTCCGTCCGCACGAACTATTTGGCGAGGGTAGTTGTATCGTTTTCTTCTGGAGTTTCGCTTTGGCGCTACGTGGACATATTAAATACGTGAATATTCGCCAAGGCGCCAAATAATCGTACAAAGTAAGTGTAAAAGCTCTCGGAATTCCCAAAGTTATTGCAGTGCCTCCAAGATCAACCAACGGAGATGGTGGGTCCCCACAATTGTAGTTACGATTTAGGGATTTCAATAAGGAAGCTGCAGACCAGATTGGGCAAGTTCGATAGTGGAGCTTCGTCACCACAAGCAGCCACTAACCCCCGATTGCCTATATTGCCTTTCAAGCTCAGTTTCAACTGGTGCCTGACCACGTCCATAAAGAAGAACCATGCTTGTATGCGATATATCATCCTTGTATACTGGCTATTAGGTTGTTTTCGTGGAGAAATTGGCAAACATTCAAACTTCTTCAACTTACAAATTTTAAATATAACTTAAATGTGACAAGGAATTTCATACGAATATAAAATAAAAATTATAAATTAACAATTAAGGTTTTTACATCACATAAATGTCATATTAAAAATATAAAATTTATAAATAACTAATTTTTATTTATTTGAAACTTATTATAATTATTTATAATAAAAAAATTGATTTGGGACGTTTTAAAATATTGAGATTTAATTAATATTTTAATAAAAATGTTATGATATAATTTAAATTTTTGTTCAATACTAAATACCAAATGGGCAAATATTTCATTTCCAATATTTGGATTATAAGAAATTTTATAGAAGTTAAAATTTTAAATTTGCAGCAACGTAATTATGCCCGAATAAAAAACATCATGTTTAAATTTGATAATTCAGGATATTAGAATCCCTTCCTGATTTTAGTTTTGAAGTTTTAACTGGAAACCTTCGATCGTATCAAAGCAAGTTCCTCCAGTCGAGGAAGCGCATGCTGGAATATATTGTTATACGTGCAAAATTGGGAAGTGCGAATAAAAAGGATTGAGATAATAGTGGAATGCCACGTGGATTTCATCCATTTTTCAAGCATTCGACTCCCAGTTTCACCATATTCTATTATAATGTGAAATCTTAAATAATATTTATTACATTATATTTCATTTCTAAATATTTTAGTTTTCTCTTTAGAATTTGGATTAAAAAAAGGACTAGGAATTTAACCTAATTTATATTTGAGCAACTAAAATTTATGTAAAATAAATTATATTTACACTAAATTTTATCTATTATAAACAAGTTTATAGAAACTAAAAGCTCGTATTAGTTTAAACAAATTAATTTTATATTTAAACATTGATTTAGCTTTAATTGTCGTGTCTTTAATTATTTTTATAATTTTTTAAAGAGGTATATAATTTATCTTCTTTAGATTTAAATAAGTCATAACAAGTCATTTATATTATGGGATGACGAGAGATTGGTGTTATTATAGCAACTCTTTGAAATTAAATAAGATTGTCGAAATGTTTGTGCACCTGTCAAGCTTTGATTCGCCAAAGTCTAACTCAGTCTTTCTTTATGATCGCTAACTAACAAGTTCATTGATTTTCAAACGATTCATGCAACTCTAATTTTGGTATTTCACGTGCCTTTTAAGGCCGTCTTCAACAGCTATACAAAAATTTTATATCAAATTTGATGTAAAGTAAAATATTTTTATAATTTTTTTACACTAAATTTAATGTTACTTTAACTATTTTATACTAAATTTTTATACCAAAA
>JAOQMP010000008.1:7390765-7411684 GCA_027563575.1 Erythroxylum pedicellare
TATATATACTTTGAGAGAGACTAAAAAAAGTTAAGCTAATCTTGAGCCTTTTTATCATTTCTAGCTATAATTTTGAATAGGCTTGACAAAAATAGCTCAACCTAACTCGAGTCTAACTTGAAGTCAAAAGACCTTAATTAATTTTAAAAATAAAAAATATAAATTTAATCAAGCTTAGCCTAGGTTTGATTAAGCCAAGCCCATCCTTGAGTATGGGTAGGAAAGACACCTGCCTAAGGCTCTCTCTTATTATCATTAATACCCGGTTGAAGTCCCGCACAAATGCAGAATCTGGGAAGTTATGATAATACACAACTTTACCCATACCTAATAGAGAAGCTATTTCTGATAAACCCACATGCAATATGACATGAAAATATTACAAAAATTATATATAGATGAAAAAAAACACAAAAGGGAAATAAATATAAGTAAATACAAAAATACAAAAAAATAATATAACAATACCAAGTAGAAATCTCATTAATTTGTAGGGTCTAGGGAAATTCAATAATACACAATCTTACTCCTAAGAGGGCTCACTCTCATGAAGAACAAAATAGGCAACGAAAAGGCTCTAGTTTACTTTGTTTTGTTCTTTATAAGAGTTTTGAGCTCACTTTTCACCCTAGTAAAGAGCAACAAAAAGAGACATTATTTTGTCACTTTTTGTTCTTTACGAGGGTCCACTCTTGATTCTTATAAAGAACAAAAAGAAGCAAAATAGTAACATTTTTTTTACTTTACACGAAGTCTATAAAATGTTAAGAATAACCCTGGACCAGGCTTTGGGTTGCCTAAATCCGATCATATCTGGGTCCAGCTTTAGCCTGACTCATAAGTGTATATAACTTATGAGTAAAGCTTATATGAGACATCTAACTAAGTAGATTCAATTAAAAATTTTATAATTTAACATTACGTGAAAAACTTACTAAAATTTTAATTTAATTAAAAAAAGGTTCATATCAAATTTTAGACGATTATGAATTTTGTTTTTAAAAAATGGAGTTTGTATATTAATTTTTTAAAAAAATCTACTTATATGTTATAAGGTGCATTAGATAAATATAAAGTGTTGACTAAAATTATTAGATTGATGTTCTGGTATAGTTTAAACTCTTATCTAAAATCTTACTCTTAAACCATTTATTGTCAAATCACTACTATTTATATAATTTCTTTTTAAACAAAATAATGGTTTATTATTTAAAACAATGAATTAATATGAAATTAATTAATATAACTTATTACAATGTATCTTTGTATAGATTTATTATCTATTATAATAATAATAGCTGTGAAAATAAATGAATTGGGATGTTCGGTAGATTTTGGTTTTAAATGCAGTTGAGTTTTGAATTGATATTTTTCAACAATACATTTAAGCTTGCTTTGGTAACAAATCATCCAATGATGTTTGTCTATTTGCTTTGGTAACAAATATATTTTCACAAGTCTGGATGTATAATTGTGAAAACCAAAGTTTTTGATATTTAATTGAAAAAATATAAAAGGTTTTTTAGGATGTATATGTGCTATAAGCTAGAACTGGTCAACTTCCACTCAAAGTCGAAACGTCTATGGCGAAGGAGGCCTTTCAGAAATCCCACCACACCATGTCTCTAATTTGTATACTTTTTCCGTGCATATGACTAATTATGAAAGCATCTCAACTGTACACATATACATATGATGCCTTAATTTAACTGACCCTTGTGTTTAATAGCTCTTCAATATTAATGGATACATAAAAGAAATCAGAAATTATTTACGATGTTGGAGCATAGTCGCTAGCTGAATAGCAATTGACAAATATCCTTACAAATATCGAGGTTCCAGTTCGTGCTTATTAAATTATCCAATTTAGTTTGCAATTGAAAAAATTATAAATAACAGACATTTGATAGGATAGAAAATACTTCGAAGTTTGTGAAGTAAGAGCCCAAACTAGCCGTAACAACGATCCGCGATTCGCGCTAGAAAGAATTCCCACAGTACTATGGTTTTCATCAGAAGTTTACATAGACCATTACAAGCTCATGGATATGCTAGCAATTAAACCCAAACACAAAAACGATAATATGTTATTTCCGCACATACCAAGACAACTTCTGGAGTTTTAGGTGTCCAAATAATCGTCACATGAAGCAAAGAAAGAATCAATCTCCAGCTGAAATGAACTGAAAATGCCAAAGGATTGAGGTTGCCCAGCATCAAACTTTTGTTCAGCCACCTGTTACTGCCACCACCTTAACCCAAGGCCAATTCCTCACCAAAGGTAAGGCATTGGCATGGTGGTGGCAGCGGTAGCGGCGGCTACCAATATGCTAAGAGACTGTAGCCTAGCTAGTTCATACAACAAGAGAAATCAAGGGCTTGAGGAGATGTGAATTGACATGGTCATATGTGTGCCTTAAAAAGGGTGAGAAAAGTGAAATGGGAAGTGGGTTCCTTATGCCATGGTCTAGCAATGGCCGCATCTTCCATGGGATATGCGGTGAGCACCTCCACCACTGCTTTCTCCACGTATGGTCACCACTATTTCCTTTCATTCTATTTCTTTTTTCTTAATTTTTGGACCTTACAATAACATTACAAACGTTTTCATTTATTTATTAATTTCTGCGCATCCCATAGCTTCAGTGCATACAAACACGAGTATTATAACTTCGGGAGAACAACTTTAAAGTATAACTACCGAATTTTACATGTTTTTAAAAAACTAAACATTTTTTTCATTAATTTATTATGACATATATCATAAAATTGAATGGCTCAAATTCTCAGCCATTTAATAAAAAAACGAAAAATCTTTGGGGTAGGCCATATTTGTAATCTTCCTTCAGATAAAATAACAACAAAAATGATGATTGAAACCATATTTTATTTTGTTTTATGAATTAAATTATTTTTATTATAGAGAGAAAGAGAGGTTCCTTAGGAGATGGAGTATTGCATTTTTTTAGAAAAGAATTCTAAATTTAAGATTTTGATAAGAGACATGTGTTGGAAATTTAAGGCGGGACTCATCAAAAGTTGAAATCGAATTCTATAACATAATTAATCCATAAACATAGTAAGCATAAATTTTTATTTAAATTGAAAACGAAATAGTTTTAAAATGAGCGTCATTTTACTTGATATTTTAGCCCACAAATTTGAAAAGAACTCAAGTACGGATCGAATTTTGGATAACTCAGGTTAGACCTATTAATTCGGGCCAACTTGGGTAAAATTGTCATCCTTACTTGAGAGCCATGTCTATTTATAATATTATTTGAATCTTTTACTAATTTAATTGAAATAAAAATATACCATTATAATTACAATTAATTCTAATTAAATACCAATTAGTTCCAAATAAGATACAATATCTCATATTGATATTTATTTATTAAATATCTCATGTTTAGTTTTAAGGTTTCTCAAATTTTATAATCAAGTTTAATTTGATAATTATTTTTCTTTGTTCAACTGTTCTTTGTATGTAACTCATTAGTTTATTAACAATCTTAACAATAGACATAAATTATAATCTAAATCATATTTAAACTTATATAAATTAAATTATATTGATTTATCTTTAATTCTCTAGTTAAATAATTTCTATTCATAGACCAAGATTAGTATTTAGTAATATGTCATGACTACCTCAATATTGTTAAAAAATAATGTAGGCATTCTAGAAGATTGTGAGGAAAATTAATCTAAAAAGTCTAGAAAAACATGTACAAAATTGATCTAGAAAGCCTAAGAAAATATGTGCAATTAATTATAAAGAAATATCTCATATGAATTCTAAGTCCAAAATGATAAAAATTAGGAAGTAAAATAAATATTAGGTAAAATATATAAAATATTTTAGAAGTTACCACCGACTTCCTACGACTATAAATTGAAATGTAACTCATTGAAGTAAGAAGAGAAACATTGTAAGCGTACTATAAGTCAAAGCAATAAAGCTCTTTTTGTACATATCCCTCTGTTTTGCTCTCACGTTCTAAAATCTAATATTTGTATCAAAGGAGTGTTGATCCTTTTTAATAGTCTTTTTTGCTTCACCTAATTTACCAACCTTCAATTATACCCAAATGTTAATTCTCATCTTCAACGGGGAATCACATAATTATTAGAGCATCCAAATAAAGATTCTATTAATCTCACAAGAATTGTGGGATGTTATAGAGAATGGTTATGAAGTCCCAACAAACTAAGAATAATTAGCTACATGGACAAAAGTACAATAAAAGGGTTATAAGAAAATAATCAACGTGATGCCAAGGCCTTACTATTCATCCAACAATGAGTTTATACAATCAAGCAAATCAAAAGAGTCATGGGAGACGTTCAAAATTGAGTTCAAAGGCACAAACAAAGTAATATCCATCAAACTCCAATCTTTATAAAAAGATTTCGTCACATTTTTAATAAGAGAAGATGAATTCTAATGTCTTCAATTAAATTAGAAGTATGGGGATATAATAGAAGAAAAGAAAATAATAAAAAATATTAAGAAATCTTCCCGCAAAATATGATCATATTTTGGTTTCCATAGAAGAATAAAAAGATTAATCAATACTCACTTTGGTGGAATTAATAGGCTCTTTGGAAGCTCATGAAGCTGGACTGAAAAGATTAGAGTAACCACTAGAGCAAAAATTCCAAATAAAAATAAATATCTCCAAAAATGATGGAGATAAGAAGAATAGTCACAGTAAAAATTTTCAAAAAGGAGGAGCACTTACTAACCGTTGAAGGAAAAAACCTTGTTGCTATTAGATCCTAAGATGGTAACCAAAAATACATTCACGATGTTTTCTATGTGCTAGACCTTGCTTAAAATCTATTAAATGTAGGCCAATTGATTTGCAAAAATTATAAAGTCATCTTTGGTGACAATAAATACATTATTATTAACAACAAAAGGCCAAGTTATATCTTTTATTAAAATGGTCCCCAATAAGTGTTTTCCTCTAGAGATGTTATTTGGTCAGAAATCTACATTGAGAAGTGAGAATACATATGAATCTAAACAGTGGCACTTGAGGTATGACCTAATTAATTTTAATGGCCTCAAACTCCTAAAGTAAAAGAACATGGTGCTTGGGCTTCCTTCTATTTCTTTTGAAAACAAAGTATGTGAAGGATGCATTTATAGTAAAATGCATAGGATGCCATTTCCAAAAACATCTTGAAGAGCTAAGACTACTCTCCAATTGGTGCATACTGACATTTGAAGTCCATTAAGAACCACTAGTGTTGGAGGTAAAAGATATATATTCTTCTCTTTATCAATGATTACACAAAAATGATGTAGGTGTATTACATCCAACTAAAATTGATGCATCGTCTTGCTTTAAGGACTTCAATGCCTTAGAAGAGAAATAATATGGGCATGCTCTCAAAATCTTAAGAACTGAGTTTAGGGGAGATATAATTTCATAATTTTTTGCAAGGAACAAGGCATCGAAAGGAGCAACTCGTTTAACTGCAATGAAATAGTGTTGTTGAAAGGAAGAATAAAAACATTGCTGAAATGGCTTGATCAATGCTACAAGGTAAGAATTCACTAAAGAATTTATAAGTAGAAGGAGTTAATACTGCAATATACATTCTAAATCATTTATAGGTAGAAGGAGTTAATACTGCAATATACATTCTAAATCATTCTCCCACTAAGATAGTCCTACTTATGAAGCATGGCTCGAAAGAAAGCCAACTGTTGATTATCTTAAAATCTTTGGATATAGCATACTCACTCATTCTAAAAGAGAATTGAGAAAAGATAGATGAAAAAGGAGAAAAGTACACCTTTATTGGCTGTAACAAGCATTGAAAATGCTATTAATCATGTAAGAGAGAAACAAAATAACTAATGATTTCAAGAGGCGTCATCTTTGATGAAAGAGCAAGCTAGCAATGGAACAATGAAGCCACAAAAGGAGTCAAGCTTTATGTAGAAGTCTTGAGCAGTACGAAGCAAGTTATCTAAGCTCGAGGAAACCATCACCATCATAGTCATCAACACAATATAATCAACAACATTAAGAAAAAGAAAATCAAGAAAAGGAAGAAGTGCTTTAACCTTAAAGATCAATGAGGCAATGAAAGCCAAATCCATGATATGCAAATGTTGCATTCTTCATTGGAGAACTTAAAAAATATAAAGAAGCTACTAAAGAAGAACTTCGTAGAAAAGTTATAGATGAGGAAATCAAAATGATTAAGAAAAATGGTATGTGGAAACTCATGTAAAAGCCAAAAGAGAAAGAAGTCATTGGGCTAAAATAGATCTACAAAATCGAATACAATGAGGATGGATCCACTTAAAAACATAAATCTTGACTTATTACCAAAGGCTACTCACAACAACTAGGTATCGACTTTAACATACATTCACTCCAATTGTTTGCTTGAAAATAATAAGAGCATTGTTAGCCTTAGCTACATAACTAAAGCTTCAAGTATATCAATTGGATGTGAAATCAACCTTCTTGAATGGAGAAATTGAAGAAGAAGTCTACGTGAAGCAACCAAAAGTGTACAAAATTCAAGGAAAAGAAGATAAAGTTTATTGGTTGAAAAAGTCATTATATGGACTTAGACAGGTTCCCTGAGCATGGAATAACAAGATTGATAAATACCTCGTAAAGCATGGCTTCACAAAAAGTCCAAATGAGCCATCATTATATATGAAAATATGAGGTAATGATTTTTTAATAATGTGCCTATATGTTGATGACTTGATTTACAATAACTACAACACAAAGATGATGGAAGAGTTCAAGAGGTCTATAATGTAAGAGTATAAAATGGCCAATCTTGCACTCATGAGACACTTCCTTAGTATGTAAGGCAGGAGCTTGGCCGGATCTTTGTCTCACAAGAAAAGTTTGCAAATGATCAATTCAATTAATTTAGTACGAGAGACGTTCAACCATTTACCATACCTATGACAACAAATAAAAATTTATTTACTAATAATAGATAAGAGAAAGTTGATGTAATAATATACAGAAGCCTAGTTCCTCCATTAATGTACTTTACAAACACGAGACTAGATATTAAACATGTTGTGGGCATTGTGTCCAAATTCATAGGCGATCCTAGAAAAGCACAATTTATGGAAGCCAAAAGGATATTAAGATATGTAAAAGGTAGAAAGAAATTTAGTATCATGTATGAGACAAAAAGAAATAACAATTTAACAGGATATACATAAAATGACTGGGTTAGAAGCATAGATAATAGAAAAGGTCATGGGCATCACAGAATCAAAAGATTGTTACCTCATCTTCTACTGAAGTAGAATGCATGGTTGCAATAAGTGCTATATGTGAAGCTGTATGACTCAGAAGAGCATTGGAAGATCTACAACAAGACATTGCGACAATTAGACCAACTGAGTCAGAGGCAGCCCGACTTAAAAGTCTTTTAAAATTAAAAAAGCAAAAAATGTCATTTTTATAAAAACAACATTGTTTTGCTTATAAAGGTCGAGCTTCGGGCACAGGCAGTTAACTTTGGGCTAAACTGGGGCAGGCAGGGTTGAGCCCGGTCCTAGTTGCCATTTATAGTGACAATATGTCAACCATTGCAATGATAAATTATCTAATATTTCATAAGCAAGCAAAGCACATTGAGATAAGATACCACTTTATTAGAGAGCTCATAGATTAAGTAGAGATTAAGATGGAAATTTCCAAGACTAATGACCAATTAACAAATATCTTCCCCAAGCCAATCTCAGCAGAAAAGTTCATTAAATTAAAATACATGCTCGAAGTGCTAGATATTATAAATTAAGGGGGAGTGTTGAAAATTAATCTAGAAATTTTAGGTAATTATGAACAAAATTTAGCTAGAAAGTCTAGGAAATTGCGTGCAATTAATTATGAAGAAATATCATACATGACTTCTAAGTCCAAATTGATAAAAACTAGGAAGTAATATAAATCCTAGGCAAAATATCTAAAATATTTTAGAAGTCATTGTCAACTTCTTACAGTTATAAATAGGCTTGTAATGTAAATCACTAAAGTAAGAAAAGAAATATTGTAAGCATATTGCAAGTTAAAGCAATAAAGCTCTTTTTGTACAGATCCCTCTCTTCCCTTCCTATGTCCTAAATTCTAACAAATATTATGTTAAAGTAATTTTGAGCTTCTTTACTAGTTAGGGTTAAGACTGTATGCTTCTAGACCTCTCCTGCATCTTAGTGGAATTTCCGTTGAGACGTTGTTATTATTATTAAAAAGGCATGGAATAAACTTTATATATGTGTGTGTGTGTGTGTGTGTGTGTGTGTGTGTATAATTTAATCCTTTTATCAATATTAAAATTAATGTTTATTCTATTTGCGTCAAATCATATTAGTTATCCACAATTAGTAATTAATTATATTATTGATATTTGAAAATTATTTTTAAAATGCCATTCTATTAAAGATTTTCTAAATCAATATTAATCAAGAAAAATATTGGAACATTCTTCCCAATCATTTTAGCGTAATGAACTCTATTTTAATCATTTAACTACTTCTATATAGTTCATGTTATATCCAATGAATATCGATTGAGCTATCATTATCTAAGCTAGATCATAAGCAGTGTCAAAATATAATAATCCATATATGCGATACTTTAGAGATCTTAAGTCAAAATATTACTTATATAATCATTATAATAAGAATTTTCATAGATACATAAATGATGTCTTAAATGAAAATTTTGTTTGAAATTAGTTAAGGGAATTTGTTTTATGATAAACACTCATACATTTGTTTAAATATCTTCATACTTTAAATAAGGAAAATTATAATGTGTTTTATTTTTTTTACATTCTATTAATTTCTAATCTTAATATAACAATGATTAAGAATAACACAAAAATTCAATATGAATATCATAAATATGGATTCATCATAGTATTGTTTGCAATATACATTTATCTTATGGACTTTATTATATACATTTGTATTTGTATAATGTAAAAATATCTTTAAATAATTAAAATCACTAAAACTACAATTAAGTGATTAAATGTAAATTGTAAACCTCTAATATGAAGGTAACTACCTATAGTGTTATTATTTGAGCACTTTCAAACTTGTACATACAAACATTGTGTACCTACTTTTAACACATATTCATGTATCTATTCTTACCAATCAAAAGCCATATGTTGAAATTGGTTTTTAGTTTCACTTACAGTCTTTGTAGTTTGAGATCAAAAGGATTAATGGTTTCCACTTCCTTCACAACCTAATAATAAACAAAAATATTTACTTTCTTAAAACAAAGTCTAATACACAACCATTAGGAGGATCTAAATTAACCATAAAAAGGTATCGAGTAGGACAAATAGAAGAAATATTAACTAGTAGCTAAGCTCACAAAATTAGGAAATATAACTGATATTAGGTTGCTAGAACATCAAAATTTAGGTCTAGATTTCAGCTAGGAATACTAAAATTTTAGTTTGGTATAGTTGGGTTTTTAGAGTTTGAATGCTAAAAGTTTATGTTTAGATTTTCAGGATTTAATATGGCTGAAATTTATTGAGGAACACAAAAATGGAGGTAGAAATTTAGGAATCACTCTTAGGGTCTAAGAATCACGATTAGAAGAAATCATCACATCTTTAGTTAAAAACTCAAGTTTGTAAAAAAGAAATTCAAATTGTTTGTCAATGAAGGGCTAGATATGCATATATTCATAGATAAGTTTTTATAACCTTTATTCTAGCATGATCCTAACAAATTTAAATTATATTCTAATAAAAATTCCATAAGTTCTAAACAAATAGGTAATATATCTAAAACACAATAATGTATTTAAATTACTACTACTTCTTATTGAATAAAAAATTCTAACACAGTCTAAACTTTAGCCTTTATCTTTGATGTCAACTCATAGGACAAATAAAAGAAATATTAACTAGTAGCTAAACTCATAACATTAGGAAATATGATTGATATTAGACTGTTGGAAGATCAAATTTTAGGGATAGATTTCATTTAGGAATATTGAAATTTCAATTGGATATACTTAGACCTTTAGAGTGTGATTGCTAGAAATTAAGGCCTAGAATTTTAGGGTTTAATATGACAAAAATTTATTAAGGATCATAAAGAAAGAGGGGTAGAAATCTTGGAATCACTGTTAGGGTCTAAGCATCACTTTTAGAAGAAAGCATCACACATTTTACTTGAAAACTCAAATTTGTAGAAAATTTTAGATCGTTTGTCATTAAGATGCTAAATATACACATATTTATAGAGACATTTTTAGAACCCTTATTCTAGTAGGAGAAGGTTCCTAAAAAATTTAAATCTTATTTTAACACAAAAATCTATAAGTCCTAAACAACTAGGATAACATATGTAAAATAAAATAACATATTTAACTTACTACTATTTCCTATCTAATAAGGAATCCTATCACAATCTAAATTTTAGCACTTACCTTTGATGTTAACTCAATTCCTAATCCTCATCCCACCAAATTAAAGCTTAGAGTTGACTAATCTTTTCTCTTTTATTTCTTTTATAAACTTTAAATTGTTTTGCATCAATTCTCACCGGCTTGTGTAAAGGCATCCTCAACATAGAACATGATAAATATTGATCATAAAAGTTTGGATTCAACTTCTAAAATTCAGATTCTAAAATCCAAGTATTGTCAGAAATCAATCTTTCCACTTGATAAAAAATTATCAATATCCTTCATCTTTTGTGACTATAATTTGTTCATCAAAAACATCCTCTATCTCCTCTTTAAGATGGGGCATGGTTTGAATTCTTATAACTGCATTATGAGATTATGTATCATCATATCCATGATAAATATTTAAGTCTGCAATATTAAAGATAAGACTAATTCCCATGTCACTTAATAATTTAAAACATAACCATTATTACTTATCTTCTTGATGATCTTATAAGGTCCAACACTTTGTGAATGAAGTTTCTTTTTCTTTTCCTTTCAAAAAATGCTCTAGGTGGATCCTAACCATCACTATATCCCCTTTATTGAATTCCACCAATAGATAATGTTGATCAACATGCTCTTTATAAGACAAGTTTTTGGTTGTTATCTTTCATTGTACCTCATCAAATATATTCCTCATATGTTATGCAAAACCTTCAACTTCAACACTAACTATTATTGTTTGTGGTAAAGTAACCAAATCAATAAACTTGCTTAGTTGACCCAAATTGAAGGGCTTTTGCCAGTAGATATATTTATAAAATTGTTATATGCAAATTATGCTATAGGAAGAATTAGGTCTTAAAATTTTAGATTATCTTTAATCAAACATCTTAATAAGTCTTCCAAGCTTCTATTTACCATCTTCGATTTTCCATCAACTTGGGGATGGAAAGAACTTGAAAATTGAAGCTTAGAGTTTAATATTTTACATGGAGTTCACAAAAAATATTTTATAAACTTCTGTTATGACCAGAGATGACGATTAAAGGTAATCCATGGAGACATACAACCTCTTTAACAAAGAGTTTAGCAATATGGACAACATCATTGAGTTTTAGAACATGAAATTAAATGAATAGAAAACCTATCCACCACTATGAAAATATAATAATGTACTCTTCTAGTTTTAGGTATAAAATCCATACTTATGTCCTGCTATGGTTCATCCAGCATGAGCAATTGTGTGTATAATCTAGACTTCTATTTCTTTCCTTTAGCTAATTGATTTATTTAACATTGTCATATGAACTTAGACATGTCCCACTTTAAAGAGGGTCAATAAAAGCGATCTTCAACCATTGCAATATTTTTATCTCTTCTAAAGTGTTCTGCTCCTCCTCCTCCATGTAATTCCTAAATCATATATTCCTTTATAGAAGTATTAGGTATGCAAAGTTGATTTCCTTTGAAAAGATGGTCATCATAGATCATAAAAGGAAAGTGTTGGTCTCTTTGTCCAGCAGTGGTTTCTGAATAAATTATCCAAAATCTTGATATGAAATATATTCTCTTTTATTTTATCAAACCGCACAACCTTTTTGCTAAAGTGTTAAGCAAATGACTCTTCCGACGTAATGCATTTACTGCGTTATTCTCAACTCTTATCCGATCTTTAATAACAAAGTTAAATTGTTCCAAAAATTCACTTTATAAAGCATGCCTTTTGTTCAAGTTCTTTTAGAACTTTGAGTGTTTAAGAGAATCATGATTCGAATATAGAATTAACTCTTTTTA
Source organism: Erythroxylum pedicellare (assembly GCA_027563575.1). NCBI lineage: Eukaryota > Viridiplantae > Streptophyta > Magnoliopsida > Malpighiales > Erythroxylaceae > Erythroxylum > Erythroxylum pedicellare. The sequence goes on from JAOQMP010000008.1 coordinate 7,402,996, forward strand.
TGAGAGATAATCGTGCCAATTATAAAGAGCACGTACTACTATATAAAATTCCTTGTCATAGGTTAAGTATCTTTATTTATCTTCCCTTAAGTTCTCTCTTAAGTAAGCAATTGGGTGTACCTCTTGGCTGAGTATGCCTCCAATTTCCCACATCAGATGCATCACAAGCAACTTGAAATACCTTAGAAAAATTTGGAAGTTGTAAAATAAGAGATTCAGTCATCTTTTTTCTTGATTCTTCAAAAGCTTTAATTGTTGTCTTTAACCAAGTAAACTATCCTTTGTTCATAAAATCAGTAACAGGTGCCATTAAGGTGCTAAAATTACAAATAAATTGCCTATAGAATGTTGATGAACCATGGAAACTTTATGCCTGATACACATCTTTTGGAATAGGCTAATCAAGGATGGTCTTAATCTTATTGAGATCCATCTCCACTCCACAATAAGATATAATAGAACCCAGAAATACAATACTTCATTGCATGAAATAACACTTCTTGAAGTTCATATAAAGTTTTTCTTGACTTAAAACTCTCAATACTTATTGTACATGTAATAGGTAGTCTTCTTTAGTCTTGTTATATGTTAATATATCATCAACAAATATCACAAAAATTTGCCTATAAATGGTTGAAACACTTGATTCATCATTCTTATAAAAGTGCTAGGTCCATTAGAGACTACAAATGACTTCACCAATCATTCATAAAGTCCTTTTTTAGTCTTGAAAGTCATTTTCCATTCATCTCCAGGTTAATTCTAATTTTATAGTACTTACTTTATAAGTCTATCTTGGTAAAAATTGTAGCACCAGTCATCATATCTAACATGTCATCAAGCTGGGTTATTAGAAATCTATACCTTATTATGATCTTATTTATAGTAACAATCAATATACATTCATTAACTTCCTCCCTGTTTAGGATTCAATAGGGATATAATTGTACACAGATTAAGACTTTCTTGAATAAATCCTTTTTTTTAGTAACTCCTCTACTTATCTCTTTAGCTCTTCATTCTTAATAGGATTCAAACGATATGTTGAAAATTTTGGTATAGTAGATCCAGGTACTAAATCAATAGCATGCTGAATATATTGTAAAAGAGGTAATCACCTAGTAAATCATCTGATGTAAGGTTTAAAAAAATTAGCTAGCAATTCACCCACTTCTTTTAGTAACGTAAGGGGTGTTTCAGGTGTTGTTTTTGTTACTTCCCTCACTATTATTGTAAACACAATTCCCTTCTCCTTGCTAACAATGTCAAATTTGCTCTCTTTAAGGATATTAAGAGGCTTCTTCTTAGCATATATGGTTCTTTTGTTACTTCCTCTATGCTTTTCTACCTTATATACCTTCATAAACTTTAAAGTTATCTTATTTTCATGAAATATAAACTAATATGTGGTAGCTTTTCCCAAATGTTGCACATCTTGATCGTAAAATTATAGTCGATTAAGTAAAATGTGAGATACTTTCTTAGGAGTTAGGAATGACATCACACCAAATATAATTCCTCATATATTCTTAATTTAGAAGACACCGAACATCTTCGAGCAACTAGTATAGTACTATCATCTATGCAAACAACTTTGTAGGGATTTAAATGTTTCTCCATGAGTAATTTCAATTGTTTCACCATGTTTTCTAATCCTATATTCATAATACTTCCTCCATCAATGATAAGCTTGCATAATTTTTTTTTTGTATCTAACTTAAGTAAAGAAAATAGTAGTACAAAGTCATTCTTCTTGTTCATTTGCCTCTGGGGTTATAAGTATGCACCTCACTACATTAAGATTTATAGGACTAGTTAATTTATGACTCGAGTCTCCTTCTAACTCCTCTCTAGCTTTGTGCTCAAACATATTCATTAGATTCTTCCTTTTCTTCTTATCCCATCATATGCAAACCTCTATTAGGATATTCATAAGCAAACTAGCCCTTCTCATTGCATCAAAAGCACTTCTTATTGTTGCTATCTTCTTTAATCCCAATCACAACAATGGCTTTGCCTTTAGGTTCAGTTCCTTAAAAAATTTTGTAGTTGTTATATGATACAAATTTTGATGCATTAGATGATGGACTAAAGTTTTACAGGTTCCTGTTTGTTGCCTCTTTTTTTTCATTTCATTTTCTTGGCTAACGATTCCATTTTAGTGCATAGTAGTTTTCTTCATAGCAAACTCAGTAGCTTGATTTTGAAACCTTTTTAGTTACTTATTGTCCTAAATATTGTTTCACTCTTAAAGCTAAGTGATATGCATCTTCAAGATGTATATCCTTTGCATTATTAACTCGTTGAGAAGTTTTGCTCCTGAGCCATTTTTGTAGTGAGATATAAGTTGTTGTTCTAACCCCATCCCTTCACATCGGATAGAAAGTTCATCAAACATTTCCATATACTCAGTTACGGACATAATCCCTTCTCTAAAGGTTGTGAGTTGATTTTGAAGATCTTCCTGATAATTAAATGTTAAGCATTTTTTAATAACTCAAGCTTCATTTCTTCCCAATCAATAATCGATGACTGGTCTATTTCTCGAAGTCTATCTCATACTAATCTCCACCATATTTTAGTGTGTCCAATTAGCTTCATCTTTGTGAATCAAACTTTTCGATCTTCTTACAAGTGGTACCAATTAAAGAAATCTTTTATTACTAATGTCTAGTCTAAGAACAAGTATGGATCCATCCTTCCTGCAAAATTAGAGGCTTCAATATGAACTTTCTTAGTAATTTCATCAAGTTATGTTGTGTGTTTCAACTTTATTGTGGCATTTAAAGGCTCACATGCACTCTCTAAGTGCTACTGATTGGTTTCTTTGTCTTGGATCTATTGGTAGACATTAATTTCCTAACCCCATTTATTGTTGATTAGTTTTAGCCTCTTTATTTTGGATTTCACTTTCTCCACCGTCACCATCAAGTGTAGTTTGTTGTTTGATATTATTTTCTAAACTAGTTCTTGAGTGCCTTGTGATTGAGGGTTATTAAGGTATAATATTTTTATAACTCTTAGAAGTATTTCATCCCACTCCTAGTCACTGAATATTCCTTCATATGCTCTTTTGTTACATGTCACCATAGTGAACCAAAGTTTAGTTGTGTGGAAAATATCATAAGTCTTGACAAATATATTTGCAAATGATTTCATAACAAAACCATATGGGTTTTTTACAACATAAGCATCAAGAATATGCGTATTGTTGCTTCTTGTAGTCAAATGCACTAACTTTCCATCATTACTGAATTTTGACTTTGCAAGTGCACTCAAAACTTCTTCTTTATTCCTAAATTGTACTAATTATGCATCTTCATTCTAAGTCTACTCCTTCATCAGTCACTACAATACAATCTTTATTAATGATATCATCAAGTTTTGAACAACAAGCCCTGGAACCCTAAGTAATTGCTGGTTAATCTTTTTAGCTCTATGTTCTGTTAGTTTTATCTTGTTGTCCTAGTCTTTCAACCTGTTGCACTATGTTTTAGCTTGTTGTCTAACTTGTTTTTCAATCATTTCAACTTTATAATTTACTAAAGAATCCACTTTGTTGTATTTTTCTTCATTATTAATGCTTTGCTTATCTCCTACTATTAAATTCTCCATGTCATAATCATCTTCCGTTGCCAAACTCTCCTTATCATCATATTTTGAGCACCTTCTACATGTAGGCTCAAAGATTCAAATTGATATACAAAATTTGGAGAATCAAAATCAGTATATGATTTTGAAACAAAGATTTCCTAGTACGTTATGTGCTGTTGATTAATATCAATGCCTTCTTCTTGCTTATTACCACCTTCTCTATGTTCAACATCAACTATAGGTTGTTGGTTGGCATAATTTTTGCTTGCGGGAGTTTTGACTTTTAGGGAATTCATATCAAAGTTGTCTAGCCTATATCCAAAATATGTTAAGTATGGTTTATTATAAGAGTTGTTATATGTAAGTTGGGTTTTGGAACATTTTGTGAACGAGGATCGTTAATGTCTAATTTTTTTTGTAATATTCAGAAGTATTCCATTTCGCTATATAAGTCGGTGAATTTTTTTCTATATGCCCTTCTGCTACATGTTACTATCGTGAACTAAATCGATGTAGGACAAATAGAAGAAATATTAACTAATAGCTAAACTTACAAAATTAGGAAATATTACTGATCGTGGGATGTTGGAATATCAAATTTTAGGGCTGAATTTTACCTAGAAATATTGAAATTTTAGTTTGGTATGGTTAGGTTTTTACAATTTGATTGTTGAAAATTTATGCTTAAAATTTCAAGGTTCAATATAGCTGAAATTTATTGAGGAATACAAAGAATGAAGGGTAGAAATATAAAAATTATTCCTAATCACTGTTAGAAGAAAGCATCACACCTTTTAGTTGAAACCTCAAGTTTGTAAAAAAAATTTAGTTCGCCTATCATTGAAGAGTTGAATATACTCATATTTATCAAGAAGATTTTAGAACTCTTATTATATTATGAAATGGTTTCTAATAAATTTAAATCCTATTATGATAAAAATTATGTAAGTCCTAGATGATTACGGTAACATATCTAAAATAGAATAATATATTTAACTTATTAGTACTTCTTATATAATAAAGAATCTTAACATAATTTAAAACTTATCCCTTATTTTCAACTCATATTTTTCCTATATAATTTAAGCTCTTTTACATTAGGTACAGCCTATAAAGTGCTTTTCTTCTTAAGGTCTTTTGGCGATTTGTCATTTAGTTGTTATTAAACTTCAGAATTACTTGTGGAAAGAGCAAGAATCATTGCTAGAGTAGCACCTGGAAAGTTCCATGCAAAGAATGGAGAATGCTAGTGACGAGTAAAAGAAGAAAATCAAAATACTTGCCAATGCTCAAAAGTAGCCTAATGCCAACTTTAGTGGCTAGCGCGAGAACTTTTACGCATGTTGATTTCACATTCGGAATTGTCATAACCCTTTTTTAGTGTTCGAATCATACCCAAATTGCAGTCTTTTTGACTGGTAAATTAAACAACCTTTCTATAGCTTGCTTTGGCATGGTGCAACGTTTTGTTAATCTGAAGGAATAGAACTCATAATTCAAATTTTTTTGTTTCACATACCCTTAATAATTGGCAGTTAACTGGAATCATCTCTCTTGCAGCCAAAACTGGTTACACTCAGTTCAAGAGGAAAGTGAGTTGAGGGCTTGCTTTCATGCTACAAAAGCAAAACTAATATAGCCTAATATGTTCCTATTTTCTCTTTGCAATTTACCAGGAAAAGGAAAAAGGTACAGAAGGAAATGTTAATGAGAAAGTTCTGTAGGGATACCCTAGGACTGAAGCAAGAAACAATTAGTAGTAGTTGAACATCCTACTCGGCCCTGGAGATTTTTCTTCTCTGCTTTAGAATTCCAAGTAAACGAAACCTTATCCAACACGCAAGCAAACTGATAAACTTATATTCTTATATTGATTTGTAGTCCAAACTCCGAAGAGCATATGCATAGAATAATAAACATGGATCTGGGCAATTTATATCATATCCTAATCAAGCATAACAAACTGTAGAATGAATCCTGCAGCTTTCACCCTGAAGAAAAGAACAATGAATCCCTTAGATGTTTTGAGTATCATACAAGAAATTCTAAAGAGAAAAAGTGTTCCCATGACAGTGAAAAAGTAGCATGGGTGCCATATTCTTTACAATTTAGCTAAGTACATAGGGGCTATCAAGCAACAAGCTGTATCAATTGTTGCACTTCTCAATCAAATTATTCCCAACCTTTGCTTTCCTATAAATCACTGTCCAACACTTTGTGAGCGTAAACCATATCCTTCCACAATGCCTACTGGTCCAACCAACCAGCCGCGAGGAGACACTCGGCCAACACATCCCAAGCTTCTCCGACTCATAGCTATAACCATACTAGCCCTGATAGTCCTGGTGGGCTTAGCTGTGCTCATTACCTGGCTAGCAATCAAGCCTAAACGCCTTCTTTACACTATTGACGATGGCTCAATCAACGGCTTCAACATTAACACTGACCATCTTAATGCCACATTTGGTCTCGTCATAATGGCATACAATCCTAACCACAAAATCTCCATATACTATGATTCAATCGAAGTGTCAGTGGGCGTGCATGGCCAAACCGTTGCGTTCAATACCCTCGAGCCATTTTATCAACCTCGCAAGAACATGACTCGACTAGATGCGAAGCTTGAGTCCAGAGATGTGGCGTTGTCAAGCTCTTTGTCTAGAGACCTCAGGTTGGAAAAAGGGTCGGGGCAAGCAGAATTAGATGTCCGAATTAAGGCCAGGATTCGGTACAAGATAGGAGTGTTGAAGCTGAGACATCGTACGCTCAAGATCGAGTGCCCTGTAATCATCAACTTCTCTTCCTCCAAAGGTTTCGAGAGGGCTTACTGTGATATAGAATAGAGTTTTCTGTGGGACTTGTAGGATTATTTATTTATTTGTGTTTTTTTTTTGGGATTCCTTTCCTGTTTTTCATTTTCAATAATTAAGAATTGCTTGATATGTTCATCCCATAACGGCATAACCCATACATTCTGAAAAGTGATTTGTTTTACGAATCTCCTAATACGTGAAAATCATTAAAATTTTATGTCAATCCAATTTGATTGGGCTAGCTTGTGCGGTCATCACCCAGTAACAAAATTCAGTTACTCAAATTTTATTATCAGATTAAGGTTTACAATATACTAAATTTATAAAAATAAAAGAAATAATTTAATTAAAATGATTCGCTTTTGTATTTAAAAATCTTCTTTTATCTAATTTTATGAATTTGACCAAATCTTTGCACTTCTGTTATGTATTTTAATTTTTGAAGAACATACAAAGTCGATTAGTACATATTAATTAAGTAAAATCATAACAAAATAAATATGAAATTACACTCTTTTATTCTATACATTTATTCATAATTGCACTTATATGATACGACCAAACTTGCCAAGAGTCAAGAAAATCTATAAGAAGTGTCACAATTCCTCTTAGAAATATGTTCCCTTGTAACTTCTCTCTATCTCTCATAACCTAAAAACAAAACTTTGTGCAACTGTTCGTGTTTTTAATAATTGAATTGAATCGATCATGCACTTTGTAAGCATTTAGTATCAATTTCTAACTTAATTAATAATTATTAAAAGTATCCTAAAATATGAAATTCATTAAGTTATAAACATCACAAGCGCAAATTTTTGAGATCTTACATCACACTTCAATTCATATTTCTTAATTTTGAATCCTTAATTTGTAAAGTTTGAATACATTATAAATTTTGGTGCTGAAATATAATATCTATAAATTTAACACTCAAAAGACAAAGGAGATAACGATTTTTAACTATTCAATTTTATCATCTATATTAATGTTGGATTTTATAGGGACACTCAAATAGACTGGTGAATTTTTATATAGGAAAATCAATTTAGTTTATAACATTGGCTCCTTAATTTTTTAAGAAAGATCGGCATCATCGCTTTTATTTAAGCATCCTTTTTTTTTTTCAATTTTATCATTGAAACCTTAAATATGACATCTTTATCAAAAAATCAAGGGAAAGATAATTCTTATAACTATACGGATAAAATATTTATTTATATGAAAAGCTATATAAGGGGTTATGAACAATAAGAAAATTTCAAATTTTATTTCCATTCTAAAATTATGTAAAAATTTTAGAGCTCTTTCAATCAATTCTATATCTGCAAGCGTATATAGTCAATTGTAGATAGCTTATTAAAGTCAGAGTGATTCTAGAATATGGATTCCTCTTAAAATTAATCACTAACTCTATTAATCTTACTTGATTCTAGAATATGGATTCCTCTTAAAATTAATCACCAACTCTATTAATCTTACTTGAGTAAAAATTTAAATAAAACCAGGGAGTTTACTTAAGAGGATTTAATTATTAAACTAAAGAAAGCAAACAACAAAAAGTAACAAAGAAAGATCAATAAAACACATATTAGGAATTTTAGGTTTACTAATATGAAATTTAATTATTATACACAATTTATTGTCTAGGTCGACATGACATTTAATTTAAGGTATCGATATATTGTGAAGAGTGTAGGATTGTAGAATTTTGTTTGAGAAAGTTGAATAGAGTAATAGAGCAACAAGTAGAGAAGAATGTGGGAAGAATAAGGCACAAGAAATTTACGTGGTTCATCCCTTTGAGATGAGCTATTTTTACGGGCGAAGACAATCAAAGAGATTTTAGTAAGAGAAAAATAAGAAAAATTACAAAACACTCAATATTTTTCTCTCAACCCATTACCCCAGTTACACCCAAAAACTTATAGTATTTCACTTAGAATATCTTCTCTCAAAATACCTTAACTCTCTCTGCCATTGTTTAGAATTTTGTACTGTACCGGCCAAAAATTGGTACCGGTACGAGTGTAGGTAGTACCAATGAAAAATACCGGTCGGTACCGGCCAATTTCAGCTGTACCAGTCGGTACCGGCCTGTATTCAAAATACTGGTCAAATATCAGCCGTTACCGAAAAATTTTAAAAAATTGGGGGACTTTTTTGCAAAATTTTCAAAATTTCCCTTCCTCCCTCCTACCTCTCCTTCCCCTCCTTTTTTTTCAAAGTTTTTAAAATAATAATAAATATTTTATTACTAATAATAATTGTAAATTAAATAAAAC
>JAOQMP010000008.1:7423964-7440461 GCA_027563575.1 Erythroxylum pedicellare
TGTTATTATTATTATTTGTTAACTTTTTTACTAATACAAATCATTCGTTTTAAAATAATCAATGAATTACATATTTTTAATCATATTATACTGCAAGGGCATTTTCGTCATTGATATTGTTTTTTATGTTCTGTCCATTGCAACTAAACACATTTCTGTCCTCAAGACGAAGACAATTTTTTCTGTTCTGTCCATCATAATCAAAAATCTCATTGTCTCTAATTTTTGTTTTGTTCCGTCTCCAAATTTTTATCTCGTTCTGTCTCTATATATTTGAAGACAATAATCAAATACAGCATAAGAGCCGAAACTGGTCATAACAGTGATCGGCAATTCAAGCCTCCCACGGAGTGCGTATGTTCCAAATTTTGGGTGTCCATTTTTAACTCGTATCATTTTCAATTTTTGCTTGGTCAGGAACCGCGAATACGTTTTAGCCACCATTTGTGAGTTTGGAGTGTCTCTCTTTAATTCTCAAGTTGTTATCCAGAGTGGACTGCTGAAGAAAGTTTTAGATGTTATCATCTAGTTCTTTAGTTGGTTCACCAATTCTCCAAGCGTTCGATCTTTTCAACTCATATTCGATGGCCTTGAGTTTGATGATGCATGCATAACGTGTTAAAAACCTTTAAAAACTATCATTTCAAAGCCTGCAGCATTAAATATATAATTGTTAAGTTTAACGGTGAATTTCTTCTTCATATTTTGTGCTCCTAGTAGACCTCAATTGGGCTATAACTAAAAATCATGTGGTCTTTTATCATGTCCAAGAGCTAGGAGAAGTCATCATCCATTCCAATCAAGGCTTTGTTCAATTCTTCTTCATATGTCTATACAGCCACCACGGGAACACTTCGATTATTAAGAGTAAGGATTGGGTCTCTTTGCTAATTACCATTTGTGGCCCCTCAACACTAATAGACTAATGGGTTCTAGTATTAGGACATGTTGACGATTTAGGAGCTACTAGAAGCTCCTTGGAGGTGTAGGAGCCTATTGTCTTCCCAGTGGGTTGAGGCTTTCATTGCTAATCGAATAGGACTTTCTTATTCATCTTGCCTCATGACCTCAACCTTATCAAAAAGTTTTTGCTCAATTCTATTTTTATAAATATTCCCTAGCGGAGTTGGACAAAAGTGGATCAGATTAATTTGATTCTTCTAATGAGAGTGACATTTCCATTCAAGCAAACCGGTTTACATTCGCTTTAAGTTAAATGGGCAATACTCCACACCTATTGAGTGGCCAAGACCGTTGCAAAAGATTTAGCATTAAGTGCATATTCCACATTACATTCTACGTTCTGGCATTCGTAATTACTGTATAGTCATCAAGTTATAAAATTTGACGACCACGATTAAAGTTACAGGTGCATGGCTTAAATAGGTCCTACTTTCGGACAAATTTGACTGAAATACTCGTCCAGGCATGTCCATGACTGGCCTTCCAGATTAAAATGTCCTCCTGGCCAAACTTTCGTCCACAAAAGGCAGAATGTGATCGAGTTCGTACGTACAAGTTACAGGCAATAACTTTCAACACCTCTTGAATCGTGGTTGATCCAGAACTTATAGAGGAGGAATATAATTCTAGTGTGAATACTACATCCAATAATCAACATACAAATGCCAGACAAGGTCATGTCACTTCTTCCACAAATATCATCCCGCAACAGACAAAATACGCTTAAATCCAACGAGACGAGGTATATCCCTTTCCCCACAAGTTCAACACGAGCAAAGCCAAATCCATGTTTTGATGGGTCCGTCGGCCCCTAAAAGAAGTAAAAAGATGTAAGCATTGAGCCCCTCAAAAACACAGTATATGGTCGCAGCTATTAGGTTATAATTTGGACCCTCCATGCTTCACCAATATCTGCATGGAGTTTTGCTAATAATATATACATAAGAAAACCTTAGAGAGTGACGAAGTGAAGTGGGAAGGCATAATTCATGGACACGAATGTGGTGATAGACAGCCAACCTAACTCTTTAACACTTCCTGTCTATCCATATGCCAATGTCTCTATGTTAATGGACTCAAGTTATGTGCCGTTGCCTTTTAATTAAGGACCGTCAACTTTCAATTATTACATACAACACTTCGTGCAGCTACCAGCTCTTTCTTTGTTATTTTTTCCAGTTGTCCTTTCTCGTTTCATATGGTTGATTCAACTACACTAGTTCATGCAACATCTGCAACTCTGTATATCTTTTGCTTATTTCTTTCACTTGTCCACTTCCCTTTTAATTGTTCATCATAGTGTAGCATCTTTCGATAAAAACTTGAAGATATATCGAGTGAGGTTCTATGGTTGCTTTTGAATGGTGTTCAGTACCATACATAACGTGATATGATGCAATAATATATAACTAAAAGCAATTTATATATAGTTTTAACGGTTTTAATAACTTAGTAATTAAAATAGGATTTATATATGTTACATATTTTAAGGATATGTCCTATTAAATGTAGTTCAAGTCTATAAAAAGGTAGTACAATTTTCATTACATTATATTAGGTTGTATTTAACATCGACATAATTAGATTTAAAGTCAAAATTTGGATTTTGTTAAATTTTATTATTTTTCCATATAGGCTTAAATTAAACTTAGAAATATAATTTTTAAACTTATTCTAAAAAATTACAAATATGGTATATTGTTGATGGAATCTAATTTTGGATAAAAATAGGAAAATTCATTATGATATTTAATTTGAATATTTAAATTAATATCAGTACCCTAAATCAACAAATCTTTAATAATTTTCACTTAAACTCATTACTTAATAGCTATTGGTATTATTAAGATTTACATGTTGTAGCATAAGTTATATGCTATATATGTAATGGTATCAAAATAACAAATAGATTCTTAACAATCATGATGACTTTTGTAACGCTCCCAAAATTCTTAAACCAAAATTATCTAAATAGTTCTCAAAGCATATCATTGATCATCAAATTCCTCATTTGTTCCAAAAGAGAGAATTATTTGTCAAATACAAAAACACTATATATAACACAACTACTCAAATTGTCACATTAAAAAATATATACAATCAAATGACTTTACTTGATTAATATGTTGACCTCACCTAATCTGTACTCTATCAGTCCCGTACATTAGGGTTATTGGCAATCACTTGATCTTCAAAAAAATATAATAGCAAGGAGTAAGCTGCCTATTCCGTAAGGGTAACTGATCATTATCTTAAAATCAAATAACTCAATAAATAATTATAAAACTCATTCAAGATATTAAAACATAAATATAATTACGAGTCTAATCCGAACAATTACAAACATCTTAAAAATTTACCAAATAATGATTTTCGGGGCTCTACTTAACCTAATAAGCTTACATCAAATGATCCGTCGGCTTATCTATGCTCATTAATAATCTCTCACTAAGTGGAATCATAATTAAATGTATACGTATCGGCACATGATACCTTAATTTCTTAATCTCTCTTGGTATCCCAATACTATTCCAGTATCTAGCTATCAACACAGGATATCCCCAAGATCCAAGATATCATGGTACCACTCTGGTACCTAGTCATCGGCATAAAACATCCTCGGGACTCAGGATGCTTTGATATCTACTTCACGGATAGATACTTACTCACCCTCGCTCATCTCTAAACAACCTATCAACCAATGACTATTGAATGTAGCTTACCCTAGGCAAGCTATCGATTCTCAATTCTTACTAATTATTCACAACATATTATCAACCCATCAATCTCTATTTAATTAACACATTTTTCATCGAATTAACAAACAATATACCTTGTAAAACTTAACAAAATATAAAAGTGAAACACCTTGTATTTCATTAATTATTTGTGAAATAAAATAAACGTAATTCATATATGTAACTAATTAATGATTAATTCAAAATATCATTCGTTAAAAATAATTTATTAATAACAAAATGGTACGTTACTCTAAGAATATAGTCCAAGTTTATCTTTATCTTGATTTCAAACTCAACTAATTGATAGTCCAAATTACTCTTTAATTGGACCTTCGGATCTAAAATTTACAAAATTCTATTAAACTAATTTTCAAAAAATTTCCGACCCAATTACACTTAATAATTCAACATTATTTTCTTTTCTAATTTATTCTTAATTATAAAAATTAATATCCTTACTAACTTAACCACCATAATTACCAAAATACCCTTAACAAATTAAAAGCCCTATTTTACCCTCAACTATTTTAATTAATACCAAAAATGTCCTTCTTGGAAATAAATTCCATATTTACCCTTCACTGTTTGTATTTCCTATTTTGCCCCTATATGCAACTCAAATTTTCAAAATGTTATCTTCTTCACCCTCTCCTCTTCTCCTATTTCCTCTTCTTTTATCATTTTCCAGCCGCATTTTCTCCATTTTTATCTCTTTTTATGACTTTAATTATTATCCTAAACAACCACAACCTACAATTCAACTATAAACTAGTGTAGGATGATCAAAATCACAAAACAAGACATAATATAGCTGCTAGAATTTTTACCTAAGTGTAGAGGATTTTAGGTTATTAAGTTCCACAACTTCCTCCAATTTTTCTGCAAAACAAACACGAGGGAACTTATGAGGGAAGTGTTACATGCAAATAAAAGAGGGTATTTTTAGACACACTTATCAGTTGGAAAATGAAGAGAAAGATGAAGAAAGAAGGTGATTTTTGTTGGTGTTTTTCATATTTTGCAGCTGATGGCCTCTTTTATATGTGTTTAGTAGCTCATGAGCAGGACTGTTAGGTAAGTTGTGTTTTTTTTTACTATGTGGGGTTTACGACTTCTATACTGAATAAAATTTTCATTAGGATTATCTCATGCAACACTCATAAGTAGTAGGTTAAACTAAATAAAATTTCATATTAATCTCACGTCCCACCAATGAAAAGATTATTGTACAGTTCCAACTGAAACAGGGTATTAAAATCAATAGTACACTATTGGCTTATGGAAAGGCTGGTAATAACCAATATTCAAAATGCCAATTAAATACAAGGTAAATTGTAAATATAAATTTCTAAAAAAAATTAAAAGTTTTAAAAGTTTGGACTAAATTGTAAAAATTTGTATTTTTCCTAACCCTAAGCCTCCCTCTTTTTCCTTCTTAAAATTTCATTGTATCACTCTCACATTAATCTCATGTTGTCTAGTGTCCTCCTCTCACAAGCTTACTGCTATCACTATGCCAAGTCACCACCCTCCCAGACTAGTATATATCATTTTGATCGGAGATCTCGGAACAAGTTTAACAATAGATCTAAAAATTTTGGTGATTGTTGTCACTAACTTCATTTTAAGTACTTTATGTTATTTTTAGTTTTATTTCTGTATAAGAATTAAATGATTGTTTATATTAATATTAGTTATTTTTTATATAAGAAATATGCGAAAAGTAATATTAATAAGAATAGAGAGATAACTGCTATATCAAATTTATATTATTATGATTTTGAGGTAGATTTAAGTAAAGTTAAAAATTATATAGCATAATATATTAAGAGACTAATTTGTAATTTTAAAAAATTCAATAATTATTTTATAAATTTAAAAACTAATTCGAGATGGTATCTAATGTTTGATCGGTACCAAAACCAAATATGGCACCAAGTCTAATATGGTATTCATAACATCACTCCACACACTAGGTTTGTTCCTAATATTTTATAGGCCCTGGGCAAAAAAAAAGGGCCCTATTTTATCTCTTTTCGTTCTTTACGAGTGTCAAGAGTGAGTCTTTATAAAGAACAAAATGAGGTAAAATATGAACTAATCAAGAGTGGACCCTGGGCAGTTGCCTTTCCTGCCCTTGCCCAGGATCGAGCCTGTCACACATTCTTTCTTAGAATTAATATATATCAAAGTAAAAATTTATCAACTATAAACTTAAACACCTTCGTATAAATAGAATATGGATCAATTCAACTTAGGTTGAAATGGTATCCTAATCATCTTGATGTTATACAAAAGTATAATAATTTAAGTTTATAAGTTAATCATAAACGTGATATGATGTTCTAAAATACTCAATTCGAAAGATTTGAATTAAATATTAGAAATTGTATCATTAGTATTAACTTGTAAAATAAACTTTTCTCCATCATGTGTCCACGATAAATTATAATCTAAATTAAGTCATATATCCTATTAACATATCTATACCATAAACATATGTTTAAGAGATTAATATGCTACAATTGAAGAATTAATTGGCATGTATATGTTCTTTTATTTTAATATTTATATAAGCTTAATTAGTATAAATATCTCCTATTGTATAAAATTCTAGACATACAAGAATATAAAGAATATTTTATCTCAAGTTCTTTTCTTCTCTATAATATTAGAGTTTACTTTGTAAAAGGATAAATTTTGGTTTAATGAAGATACTTCAGTTTCCTAGTAGTTATTTGGTATATATCAAACTCTTTTACTTTGAAGACAATCACAATATTGCAAATTGCTTCTAAAATTTTCTTCTATATCAAACTCTTTTACTTTGAAGACAATCACAATATTGCAAATTGCTTCTAAAATTTTCTTCTTACATATCGCTAGAAGTCATTGTCTTTTACAATTCATAGGAAAAAAATGAACTAAATGACATTTTTTAATAAAATTCAAAACTAAAACAATGTTGTTTTCTAACCAGTCACACATAAATTCAAGTCAACATTCTCTACTATGTATTATCCTTCCATTTGTCAAGTCCTCGCCACATGTCATTTAGTCAGTTGCCATATGTCATTTAATTAGTTGCCATATATCATCCACACTAGCTGTCATCATCTTGGGTCCTACACATATCATATCATCACCCACATCAGCGGTCACGTAATCATTTGGATCTCTCATTTTCCATATCATCACTAGTTTGGTTCAATCAGTTTGATTCAAACTCATTGACCAATGCTTTGACTAACTAGTTTAACTATTTTAATTGGTTTTCTCTTCACTTATATTGGTTTTTAAGGTTTTTGGGTGCTTTGAACTTAGTTTTAGGGTAAAAGTGGCCAAATTATACTTCTATAGATATGTTTCTTTTTATATTGTTTTCTTATTTTGCTAATAGTCATCCTTCTATTTATACATTACATATGCTTCAAAACTTTACAAATATTATCCAACCAATTAATGTCACATTTGATGGCTCTAACTATTACTTATACGCTAAGAAGATGTGTACTTTCTTAAATGGATGGTTTTTTTTTTTATAATGCATTGTGATTGGTGAGATATTATGCCTACCAAAATGAAGATTGAAGAAATAGTATATTCACATCATCAAATCTTGAAATGGTTCCACAATACTTGTGCTAAAGTTATTTAGATTTCCATATGTTTAATAATGCTAAAAAGGTACGAGATTATTTAAAAAATTAGTGTTGTCTTAATGATATGAACCAATTTCAATTGCATCAACACCTTTATTAGATGTAACAATAACATAGTCAAACTATAAATAATTATGTGTCTGATTTGCAAAAACTATAGGATTAGTTGATATTAGGAGATCATGTATGACCTAATCTTGAAGTAGCCATTATCTATGCTAATCTTCATGATCATAAGCAAATCTAGCACTTATTAATTATGACTCAAAGATTAGTTCAAGTCCATTTACAACTCTCTTCTTCATCAAGGTTCTCTTCCTACCCTTAATATTGTGATTAAAGAACTAATCACAAAAGGGACTCTTAACGCCTTTCATACAGAAAAGCCTATACCATTTGTTGATATTATTCTTTTCACAAAATCTCATCTTATTAAGATTACACTCTTAGAAAATAAGCTATGAAGTTTCAAAAGGGATTTTACAACTAATGTAAAAAAGTAGTTATTGTATCTCTGAATACATAAAATGACCCAAGAAAACTTCTAGATAAGATAAACTCCTCCAATTCTTCTTAAATTCAACCTAATAAGGTTGACACAATAGAAAACACATCTCCTAGATTCTCTTTGAAAGATCTTTGTGCTTTTCTACAATAACTTCAACTAGATTTTATTATTATTTCCTCTCTTATCTTGTTTGTCACATTAGGTACTATTGATAATTGTACTATGCATTTTAATGTATAAGCACCTTTCTTCTTATTCTTAACCTTTTTTTAAAATGTTGTCTCTATCGGTTAATTATGTGGATTTGGTGATAATTTACTTTTTTTAGTCATAATTATATGGTGTGGAATCCCCAATTGAACAAGATACTTGGGATAGGGTATAAGGTTTGACACCTGTTTGAACTTCTCTTTATCTTCCATCCAAAGTTATTGCTAGTGTTGTGACATATCATGTTAGGTACTCTCATCTTTGTCATCTCTCTACTATTATACTAGGATCTTCAATTCCTAGTGGTTTGTGGGTCAATTTAAGATTGATTAAACTTTGGTTGTGCTTCACATAAACTTTCCAAAAGCCATACATAACCTTTTACTTAATAGTGATTCTATTTCTTTAGCACCCTTTAATTTGGTTCATTTTGATATTTGGGGAGATGATCTTAATGTCACTATAATTGACTTGTGATATTATATGATCTTTGTTGATGTTCTCTTAGATATATATGGATATATCTCATGTGTCATATGTATACATTATTTTATATCTACTTTACTTTATAAATATGATTTAGACTCAATTTTCTCATAAAATAAAAAATTATATTGATAATACCATAGAATAGATAAATATTTCACCCATTTCTTTGATCAATAAGGAGCTAACATTTAAAGCACTTGTCTAAGTACCTCTCAATATAATGGATACGTGAAGCAAAATCATAGAAACATTCTAGATAATATTTGATCTCTCTTTATCTCTTCCTTTTGTCTAAAAACCTTGTAAAGAGAAACCACCCTTACTACTATCCATACTATAAATTGTATCCCCATTTTTTCATATAGAATATCCCTCCTTATAAATGTTTATATAATTGTGCTCCTGACTACATAACACTTAAAGTCTTTAGAAGTTGTTTTATTATTCTATAATCATATGAATATATCAAAAAAGAACTATAGGCATAAGACACAAAGGATATAGGTGTTAGAATCCTTTACCTTAAAGGCTTTGTATCTTTTATGATGCGACCTTCTATGAACATAATATGATCTTAACCTTTTTCAAAAATTTGAGTCAATGCACCCTCTCATTTGTTTCTTTTTTATCTAACCATGTCCTTATTCCCTAACATTTTCTTCCAAGTTCATCATATAATAGTTCTTGCAGTTTGACCTAACTTATACTTGATTCCTTTCACTATATCTTCTTTAGATATCAACTCCTTTACATGATCCTTCTTTATTTGCTCTTCCACCCATTCCTTGTTGTATTGATCAAATAAGTCACCATTTTGTTCATCTTTAAGAATCTTATGCTTATTTTACTATTATCTCTCTGCATAAACCTTATAACTATTAAATAGTAATACCTAACCCTTTTATGTTATAAAGTAATGATAAAACAACTATAGGCAATCATTAACACCAATATCTGGGATATAGTTGATTTACATCCACAATAATTTATTGTTAGATATAAATGAGTCTATAAAACCAAGACTTTAAAGTAATGGATCAATTGAGTGATATGAAGTCCAATTTGTTGCTAAAGGCTTTACATAAAAGAATGGTATTGACTATGAGGAGATATTTGCCCTTATAACCTCTTTAACCTCAATCTATAAATCTGATTGTAGTTGTTGCTAACAAGCACTGATAATTATTCTAGGCTGATGTCAATAATGTCTTTAATAATGAAAATCTTATAGAATATATATATATATATATATAACTCTCACCTGACTATGATCATCGACCCAATAAGGTTTTTCATTTTCATAAAGCATTGTATACACTAAAAATAAGCTTTTTGCACATGATTTACCAAATTTAACTATACTATTGGCTATTTTGATTTTAATCAAATCCTTATGGCCATACTTTATTCCTTCAAAATATAGATTAAGTGTATACTCTTCTTCTCTATATTAATGATATGATTACTAATAATGAAACTCAAAGTATCTCTATTATTAAATCTTATCTCCATCAATAGTTTGAGATGGGGATTTGGATAATATGAGTTACTTTTTAAGTCTTGAAGTTTTCTCTAATTCTATATGCTATTATCTATCACAATCCAAAATATGTTACTAATATTATCTCTTATGTTAGACTCACTAACATTCTAAAACCTTATAAGATATGCCTTAAATTTTGGTGAAAGTGAAAATTTGGGGATGCATGAAAATAAAATTCCACCATGTTTAAACTTCTATAATTTCATTGATCTTAGGCATTTGTAGAAGCGGAGTTACAATGTCCTTTGACTTATTTTATCTCTAGTCTATAAATACCTTAATAAGGGATGTCAAAGGTTTAGGTTTTTATTCTAAAAAAAAGGTTTAGGTTGTTGTCATACTTCATCTTGTATCATCTTTCTCTCACTAATAAAGGAAATATATCTTTTTTCCTATAGATGTTGGTGACTTATTAGCCACCCCACGCAATTTTTTATTTTCTCTTTCTTATTTTTCCTATATTGCTTCTATTTGTGTAACAATACCTAAAGTTTTGTTATTAGAATGCCTCTTCACAAGTTTGGTATTGAGAAATACAATGGATTGAATTATTTTGTAAAGATGAAGGCGGTTAATATTCAGTAACATTAGAAGGAGAGTAAAAACTATCAAAGAATTTAGGGACTAAAAAATAAAAATATTATATTAAATTCACATATCACAATGCTATTAAATTTGGAAAATGAGGTTCTAAAAGATGTGGCTAATAAAACAACTTATTAATCATTTATATCAAAAGTATCATTCATATACTTTGAGGATGATAGAAAGCACACAAACAACAGATTACATTGATATCAAATCAATTTAGATTTACATAGTGTTGGGATTAAAATTAAAGATGAGGATTAAGCCATAATTTTTATGTTCCTTGCGTAATTCATATGAAAATTTAGTTGATAATATATCGTATTGGAGAGGGACTATTTCTATAAATGATGTGAAAGATGTGTGACAATCCAACAAATTAAAGAAAAACGTCTCTAGTTCATATCAATTTCTATTATATTTAGATATATTTGACAACAGAGGAAGGAACAAAGAAGGGATTATTAAAACATAAGTAAGTAATGATCCAAATCAAAGGACAAAGTTGTTTGATGTTTTAATTATAAAGAGAAAGGTACCTTTAAAAGGGACTGTCCACAACAAGAGAAGGGAAACAATAAAAAGTTAACAAATAAAAAAGCAAGTGTTGTTGTAGTCTAGGAGAGTTCTGCTAAAGAGGATGGAAGAGGGAGTAATGTTTTGACAATAAGTGATTTGATTTTATGTAATGGTTGGTGATAGATACTGGTGCATCTTATCATATGACTTTCAATAAGGACAGCTTATGTTCTTTTAAAGAATAGAATGGTACTATTTGATGAGTTATGTATAGTGAAGCATTAAATTATAGGTTATACACCATAGCAAAATAGAGTTGAAAATGGATGAACCAAACACTAATTCAGTTTTCTCATTGCATGTGGTTAAACGCTAGACTATTGAAGCAATTTTGGGTTAAAGTAGTTAACATCGTGACTTATTTAGTAAATAGACAATCATTGACTGAAATATATTTTAAGACTCTTCAAATGGTATAGTATGGTACTCCATATGATTATTCTCGCTATAAATATTTGATTGTTCTATTAATGCTCATGTTAATGATGGCAAGCTGGAGCCTAACATATTTCTAGGTTATGTTAATAAAGTTATAAGATATATATTATAGTGTGTTGAAAAGAATAGAACTCTAGCATTTGTGATTAGTAGAGAATTTACTTTTAATGAATCTCCTATGTTTGTCCAAAAAGAGGAGCTTGATGATCTTATAGGTAAAAAGGATTAGTGTATTAATCAGAAGGTGCAGTTTGAAATTGAAACTTTAAGCAAGATATTGCAAAATTGGTTCATATATGTGTAAGAGGCATAACCATAAAGTATATCAACAAAGAGGACAAAGAGAGAAATCAAGAAACATGTAAGGTATTTAGCTTATATTAATGTTGGTGAAACTAATACTATGACATATACCTTGACAGTAGTTGAGAATATAGATAGTGATAAAAACAAGCACTTATATAGAGGTAGTGAATAGTAAAGAAACATCACAATGGTTAGTTACCAGGAGTAAAGAAGTGCAACTTTTGTAGAAGAATGAGACATGAGAACTTATACCTTTACTCGAAGCTGTAAAGTTAGTGGGGTGTGAATGGATCTTTAAGGAGAAGAAAGGCACTCTTGGAGTTGAGGTAATTCTTGGAGTTGAGCTAACTAGGTTTAAAGCATGATTAATGACAGATGGCTTCTCACCAGTTGTGAAGCATAAGACACTAAGAGTTCTTTTATATAGGAATCTAGAATAGTTTTACAGAATTATAAGGATTTCTTGAAATTGAGAAGGACCATGAATTTTTATTAAAGAAATTATTATATAACTTAAAACAATCACCAAGATAGTGGCACAAAATGTTTGATACATTTAGGTGTTGCCTCGTAATTTTATTCATAATCAATTTGATAATTGTCTTTACTTTAAGAAGATGTCAGATGGTTCAAGTATTTATTTCTTGTTATAAGTTCATGACATGTTAATTACGGTCAACAATAAGGTTGAAATTAACAATATGAATAGCTTGTTGAGCAGTGAGATTGAGATGAAGGATTGGTTGTAGCCAATAAAATATTATGTATGGAGATTTAAAAGAACAGAAGAGTCGATCTGTTGTACTTTTTATTATAAACGTAATTAAAAAGGTGTTTTAGTCTTTCTAAATAGATTAGTCAAAGTCAGTTTGTACTCTTTTAGTAGCATATTTCAAACTTGATGCTAGTGTATTAACTAGTTCATATGCAAAAAGGAATATATAAAGTTCCTTACTTGAGTGTAGTTAAGAGTTTGATGTATTCCATGGTATTCACAAAACCAGATCTAACATATGTTTGTTAGTGTGATAAGTAGGTTTATAAGTGATCCTAGGAAAGATCACTAGGAAGTTATTAAGTGGATTATGCAATACTTGAAAGGTATGAGTAATATTTGCTTGATTTATGGTGTTAGTGATACAACTAGGAATTGTCGACTATACATACTCTAATTATGATGGAGATTTCTCGAGAAAAAGATCATTGACACGTTATATCTTTACCTTGTATGTTGAAAAGCTATACTTTAATCAACAATAGCTTTGTTTTTAATAGAAGCAAAATATATGTCATTGATATAAGGTTTTAAAGAAGATATTTGGTTACGTGTTCTAGTTGATAGTTTGGGTGTGGACATGTAGAACTATGTTATTTACTAGGATAGTCAAAGTGCATCGAGCCTAGTGAAAAATCATGTTTATCATAAGATATCAACGTATATTGATGTCAAATTTAACTTTATTCAAGATGTCATTAAGGATAAGATATTTTCTATACAAAAAATAGCCAATAGATATACAAATATTAGTTTGGACTTGAAGAATAGTCACATAACTTGAAACCCTTAGGGGCTTATCTGATAGAAAGTGATTTTTGGTTAAATATTGGAGAATTCAAGTTAAGGTGGAGAATTATAAGATAAGCCTTGAATTTTGGTGGACTGGGAAATTTGAGGACATTTAAAAATGGAATTTCGTTGTCCTTAAATTTATGTGGAAATAAAATTTCATTAACTTTAGGCATTTGCGAAAATAAAGTAACATTATCCTTGGACTTCTTATATGTAACTATAGTTTGTAAGTACCTTGATAAAGGTTATATAAGGTCAAGGTTATTTTCATTTTCTCCTTGTATTGTAAATATATCTTTTTACTTATAGATGTAGGTCATATATTGGTTTAATCATGTAAAGTATTATATTTTTACCTCCTTTTTCCTTATATGGCTTCCATTTATGCAAAAAAACCCATCATTCATGTTTCAACTACTGATGAGACTCCTTTTAGTGATAATACTCTTTGTCGTTAATTAGTTGATAACCTTATATATCTTATTGTCACTTGTCCTGATATTGCATACGTTACTAATATTGTTAGCCGATTCATGACTGTATCTCGTAATACTCACTTTTTTGTTATTCTCCAATACATTGAAGGTACTCTATTTCATACTCTTCAATTCTTTAGCATTCTCTAATGTTGATTAAGATGGAGATAGTATAGATCACCATTCTATTAGTAGTTACTATATTTTCTTAACATGTCATTTATTTCTTAGCATAATAAAATATAAACAATAGTCTTCTACTCTAGTACAGAAGTAAAATATTGAGCTCTTGCTGACATTACCTATAAACTTTTACAATTGAGGTGGTTACTTTAAAATACAAGTGTCACCTCCTTTTCTGGAACTCCTCTTCATTGTGACAATTAAAGTGCATTGTTCACAATTATTTTTTCATAAATGTGTTAAATATATTAAAATTGATTGTTATCTTGTGTAACATTATATACTTCAAAGTATGGTACAACTTGTTTCTATCTCTTCACAATATCATATTGCAAATATCTCCACTAAATCACGCTCCCGTTATCGTTTTGGAGACTTGAATTTGAGGGAAAAAGTGCTAACTCATCTGTACCATAATCTGTGGCATATGATATGTTGATATTTATGAATTAATTAGCATGTGACTATGATTGATCTTAGCTTCCATATTTGTATAGTCCTAACTATTATAATTACCGGTCAATGTATAAAGTTCAAGAGATAAAAATATAAAGAACATTTTCTCTTAATTTTTTATTTTCTTAAATTTAGACTAGAGATCATTTTTATAGTCTAAATTTAAAATACAAAAATTTTAATGTTGTCAACTTTCGAATAAATAACAATAAGTACTCATATGATGTCATTTTTTCATATCATTTTATGGGAAAATTAATTTCAATAAAAAGATTTATTGGTCTGTTAAATGATTTTGTCTCTTTATTTTAATTAAAGTAATATTTTAACTCTTTAATTTTTCTCCTTTTCAACATAAAAGGGATATTATTTGATAAATTAATATGATTTTTTATTGAAGTTATTTATCACCTGATGAAATGATGTTGAAGGAAAAAGTGGCCTCTTAATGTTAATAATCTCATGGAAGATTGATAAAGGGGGACTTTGGTTTCAAAAACTGTTAATACAAGCTTCTTGTATTCTAAATTTTGACTAATAATCTCCATTGCAATGACCTAAACCATATGATGCATTAATTAGTTAATCAAGAAGCATGCTCTTCTATCATGTTTAGATTATGCAAATTTTTCTACATCTTAAATGAGTATGTAAACCCAACCGGTGGAGTTGCATTTTCTATCTCTCTCCCTAAAACAATAAAAAGTGGATCCTCTAACCTATGATCGATGAATTAGGATATTGCGAGTATTTCTACAGTACTATAAAACTCATACAACCCTTTGCTAACTTTCTTTCAGTCTTACACATAAAGAGGAATATCATTATAATCGACCTAATGAACGGCGAACAGTTTTTCTCTTTTCGAGAGTTTAAGAGATAAAAAGAGAAGTAGCACGTGCAATATTGATAAACATATGTCGAGCCACACTGGACATGTGCATGTGATTCACGCATTTCGGAGGCCAGTTTGATTACACGTGGGTGTGGCCAAAAGAACACGTTCAACTTCAAACCTCAGGTTATATAGTTAAGACATGAAGACAAGGATGTCGTTATATCAAGATAATAATGAAGCATGAAATGAAAAGGAGCAAGAAAAAGAGCAGGCAAGACGTATAACCAAAACCCTCTTGTGGGGTATTAGGCCACGCATGCATGCACAAACACGAGGCTATGTAGTGAGGCAATTTGGCTCCCCCTCTCTTTTCTTCGAATGTGTACGTGCGGGTCCTTGTGCCCATGTAAATAGATCGAATCTGCCTAAATAATAGAGATATATAAGTCGTGAAACCTCATTACATGTTAGTTAAGGTCACTAATCATCATAGATTTTGACGATAGTAGGCATCTAATTGTAATCCAATCTCTTATGACATAACCTTGAGATGCCTTTCTATTCTTTTTCCTTTTTATTTATAACAAAAGTAAGCATGTAACGCTCTACCGAAAGTTATATGCACACCTTAATTCATTTATCTTTTCATATAAGACCAACGAATCACTCTATCTAAAACGATTTTAAATTTTTATTAAAAATTGACTGCCACAAATTAATCTATTTAAAAAGTTTTATAAAGATGATAAAAGAAATGAATTAGATGAATTTAATTATCATTAATTATATTTAAAAGAATTAATTTATTTTTAAAAGAATTAATAAATTTTAAAATTACTTTTATGAAATTATTTATATTCAAATATTTATATAATAATAATAATAATAATAATAATAATAATAATAATAATAATGATGATGATGATGATGATGATGATGATGATGAT
>JAOQMP010000008.1:7464584-7475403 GCA_027563575.1 Erythroxylum pedicellare
TAAAGTTTGAGAAACTTTGGGAATCAAATATGAGATATTTGATTTTATTAAAATTAAATTAATTAGAATTAGAATTATTAGAATTTGATTCTAATTATAATTAAAGAGTTTTAGTTTTAATAAAAGACAATCTTGATTTTTCTATTTAAAGGAAAGAGCTTTATAAAAGCTAGCACTTTTGTCTTTTTTCTCAAAAGGTAATTTGGAATTGCTCTGTGGATATCATCAGAGGCTGGACAATTGGACAACTTATGATTGATTATTCAGAGAAAAAGTTTTTAAATTTTTCTCTGGAAAGCGAACAATGTATAATTTCTAAATCGAATTTAATTTTATTCAAGTTTAATCAATTATTGGGATCCGCTCGAAATTTGAAATTTTTTTTTTGTTTCTGCTGCGTCCGTGATTCGATCACGGTAGGATTCCAATAAATTCGTTGCTTGTTCCAAATAGAAAAGACCTACTGTGATTTGGTATTACGTTGAGTCTCTAGATCTGATGCTTGTTGCTTTCCAACACGACATAAACATACATCCATGCGTACATTGGGCATAACTGGAACCGGGGAGAATCAGAAATTGAAGGATTCCTAATTTCCTTGAAACCAGACAAACGAAAAAAAGAAATCCACAACACAAATGCTTACGAGACCTGCAAGCAATGCCTGCTTATCACCTGAATTACCCTTTTACAACACACGACCAAAAATCAGGGTACATTACAAAGTCTACACAACTCTATCTACTCCTTTACGTACGCAGCTTAAAAGTTCTTAGGAAAAATATGCAGCCCAACCTAGGACTTGGACTTCTTCCCCTCGGAGGACATGTAATTGGAGACGGCCTTGGACCCCTCAGCTATGGCATGTTTTCCAAGCTCTCCAGGCAAAACCAGCTTCACTGCATCCTGAATCTCCCTATACGACAGGGTCGTCCTCTGGCCGTACTGTTTTAGTTTGGCTGCTTCATCTGCAATCCTCTCAAACATGTCCTTCATCAAACTGTTGATCACACTCATTGCCATTGATGATATCCTCAGCTCTGGATGCACTTGCTTTAGAACCTTATAAACATACCTTTTGTAACCCACACCACCTTCTCCATCTATTGTTGTTCTGCTTCTTCTCTTCCTTTTCCTCTCATTCGCCAACTTATTACTTTGCTTCTCCCCAGGTTTCTCCTGTCTGTGTGTCTTCTTTTTCGCTTCTTTCCTTGTTGATGTTTCTGGTTCTTGAGAACCATCCTCAGTTGTCATCTCTGCTTCATTTTGGTGTTTCCTGACTTCCTCTTCGGTTGGAGATTCTTCGTGTGAAACGTCACTTGCTTGATCCTCCTTATTCCTCTCTTCTTCTTTTTCTCTTGATGGCTCTTGTTGAAAAACTTCACTTATTTGCTCCTCTTTATTCCTATTTTCTTCTGTTGAGCGTAATTCGTTCTGCTCTTCAACACCATCCACATCAACATCTTTGCTGGGCTTTTCAACAGGAATTTCAAACTCTCTTGGCTCTTCCTCTTGTTGATTATTCTCCTCCACAGGAATGGTCCTCCTCAGAATTTCTTCTACGGGAACATCAATTTCTTCTGTATCTTGAAATCGTTCCTCTTGAGTTGATTCTCGGGTGTCTCCTTCCGCAATTGATACTTGCACTGTTTCCTTTACAACTTTCCTTGTCACAGTTCTTACCAACTTCTTCCTCCCTGAACGCCTTGGAGCCATTATGTGCTGTTTTCTGCTACTCTTCAAATATTTCACTTTCCTTGAAGGCTTAATTTAGCAAACTCTAGTGTTGGGATGTGTATATACACGGGTGAAGGAAAAAACAGGAGGTGGACATTTGGTCGACAGGTGTCTAATTACTTCTGTTGAATGGCTACGTGGGTAAAAATCAGATAGTAACTGGTAAAGTTTAAGAGCAGATTCCCAGATCTTGCACCGTGCCGACATTTCTAGCATTATCCTCATTGATTAGCGTACCACTTCGGGAAGTTTCTATAATATTTTCCTCAATAATCAAAAATGAGACCAAATGGATAATCTTGTCGTCCCAATAATTAACTGGAAGCGTGTACCGTCCTATGCAGTTTTATTAAATTATTAAAACACCCAACTAGTTCCGACTGTCCCATGTTCATTGCTTTGGTGGCGTATTTTGCTTATCCATAACTTTCATTCAGTTCCAGGCTTCCAGCCATTGGATACAGGGTATAGATTGTGCTGCTAAAACTGTCTATCATTATTTATGTAACAACTGATCGTAACTTGAAAGTGTTGAGGCTTTGTGCTTTGCGTGATTTTCGCCTACAATTGCAAAAACAAGTGAATAATCAATAGTGTATCTGAAAATAAAAAAGAAATACTTAAACGTTGATCTTTTAAAAGATGTGCCTGGTGTTGACTAGGCACGAGATTAGCCTCAGGATACTGTTATGACCGATGTACTTTGAGCCTAGCTTTGGATCCCTTAAGCAATGGTTTACATGTGTACATTAAAGGCCTTGCCTAAATAGTATTTGAGCCTGGTTGGACGTAATATCGAAATCCTAAATAAAAAGAAAAATGTAAAATTCATTTTCTTAACATATATACGAAGTTTCGTAATGGAAGTGTTGTTAAATGTGGACAATCTTAGTTTGCAATGCCTTTGAGATTGCTTTGGTGAACGATCAGTTCATAATGACACAATCCTAGCCCCTGTTGGCAATCCTACATTGTTTGTTTCTTTTTACCGAATTGTACTTTCTTCACAGTCTGCATACAAAGACGGAAAGTGATAAACAGAAATTCGTTTGGTAGTTACCTCTAAATTACGGCAATATGTCTGGACGCCTGCACCAAGGAAGGAATCTCTGCCTCAAAATGCTAGAAACAGGGACAATGCCCTCCGTGGCTACGGCAGTGATGGGCTGGTCATTTCTATTTTTTTTTTTGAACTTAGAAATCTTTGGTTATATTGAGAAATATAAAAGGTTGTACCATAAATTGAATTCTGGTGGCATCTTTAATGTCATGTCTGTATGTCTTTCAAATAAATTATTATTATATTATATTTTATTATTATGATACAATATTAAAATTATAAATTCGACCCTTTAAATAATAGGACCTGAATATATTACTCTAAATTGTGAGATTTATAGATTACTTGTTTACTTTAGAATGGTGGATTTCCCTTCGTATAATTCCTACTTTGCAACACATTATCATCAAAACACTCAATTAAAATCTCACCAAGTTGTGGATTATGAGATTTAAGGTAGGATTACATACTACATCGCTTACAATATCCTCCCAATTACTAGTCATATATATACTTGCATTAGAAATGTATTAAAAACAGTGTACGAACATACATAAACTTGGGATTGAAGCATATTACTGCAATATTAAAAAGTTTAAAAAGAGCAGATAACCTTGGAATCTCTATTTCCGTAGAGATTAGGGAGCATTTCATTAGTAAAGAATATATGCCATCAACTTATGTAGACAATATTAATGAACAATCAAGACCTAGTTCTGAAAGGTTTACTCAATTAACTTAGACCCATTTATATGTCAACAATATTAATGAACAATCAAGACCTAGTTCTGAAAGGTTTACTGTTTACTCAGTTAACTTAGATCCATTTATATGTCAAATCATTTGAAATAATCGATCCATAGATAACGAGCGAATTCATTGATATGCGACGAAAATCATTCCCAAAAGTCCAATATGCAGTCCAACCGTTAGTTCCTACATATAAAGTACTAAACCTAAGATCTCACATATTGACTAATTCATCTTGGGATTCAGAAGATATTGCTCACGATGCATATTGTCGAGGTTAGTATTACTCAAAACTCTCAATCGCCCTTCTAAGAAACCTGCAGATATGACTAGTGGATACTTGATCGACCTGAGAGAATCAAGATGGCAAAATAAATGTTCTTCTCAAACAAGTAATGCTTTAATTTCTATAAATTCACCAGTTTCTGTGCTACGCCTGCAGTCTTCGAAAAGCAAGAGGTATAGCATTTGCTCACCATATCTCCCTCCTGCCCAACCACTATCTCAATTCCTTTTGAACAACTTTACTCTTATCCAAAATAAATGTATAGACAAGGAAACAATTCTGCAGATTTTGTTCTTACAATGTGGGGCAAGAAACAAAACCACTTTTCTACACGAGTTATGCCCATACACGTTGTTTGAAAAACTTGCAACCAAAATTAAGGAGCGAAGAACCGGCCCGGAGTGTATTCTGTTCATTTACATCAACTTCCTTTTGATTGTTGGTCATTACTCATAGTCAATTTATTGAACGGTACGGACTATTATTACTGGTTGTAGAATCATCAGACAACTTGAGAACTGTGGAAAAGATGCTTTAGCTGCATACATATATATAACACAATCGGTATTATCTTGAGCATATATAATTATATGTACACACGCAAAACATATAAAGATACATGATGTACTCAATAACTTCTACTTCTCTTTATTGGACTAGATTTAACACTAGATACCTGGAAGTTTGATCTGAAGAAGGATTCTATCTCATCCCTATTCCTCGTTTCAAAGAACTGCAACTCGGGAAATTTTCTTTTCTGCAAATTCACTTGCACTTTCTTTCTTGGGGTTGGAGGGCAGCTCTCGCTGGTTGGTATCTTGTGATCACTTGAAGTTGGTGTTTTGCACTCCACTTCATCATCTAATACTTGCAGATGCACTAGTTGATCACCATCTTCTTGTATATTACGATCTTGTGGCCAATATTCTTCAAGTTTCGATAGATTTTTCTCTGATATGGAATCTCTAGACATGGAAATAAGGTAAGGAAACGTGTAAAGGAAGAAGGCTGAGAGAGAAGGAGAGGGAGGCTTTTGACAAATTGTATAATTGGATGACTAATATTTCTTTCTTATCTTTTGAAATTTATGTCTATCTGAGTTTGCAATTTGTACTCTCTTCTTTTGTATGTATTCTTTATTATACTTTTTTTTAATCTTTCAGCACTTTCTCCTCTCTTTTCTTCGTGTAATAAAGCTATGACAGCTTGTTTACTTCAAGTGAAAGTCTGAATAGGAGTTTGAGACTTAGTAGGAGTTATATAGCTGGATGTCTCTCTCACTAGCGGCTGTGGATCAGCATTATAGTAAATGTATGCCGTTAGCTGTCATTATTATCTTGACGATATATGCCTACATACAAATATACATACAACTTTATGTTTTTATGTTTTTTTGTATGGACAGTATGTGGAGAATGAAGAGACATGTATGTTATCGGCTTCCATTACTTAGAAATAGGTCTTTAAATCCATGTATGTTTAAGTGATTTTTTAATGGCAATTGAATGGTAGGTGGTTTTGGCTGACAATTGCATGTTAAACCATAAAAGATTTTGTTCCCTCCATGTCTTCAATTTATATATCCACGCTACGCGTTAATTACATCCAAACTTTAGATGCTGTTTTCGTTTTACATTTAATTTTAGCGTTTTTATAATTTATAATTAATCAAAAGAAACATATCATATTTACATAAGCTCTACCAGTTAAACTATAATTCTAATCTATTGTCATATGGTTACACAATATAGTAGTAGGAAAGGAATTTATTTTAGTAACTACTGAATTAATTCACCTAAACTTAGATCAGAAATCTTAGAGTAATGAACAGATTCCATCACAATTGAAGTTACACAGATGTGAGAAGACAAACGGACAATGTAATAGGATCCTAAGCTCAAGAGAAGAGGGCCAAAATAGTAGTTTATAATTGTGAAGTTGACGCCATGTGATAATGTCTCATATGTGTTTTTAAGTATAGAAACTAAATAGTCTTTTATAAAACGAGAACTTGGCCCTTGATCGAGCATCCCATCCCATGCAGCACAGTGCCCGCCTAATCATCTCATCTCTCTCTCTCTCTATATGTACATATCCATGTGTTGATCTCGATCTCTCCTAATAACCTGTCGTGTAACAGCCAATCTCTTCTTGAATTGTCCGTATCTATGCTACGGGGGCATAGGATACCCTTTTGGACACTGTACCATTATTTAACTCTTGACGGGGACATAGATACCCTGGCATAGATCCTGTCCTTGTTTACTGTTCCCCTTCCAATCCCTCTATAGTCTATTGTATCCAACAAGAAGTAACCACCACATCTTCTCGGCTTGAATTCGGTGAATTTGGTGCCTGAAACCGAAGGGTGATTCTGTCAACAACTTCCATGTGATAGGTGGTTGCCCTGCAAAACTACAAGCTAGCTAAGATATAATGTTGATGACATTATTGCTAAATATTCTCCTCTAGGCTGCGGAATCCGACTAAATAAGCCTGTGCATGTATGATGTAGCGGTGCACTAAATTTCAAATTCGGACAGGAGAAAGAGACGTTTAAGTTTAACAGCTTTCTTCCAGGTCAACAGTTGCTCTTTCATTCATAGAAACACTCCAACAAACCTTGTGCTATACTGTAGTGTGTTAAACCCCCAAAAATATTTAGAAAAAGATGATAGTTGAAAGAAAACGTGTAATAGTATTGCTTAAGAGTTACTTTTTAATTAGGTTGCGGAGTACTGTTGTTGATCTTTATATTTATTTCGTTTTCGATTTAAAATATTTTGGCCAAATAAACGTTTTAAGGTACTTTGGAAAAAATACCCCAAAGGTTCATAGATGCTTCTCTTATACATATAAATTTCTAATCATTTTACTATGAGCTTTTATTAAGTAGCCTCCAAAGTTGGGCTAGAACTGGCCAACAGCTAGAATGTTGACACATGCATCATATCATAATCTAAAAAGTACATGTAAATTGAAACCTAGTGCCAAATCAAGCACAATATATAATGAAATTAATGAGATATATACGACATATATTGTGCTAAAAGAAATCAAACAAAGCAGGCCTCGGTGCGGGGTGAAGGACATGACAGGCTCGGTGTCTTGCAGCAGCCCTTTCTATTCGCTCAATATCCACCTCAGTGCACAAGTCCATAGTGTTGTAGGCACTCCAAAGAAGTCCATAACTTTGGGGCTAAATCGCGGGATCTGGTTTCTACTTGATTTTCGCTTTACGTTATAAATTATAGAGTTAAAGACACAGATTTCTTCTTGTATAATAAGCACATGATTTAAAAGATAAAGACTGAAGTAGCATAACCAATATACGACTCGAGTTCAGCTAGTCGCCTCATATTCCACTAATAGAACACTATCCTTGTCAAATTCACTACAACCTTTTTCCAAATCCCCCCTTTCCAGACGTTATTTAAAAGTTACTCATTTTGAAAAGTTCCATTTTTGATAAGGATAAAGTGTACTATATTGATTTATGCCCTATCAATCGATTAGTTATAATTTAGTGACATAATTATTTAAAAATATGTTTTATCTTATATATATTAAGATATATGTGGTAAAGTCCATACGATCAATATACATTAGTAAAAGAAATTACGATGAAATCATAATTATGAGTTTCGTATTGTAGTTATGTATTATTCTTAAATTGTTCTTAGTTATTGTTTTGTTGAGATTGAATATTAACAAAATATGAAAAAAAAACTAACACATGTTATGTTTTTTTATGAAAGAAATAGTCCATCTCATGGATTAAAGTATGAAGATACTTAAATAAACACGTGGATATTTGTTAGAGAATAAGTTACTAAACTAGACATTGTTTGTATGTCTATGAAAATTCTCATTATAATAATTGTATAGGTGATCATTTGATTTGAGATCTCCAAAGTAGGTCATACAGGGATTGTTATACTTTTTATATTACTTTTGACTTATTCTAGTCAAGGATAGCTCGATCAATAATCATTGGATATGAACTATATGGAAGTAGTTGAGTGATCAATATATGACTCATCACTTTTAAAGTAATTAGAGATTATGTTTCATTATTCTCGATTAAAATTGATTCGAAAAATCCTTGGTCAAAGTGAAATGACGCTTTGTAAATAGTTTATGATTGTTATTAATATAACAAATTACTAATGGTAGAGAAATAACATGATTTGACTCAAATAGAATAGGCATTATTTTCATGTGTTATATCTACTTGTAACATTGTAAGATGAAAGAGAATTATATAGAAAAATCATACAAGAAAAGGTAAGTCAAAAGTAATTCGACATTTCTAAATATTTGGAGGGTCATGATGTGTTGTTAAACATCAATCTTGATATATGAACATAAATTGTTTAATTAGATTATTAAAGATAAATTAAAAAGAGTTTAATTTAGTTAATTCTAAATATAATTTAAGACTATAATTTATATCTATTATTAACATATTAGAGAACTTAATGAGTCACACATAAAGATTGGGTTGAAGAGAAAACGAGTATTTTAATTAAGTTGGATTTTATTATAAAAGTTGAGAAATTTAGGATTAAATATGAGATTTAAGTGAGTTATATACAAAGATAAGACTCATTACTTATTGCTTTAAGATATTAGATTAAAATATGATGTCCTAGTTGTATATGAGCTCACTTAGATCTAATTCAATTTCTCCTAAGACTCCTTAAAACTCTTCATTAATATCAGAGTTAAGTTGGTAAAGTTTGATGAATAAAGATTCGTAAAATTGGGTCAGTTGAATGGTGATTCATGAAATGACTCAAATAGTTTCACATTAGTTGTGTGTTGAGGGAGAGCTAGTTCGATATGGAAGATCTACTTATGAAGCGGGAGATACTGAAAATTTATAAGTGGTGTAATCTCACATTAAAAAGGGACATAAAATTGAAGTGAATTACATCGTGTTAAGGTTTTAGGTTAAGATATAATGTCCTATTTATATATATATATATATGCTCACTTAAACATGGTCTACTTTCTCTTTAGCCCCTCAAAACCTTTCATACGCTACCCAAGTAATTTTGTAAAAGCATGATCTTTCTGTTTTAATATGTCATGAATAAGAAGAGGAAGAATGAACGAATGGATTTGACGATGATAGTGTTTTAGCTGTAGAATATCAAGGTTACCGTGAACCAAGTAAATCAAAGCATATTTAATTGGGCATTTCTTCCTTAAATTTATTAGTTGTTTCATAACTACGTGTGCTTATATTATATTTTCTATATGTGTGAATTTATTAAAAAATTTTAGTAAATCACTAACAAAATTACTAATTTTAGAAAGTTGCAAAATTTAAAATTATTTTCCATTAATTTTAAACAAAAAAATTGAAATTTATTATAACAAATTCGAATTTTTAATGTTTCACCTCCAAAAACAAAAGTTGTAATTGATTTTTTTACGTTTGTACTATTAATAAAATTCACCATTTGAACAAGTAAAATTTTCTATACTAATAATTTTTAATAAAAAAATTTTGAATTCCATTATAATTTTCATAAAAAATTCTATTTAATCTGTAAAAATAAAAATAAATTGAGTTTAGCAGGAATGATAGCCTTCAAACTTAGCCATGTAGGAAATTAAAGTGCAACTTAAGTATAAATAGCTGGCTATGTTAATTTAGCTATCTAGGTAGCATCGCAAAATCCCACACAAGGAAGTTAAACTCTGCAGATTAAATATGTACAACAAGCTGGACTATTATCCCATTGTTAATAACTTCCTTTGGTTAGCTTAGCCATTTGCAACATGCATGTTTTTGCACCGTCCTTTTTGTGTTTACAACTTTACATGCTACATACGTTAATGTTATCATTATTAATTAATTCAAATAGAATAACCTGTTAATGTATACCCACGGACTAATTATAGAATGTACTTTAATTATTGATTTTCTCTTATTAAATATTAGGTAGTTATAATATCTTGCTAGAGACAGCTTATAATTTGTAAACTTAAAAGAAGTTTTGAGCCTATTGTTAATATTGAATAAGCCTATAAGATCGTACAATAAGCAGACTAAAAAGTTAATGGGCTTAATTTGAATTTAAGATTAATCTAAGTGTATGTTTGGATGAACTTTTAAAAGGTAAATAAATATTTTTTTTATAATAAAAATTGTTTCTTTTAAAATGAGTATTTAACTATAAAATAAAAAATACTTTTTAATATATATGACCCTTTTAATAATTAAAACTCAATTTTTTTTAATAAACTTAAATTTAAAATTTTTTAAAAAATGCCTCGTTTAGACTTTTTCGGTAGACTTTTTATGTGACGTTTACGTTTATATCGCAAACTATCTTCTACGCAGCCGTTTTGCAAAAATGACCATCGACTCAACTATCTTCTCAAGGGACACCGCAGTTGTTTAGAATCTCTTGCGCAGTTTTTTGCAAACCCATCTTTTCAAGGGACACGGCTAACGAACGGATCAACCCACAGGTGAACAAAAATTGCCTTTCAATTCTAATTTTTGATTTGTGGTTTCTAGTATGCTTTTTCTGGGATGCTGATTTGTGGTTTCTGGGATGATATTTTTTGTTTTTTTCCTCCTCCTCACCTTTTTGTCCCTCTCCATTCACGATGACTTCATGTAGGTGTTTTGTGTTCGTTTGGATAAAACCAATAGCTATTTAAAATGGCGATTGTTGCTTCGTTTGCGTCGGCTGGTGGTGTATATTAGGGATTGTTGTGTGGGTGTTTTGTGTTATGTCGGCTAATGGTGTATATTAGGGATTGTTGCGTCGGCTGATTGTCTGCTCACTGTCTTCATCTCTTATTGTCTGCCCATTTCTTTAATTAATTCCATCACTAAACTAGGCAACCAACAGGTACAAAAGAACTCCTCTGTCTCTAATTGCAACATCCCACTACCACAAGATACATACCCAAACATTCAAGAATATTCAAGTACATATTCTATGATAATGGCATGTTAG
>JAOQMP010000008.1:7494532-7513906 GCA_027563575.1 Erythroxylum pedicellare
CGGGAGTTTTATCCTCTCTTTCATTTTGCTATCTATGGAAACAATTGTTAATTATAATTTAGAAATAATTTATAAAATTAAAGCAATTTTTAATAGATTATAACTCATTAGAGAACGTACCAACCTAACATAAATACTTAAGCTCTTAGCACCAGCAATGTGCATTTTAATTTGTTGTTTTCTATTTTGAATATTTTTTAGCAATTTTCTGCACATTAAAGCATTATATTAGTTAGATATCATATAACTAATTTGTAAAAAGTAATAATAATTATCATACATTCACATCTAGGTGGTTCTAATAAGAAATAAGATCCTCAAAGACTTCTTTGCTTATGTAGTTGGGACGATTGACCATTTGTTCTGCATTTGTCATATACTGTCTGAAATGCTTTTTGCTTCACTCTACACTTGTAAATTCTCTACGCATCTCCAACAGTTTTTAAAGTTCATTATTTACCTTCTAATGGCAAAATATATCTCTTCTGCAATGTAATAAATACTTGTTTAAATTTCATAAATCAAAATTAAAAAGAGCATTAAGATAATGATTTCTTACATTAATATATTCTCAAATAGGTTCTTTGGGAATCTTTCACCAATTAACATGGTTTAAAGTTGCAGATTTTTTTTAATAGCCACAATATCCAAGAAAAGTGTGAATTCAGTCCGTGTCTTCTCATTAGGACCAATTATCTGATTAAGAGCAATGAAAAAAATTGGTTTGCATTGTTCCATGGATCTTGCATGAACATCCTTAAGCAAAGTTGGACCTCTCCCTTTCTTCTTCGCAAATTCTATATTCAAAATAAGTATCAATGTTAGTACACATAAGAGAAATTATTTTTAAAATAGTATAATATATGATCACCTTTGCATTGAGCAGTATCAAATTCTGCCACATCCATGCTTATATCATATCCGTTTTCTTCTATTATATCTTGATGTGGTTCAAATTGTTATTCCAGTATTTTAGTTATTAATTCTTTCCACTTTAGAAAAGTAGACTTTTTTGAACAATTGCTTCGCCTTCTACTACATTTTCATATATTTCATCCCCTCCACTTACTTGTTTGATTTGTGGTTGTTCCTCAAAAAGTTTCGTTTTTTCTTTCCATCTTAAAAAGTCAGTTATACTACCTGAAGGACATAAAGGTTGCGGTTTGCCATTCTTCTTTAAGGATTATCCTTTTCTTTATATTAAAATTTGTCACAATTAAAACCACTAGAAGAAAAATAAATTTCAAGTTTTTTTAATCTATATCAATATCAAAAAATTTCATTCACATTACAAAGAGGACAAAAAAAAACTATTAATATGGAAACTATATGCAAACCAAATTTAACAGTAGAATAATCACATATATATTACTAAAGAAAATGAGAAAAATTGTACCCTTTTTTTAATAAATTGACATTGCTCTTCACTATTCTCTAAATGCTCTTTCTCTCTATATGACAAATCAGATGAATCTTTTAGTCATTGCGCTTCACTATTCTCTAAATGCTCTTCCTCTCTATATGACAAATAAGATGAATCTTTTAGTTCATAAGCACGAGCCTTCTTCTGTTGCTTTCTTACAAAATTAGCCATAGACCTTGGTGCAACAAATTTGGTCGCACATGTTTGCTTTTTCCCTTTTTTCATTGTGAAGACCTATAATAATAAAGAATATTGTTGTTAACAACCATATATAAATAATTAGATTAGTAAGGTATATTTAAGCATATAGTAACAAAAATTATCTTTTTAATAGAGAAAGAAAAATAAATAAGGACCTTCTATAAAAAATTATCGATCAATATTCATCCAATTCTAGTCAGTGTCATCAAGTCTAAATCATCTTCATTATCATCATTTTTTGTTTCTATATTTAAGATATTTGAAGGTATGTCTACAGGTAAATTTTCTTTGGACCAATTAAGGTCTATGTCACCATTATTTTGAAAGGAATCACTGACATTGTCATTTGGTTCTCTCCATTATGTTTCTTCAACATTTTCAATATCATCCAAAAATACATCAAACAAATACTTGGACACCTTCTTCTCCACACAATGACAACCCTCCTCAAAACAAATAGCTACATAAAACACTTGATGAACTTGACTTCCTAATAAAAAAGGATCATCCATATAATATAAATTTTTTAAGTTTACTCAAGTAAGCCTATAATTGTCTTTCTCCACTCGTTACCAGCAATATTTGAACAACACTACACTGAACTTCACCAGTAATCGACTGATAATTTGTTCTTTGCTCCATAGTAAGTGACATTTCCAAGTGTTGGATTTTGGTTTCTAGAACTTGCAAAACTTGGAGTTAATGTTGTCAAAGAGACTCCATTATTTTGACTGTTACACCTCACATCTCATTTTTTAGTCATAGACTTGTATCATTAGGATCAACTTACAGGGATTCAGGGAAGGTGCTCATAATGAGACCTAAGGTTGGATATTTATTTTCAATCCAAATGCCAATTTCTAAAGGTGTCTCTCTATTTGTTCTACAGTTTTGGATCACACGAAAGCTTAGCAAAAACGATCAGGATATCCTAACTCTCATATTTTTTTCTTACTTAATTAAATTATGGATCTTAAATCTAGCTCTTCTAATCTTTATTTTACATGTTCCACTTGTCTACTTACCAAAAACAATATGTTTTCTTTTCTTAATAAGGGTACTCATGCAGCTAATTATTAGTAGTTAACATGGATTAATTGTTGATTCTAGTTATCTGGGAAATCAATTTCTTTTAGCATTTTCCCTTACTCATCTACGTAAAGATTAGTGCACCATAAGGAGAACGAACTATTATGGGAATACGTTAAGACAGACCAGCATGCACCTATAAATGAATGACGTGAACGAAGCACCAGTGCACCACCTGCACGTGAACGACGTAAACAAAGCACCAACGACACCTGAACGCAGACGCTGCACCAACACCTAAACGCGAACGTTGACACTACACCAACAGCAACTGTTAACGACATCCACACCTAGCATCGTCTGAGGAGAAAAGGAAAGGTGAAAAGTTCAAATGTTTTGATGCCTTTTGTATTAAATCAGACGAAAGGAGTTCGATGCCTATATCATTTTTTTCTCTATTATTATAAAGAGTAAAATAAATTGATATAATATATAATATATAATATATAATATATAATAATATACTTTAATTGTTATTAGTTATGATTTAGTTTGATTGATTCGACCCGAGTTAACAAGATTTTAGGTATGTTTAATTTTTAAAAAATAGTTTTAGGTTTTATGTTGAGCTCAGACTATCCGGTCCAACCTAATCTAAAGTTTATATTGTTTTTAAAATGTTGTTATTTTTATTTTAAAAAATTAAATAATATATTTCGTCGAGTTTGGTTAGACTCTATTGTGCTTGGGCTCAGGTAAGGCTTCGGTCTAACTAGGTCTGAGTTCAACTCTACTTATTATATCCCTTAATTATTGTTTATAGTCGCAACAAATTTAACTGTTGCTTATATAAAATTTTATAGCAATGATATTTTAATTTTGTTACCCTTTTAAATATATGGAAATAAATCAATATTAACATTGCCCATTAATATTACTAAAGATGACGCCTTAAAAACTATTTTGATATATTAGTTATAAGCAATACATTTTAAAATGTTCCAAATTTAGTGTCGCCTAAAACATTTTTTGCCATAGTGAAGAGGGAATTATCCATTTCTAAATTCAAACCATAGATTTTGCCTAAACAAATACTTAAGATAAAGGTATTTTCCCCATTCTTTTAGCAAGATGTAGATTTTTTTTTTTTTTTGCTTTTTGGATTAATGTTAAGTGACTTGTAGATCAATATATAACATATGATCATTTTTTAAATCTTTTTTCCCTTTCCTTTCATATTGTAAATCCTTAAAACAACTCATGTTTATTGGATATATTTTTCTTTGTTTTT
The DNA here is from genome assembly GCA_027563575.1 of Erythroxylum pedicellare. Lineage (NCBI taxonomy): Eukaryota > Viridiplantae > Streptophyta > Magnoliopsida > Malpighiales > Erythroxylaceae > Erythroxylum > Erythroxylum pedicellare. Next base: position 7,498,477 of record JAOQMP010000008.1, read on the forward strand.
TATCTTCTATAATTATATGGAATAATATTGTTATGCACAGTTTCTCTTTCTTGACTGCAATATTTGTGTTTTAATGTATAATCTTAATAAATCCCCCTAGTAATGAACATAAATATTCCATTTGTTACAAAAACTTTGGTTATAATCATTGTTCAGTTCCTTTTAGCGATAGCAAATTACAAAAACTTTAGCTATAATCAATTTTATATTTCTTTTAGTTATAGTAAATTACATTTGCCTTTCGTGTATTGTGTATTCGGCTATAATCCTTTCCCTTTTCCAGCAAACAAGTGTGTAATGACACAATTTGGTTATATAAGGTTGTTTTATAGTAAAAAGTTCGTAGTAGAGTCTGAGTTAAAATATGTTGATAGCCAAACAAGTGTTTTTGACAAAGTAGACCCCGATTACTTTAGCTATAGGCAAATATATGACATGAGAAAGGAGTTAGGATAGTTAAGTTGACATCAACAAGCTACTCAATTTGGAGACTTATAATGGAAAATCTCTTCTATTTGAAGGATCTTTATGATCCGATTGAAATGGACATAAGTATAAAAGACAATGTCTCATCTAAGTCGGAGAAAACGACATATAAAGAATGGGAGAAGATGAAGTAGAGGACCTTAGGAACTATTAGATAGTAGATTGATATCAGTATATTCATTCACATATCCCAAAGATAGATCTTTTTAAGCTGTGGAAGAAGTTGAAGGGTTTTTATGGGAGGAAGACCACTCACAACAAGGCTTCATTAATTAAAAGGCTTATAAATTAAAGTTAAAGATTGAGAAACTAATGTTAGAGCATCTCAATGATTTTTAGGATATCATCAACAAGTTACCTAAGATGAAGATCATCCTTGATGATGAATTACATGCTTTGCTCTTGGTGAGTTCTTTTTCTAGTAGTTGAAAAACTTTAGTTATGACTATCATCAACTCCACTATTGGTGTGCTTTTTTAGACGTGATCAAAGAAAGTATGTCCAATGAAGAGATTAGGAAGAAGGAGATTAGCGTTGATAACATGTAGGCTCTTATGGTCAAAAACAGATGAAGAAGTAAGAGTAAAGGTCCCAAAGTAAAAGCCAAGTGGAAGAAAATGTCGAAGTCGAGAGATGGAAACGACACCAAAACATATCACTATTGCACAAAACCTAGTCACATAAAGAAGTTCTACTACAAGTGGAAGAGAGACTAGAAAAAGCGAGACAATCAGAAGGATGAAGTCAACAACAACACTGTAATAATGATATCAAGTATAGATGATGAAGTGTCATTAATTTGTGCGACTAATGAGTATCTCCACATAAGTCACTTATATTCAGAGTGGCTTGTTGATATAGGGGCGTCTTATCATTATGTCTCAAGGAGAGAGTGCTTCTCCAATTGTAAGAGTGGTGATTTAAGAAACATGAAGATGGACAATTACAGCTCAGCTAGCATCATCAACATAGGAGACATTTGAGTTCAAATTGACGTTAGATGCACATCGACCTTGGGAGGTATACAATACATTCAAGACTTACATCTCAATCTATTATCTATGAATGTGCTTGACCAAGATGAATATCGACATCCTTTTGGAGATAGTAAGTGGAAGTTTTCCAAAAAAGCATTGACGGTTACTCATGACTATATTGCACCTTATACAAGACACACTTAAAGGTGTGTGACGAAGAATGACATGTAGCTCAAGAAAACACTTCACCTAATTTGTAGCATCAGAGATTAGGATACATTAGCGAGAAAGGGATCAAGTTGCTAGCTAAAAAATCACTTATCCTTACAAAGATTATGATTTCTATTAACCCATTTGAAAAATCACTTATCCTTATAAGGATTATGATTTCTCTTAACCCATTTGATTATTGCATGGTAGAAAAGAAATATCAAATGATTTTCCATAAGAAGTCCACAAGGAGGAAGACGAAGGTGGAGCTCGTACACTCTTACATGTGTGCTCATATAGAAGTGAAGTTCCTAGGAGGTAATAAGTATATTGTTACATTTATCAATGATACTATATGCAATACTTGAGCTTTTATGCTAAAAAGAAAACGTAAAGTGTATGAGACCTTTAGAAGATTTCATGCCATAGTGGAAAGAGAGACGACAAGAAAGTTGTAAAGCCTTCAAACTGACAATGGTGTTGTGTACACCTCAAATGAGTTTGAAGAGTATTATGAAATACATAGCTTAAGATATAAGAAGATGGAACCTGGTATCCTATAGTACAATAGTGTTACTGAGAGGATGAATAGTGCCATTGTGGAGGAAGTTTTGTGTATACTCCTAATGTTGAAACTACAAAAGTCATTTTAGATTAAGATAGTCAAAGTCGTTGTATACGTGATCAACATAACTCCTTCAATCCCTTTGGAGCTTGACATCCTAATATAGTGTGGAAAGGGATGGATCTAACCTATTCATATTTGAGAGAGTATTAATTCAGATGTAAGGCTTTCACGTATGTGCCAAACAAGCAGAGATCGAAACTACATTTTAAAGATTACTCCTCATGTGTTTGTTAGATATAATTATAAGGAGTTCAATTATAGGCTCTACGACCTAGAAAAGTAGAAGGTTAATAAAAGTAGGGACTTAGTCTTCTATAAACATGATATGAAAGCAGTTCTCATCAGTGAAGATAAAATTGCATCCAACATGCACTTTGGAAATGAAGATACAAATCATATTCCTACTTCTATTAATTAGCCTACTAGTGAAAAAGGTGATAATGAGCTTACATAGGATGATAACAATCAAAGGCAGCATGATACTAATGAATTATATGATACACACCCTATGGATGATGTAGAAGAGGTTTGTGAGTATCATAAGTAAAGGGAGCAACCTCCTCAAATGTCAGAAGGTTTCTAACTTAGAAGGTCAAATAGGGAGAAGAAGCCTTCGATAAGATACACTAGTTTGAAATATCTCCTAATCACTACTGAGGGGGAGTTAGAGAACTTCCAAAAAGTGCAGTCACTCAAAGACAAAGACTTTTGGCTCAAAACAATGCAAGATTAGATGGAATCATTTAAGAAGAATGAGATTTATGGGTTAGTGAGGCTTTCAAAAAGCAACAAGGCTTTGAAGAATAGATGATGATAATTTAGTGAAGTATAAGGCTAGACTACTAATGAAGGGATATAATCAACAGAAGGGTATCAATTTCAATGAGATTTTCTCACCAATAGTCAAGATAATGTCGATACACACAGTAATGGGACCAGTTATTAGTTTGGATCTTAAATTTGAGCAGTTTGATATGAAGACTACTTTCTTACATGGTGGCTTAGATGAGGAGATTTACATGGAACAATTGAAAGGGTTTTAAGTCAAAGGAAAAGAGGACTTAGTATGCAAGTTAAAGAAGAGTCTTTGTTGACTCAAATAGGCACTAAGGTAGTGGTATAAGAAGTTCAATTTTTTTATGACGAGCGGTGGTTACAAGTGAATGTTAGCTAATCCTTATATCTATTTTAGAAAATTCCTTAATGGTATCATTATCATCTTTCTCTTATATGTGGATGATATGTTAATAGTTGGAACAAGTTGCTGTCATAATTTGTAGGTTGATTATCCAAGTTCTTTAACATGAAAGATTTAGGTCCTACAAAAAAGATTTTAGGCATATAGATTACTCGTAGTAAGAAGGCTGGAAATTTATGGTTGCCACAAAATAAATATGTTGAATGGATGTTTCTGAGGTTCAATATGCAGGATGCCAAACCGATGAGTACATATTTAGCTTCTCATTTCAAGTTCAGCAGGAGAGCTTGTCATACCACTAAAAAGGAGAAAGAGTGTTTGTCCTCTATTATGTACTCTTCTACTATCAATTCAATTATGTAAGTCATGGTATGCACTAAACTAGAAATTGCACAAGCCGTTAAATTGGTGAGTAAATTTTTATCCAATTCAGGAAAGGTACATTAGGAAGCAATAAAGTAGATCTTCAAGTACTTGCATGGTAATTCTATACTGTGTTTTGAGTTTTAGAGGTGGTGAGCCAATTCTAGAAGGCTACACATATGCGGACATCATTGGCGATCTTGATAACTGAAAGTCCTCCTTAGGATATTTCTTCAAATTCATAGGGGGGAGCTATTTCTTGGAAATCCAAATTGTAGAAGTGTATAGCCTTATTTACTACTAAGGCAATGGAAGCGAAAAAGGAGACGTTTGGCTAAAACAATGTCTCTTAGAGTTGGACATGAAATAACATAAGTACATGGTTTTCCTATAATAGTCAAAGTTTTATGGATTTAAGAAAAAATTCTATGTATCATTCCCACATTTAGCACATTAAAGAAAGGTATCATTGATAGTAGTCTGTGGTTGGAAGCAACTAATGAATTTGAAAAAGATTCACACGAAAAAAATGTTGTTGACATGTTAATGAAGGTATTTCTCAAGAGTAAACTTAAGCTTTGTAGTAAGCTTTCCAGGATGACTTTTAAGTGATTGATCAAGTGATTGATTTCTCCTCCAAAATAGGCTAGAGAGGGAGATTGTTGAAGGTCTAGGCGCATTCGATGGATGTTTATTTGTTTAATTATACTAAATCTAGACTGAGGAAGTGTTAATTATCTCCATGGATCAAAAGGAATGAAGTTATGGGTGACCATGTGCAATATAAAATCTTATCACTTTGAGATTTAATAATAAATTTGAGAGACAAAAGTTACATTAACTATAGTTTTATTAAATTTTGATTTCTAGAATTTGTTCAGGAGTATTATTGGTGTATACATATGTATGTGTATATATATACACATCAATTTTATACTTAATTATATAAGTAGTTAGCAAAAGTCTTGCTATTTGATTTAGTGGATTTTATTGTCAATTTGTCCCAAGATTTTACCTATATATATGAGGGTTTTTTATGTAAAATTATTGTGTTTGTTATTTTTCAATCATCATTATTGTGTGAGTAATTTGTTATTGGTTGAGTGAACTTGAAGATCATATAAGCGTTATTGCTTAAAGCCCCAACACTTATTAAATCGCAAATTCCTTTAGCATGTGGACACAAGTCTCTTAAATTCCATTCCATGACTAAGATTGGCACTTAGGAATAGTTGGATCTTGTTAGAAGACTTAATTCGAATTTTGAGGAATATTTTTGTTATTCTATTAACACCAAATAAGGTGGAAGATTTTCTACTATTGTTTCTCCTAATTCCTAGTCTAGACATTTAGAGTTTTTAACCCAACAAACTTTTCGTCCTTAACGAGTTTCAGTTAGGATGTACAACCTATATATAGGCTATCTTTCTGCTTCAATGAAACTTACGTATAGTAGCTACAATCTTCATCTCTCTTCATCAATGCATGTCAAAAAACAAGGCACGAATGATTTGTTGATAGTAAGTCTTTACATTGATGACATGATTTACACTAATTCATAAACTCAACTCATATTACAGTTTAATAGCTCCATGAAGTTTAAGTTTAAGAAGAGAATTTTTGGTTAATTGTTTTTTTTCTTGGATTAAAAGTGATTCAAAGCAAGGAATGAATCTTTATTGCTCAAAGAAAATACATCGATGATACTCTAAATAAATATAATATGATGGACTGCAAAGAAGCTGTTACACCTATAAATATTAACGAAAAATTACAAACAGAAGATGGAACCAAGCTCATTGATGGTGGTCAATATTAAATTATGATCAGATGGCTTATATATATGACTCATTCACATCCAAACATCAGCTTCTCAGTAGATGTTCTTTCTCGGTTCATTTATCAGCCTACTAAACATCATTTGGCGTTACTAAGAGGATCCTATGTTACTTAGCTGGGACGAAAGATCTGGGGATACGGTACAGAAGAGAAGCTTCTTTTTGCCTTAAAGGACACGGTGATAGTGATTGGGCTGGAGCATTTGACGATAGATGGAGCACTACCGAAAACTACTTTACTCTTGGTTTTGGTATTGTTTCATGGAGTTCAAAAAGCAAGCCACCGTGGAACTTTCATCTACAGAAGGTGAATATATTGCTATGACAACCACCATATGTTAGGCAGTGTGGTTAAGAAAAATCATGTGTGACTTGGGTCATAAGCAAAGTGGATCAACAGATTTGATCTGTGACAATAAATCTACATTATTGTTGGCAAAGAATCCTGTTTTCAAACTAAAATGAAGCATATTGAAATTAAGCACCATTTTATTCAAGATCTGTTAAACAAAGGAGAAGTTCAATTGGAAAGTTACAAAATTGATCAGCAAGTTGCAAATCTTTTCACCAAGAACCTACCACAGAAGAAGCATGAAAAATATTGTGCTCAGTTAGGACTCTTCAAATTCGATTGAAGAGGGAGTGTTGGAAGGCTTAATTTGAATTTTTAGGAGTGTTTTTATTATTCTATTAACACCAAATATGGTGGAAGATTTTCTATCGTCGTTTCTCTTGATTCCTAGCCTAGACATTGAGAGTTTTTAGCTCAACAAACTTTTCTTCCTTAATAAGTTTCAATTAGAACGTATAACCTATATATAGGCTATTTTTTTGCTTCAATAAAACTTACATACAACAGCTATGATCTTCATCAGTGTCTTCTTCATTTCGCCAACAGATATAACTAGAAGATTTTGTTGCAAGTGGTCTCTCTTTGTCTCTATTTAATTTGTTTCCACCTAATACTAGTATTCATATAATGTTATTGCCAAACTGTTCAGTTTTTGTTGGGTTCTCTTTTAAAGGATGTTTCCAGTGTTGAAAGAACGTGAAATAGCATTATATTTTTCACTTTTTCTATCGAACTGCGTATTTGACTTATAAATTTAGCATCTTTGCTAGTATCTAATGTCAAGAGGATTTTTTTAACAATACTGCACAGAAAATTAAGCAACAAATAGAAGCTGGTCTTTATGTCAATGCAACAAACTCTTCCCATGAACTTCAAATTGTTCCTCTTCTATAACAACAAAACTGTGTTAAGTTACATGTCATTTTATTCCTATTTTAAGCTTTAAATCTACAGTCTTAATCCTTGAACAAATCTAAATTCTCCCCTTAGAACTTTTGTTGCTTATTTGACATAATATAGTTCACAAATGATTCTTGCTAGCAGAATTTGTTGGATTTATATAATTTTCTTTTAAACTCGGAAAGGGATTGGTATTAGTGACAACTACAAAGACAATAGAATCATCACAAGGAATTTCAATGGAAAAAATACTTCAAATACATGAACTCCTTAAGGGCCCTTCCAAATGATGTTAATGGGGGTCTTGTCTTTGATGGCACTATCAGAAAGAAGCTCAAAATTATCGCTAGAAAAGTTATGTAACATGTCTCATATATATCTCTACTAGTTTGAGCTCCGATTAATTACAGATCAAAACTTGAACTGTGATTATCTTAATGGCAGATGGAAAATCAGACAAATGATGTTTTAACTTATTTGATTAATAAATTCCTAGCAAAAAGGGGTGAATGTGACTCTATATATTGGACAGATATGAACAATTTCTTGACTATAGCCGACGAGGCAATGAAGTATAGAACAGGTATAAATAATTTCTCGATTCTAGCTAGGCACTTTGTAAGTAAAGAAAAGACACTAATGTTCACCATTTTTGAAAGTTGAAATATCACACGATTATATCATCATTAGAAAGGTTGGAAAGTAGCAAAAACGGTCGGGAACTTTAGCACAATTTTAGATTTTTTTCTTTGATTACATTAGATATCCCAGCTTAGCCGGACTAATCCTAAGCCCCTAAGACCCCACCCTAAGAGCCCTAGAGGATGTAAACCTAGAACCTTAAGATCCCTCAGGTTCTTACGTAGCCTATACACTTCTACGCACAAGGAGTCTTCACATACTTGATTGCTCAGCTGATGATTGATCACTGGCCTCCCCCTGCTCAGCATCAGGTTCCCATCAGCCCTCAGGTTCCCTAATAACTCCAACTCTCACACTGCCATACGAAGCGATGCGTTCGTAATTGATCCAATCAAGGAACTTTGCCTAGGGGGCTAGAGGATCATCAACATAAACATTTCCTATTTCTCCTCCTTTGGCATGACTCGAACTCAAGACCTCCTGAAAGGGAGAGCCTTAAGTGAGGAGCTGAAACCATTTAGGTCACTCCTACTAGCACAGTTTTAGATCTTAATGTAAGGTAGTGTAGATAATCAGAATGCAAATCCTCTTATTTTTCATCCAAAAATGACATAGTACTTTTCATGCCATTGTTTTTCATCAGGTCACTCGCATGGATGTCATGTCATGGAAAGTAGAGAATTGATTACTTTTGTTGTCAAAGAAAGTACAGAACTGTCGTGGAAAGGTAAAACGAGCGGGAACAATGTTCCCACCAAGCTTTTACTCCTATGCCAAACACAATCTCATCCTCGTTGCAATAAATTGGATGGATGAGATTATTTTGGCGCAGGAGAACATCAATGTGGGAACAGAAGATCTGTTCTGAAGACAAGCAGAGACGAAAGAAAGGTATCTAACCTTAGGGATCTACTTTTGTACTCACTCAACTCAAATGGAAATTTCCATTTGAAGGAATAAAAAATGTAGGTTTTCATAAAGAGTTAGTGCTCATATTCTTTTTTGGTTTTATGTTAATTATATATTTCCTTAATATTACCTCGTAATAACACACTATTCACTCTTCCAATGCATCTTATAATAGTTACTATCTACTTGCTAATTGAAATATATTTCCCAAAAACTTGAACTGGGAGTATGTTGTAGGCAGATGGGGGAGTCGGTCGTCTAATGTTTTCGATGCAATGGCAGGAGATTTTAGGAAACCAAGAATTAATGAGGTAAAACAGTTAACTTGCAATATAAAAACATAAAATAATGATAATTTTTACTTGCTACAGGTTGACCAAGTCCTAGCCAAAGGGGTGAATGTGACTGTGTATAATGGACAGGTACCAATGATTTAGATATCAAGTCGTTAAAACTAATAGAACCGACAAGGCAATGAAGTATGTTTGGGAGTCAGGACCACACCACCCAACTTGCTTCAACACTTTGTAGTATAGTTTATTGGTCTTCATATCATTATCAGAGGACTAAATCAGCTCTTATCTCAAAACTCATAATTTGTGTGATGCTTTTAACTACTAAATAATAAATGGAAAAAGACATAGATATTTCCAGCCATGTTAATTATTTGGATTTCTTGTTAGTTGGACCTCATCTGTTCAACAATCGGGACCGAAGCATACAGGGTTGAGAAGCTCATGTAAGGGATGAAAGTTTATTTCTTTTTCGTTGTGGACTTTGTAAGTCAAAAAACACTTTTTATTCCATACTAACGTAAGTTCCACCCTTTTTATTTGATCTTTTTAATGTTAAAGGTTAAAAATGGTTGGGAAGGAATTTTTAAGTTCACTTTTCATGAGAATTTAGCGTTAAATATTAATATAGGTAGTCATAATATTTTCATCCAAAATAGATAACTCTACTTGTGTAAAAGGGTCATATAGACACAACAGAAAGATATCTACTCTGCTCCATAGAAAACAAGGTTTTACTATTTCATGCTAAACCATGAGACCAATGTGAAGTGAGTGCTGAGTATACTGAGATTCGTCGTTTCATAAGTGTTGAGTACACTGATCTTTATTAGCGTTCGGCGTTTGATGCTGATCTATATTAGCATTCTGACTCTGCATCTTTATAATAAACAGACCAAAAATTATGTATCATTGTATAAATTATGACGTTATTTTATTGAAATTTTTTAGTTAAAAAAGAAAGAAAACACCTGCAGCTTCTTCTAACTGTTTCTTTTTTTTTTTTGGATGTAGGTGCCAGTAGCTCAACCGTGCATTTCATTAAGTATGATACGCCAGAACACAATCAGGGGCTACTAGAGATGAAAGTGTAAGAAGGAACGACGAAAAAAATACAATGAGAAAGAACAGTACGTGAAACGATATTACCCTCAGAAATATTGAAGAAGAGTTTGTGAAGCACATGAAAAAATAGTATAAAATAAATAATAATATATCTTCAAATGTATTAACTATTATATAGTGATATAAAAAGATGTATTTTCTTCAGTTTTTTTTTTTATTTTCTAAACTCTATTTTTTTCTATTCTTATTATATCTTAGTACAATAACCTCAAAATTCATTTTGATCATAATATTAGTATCTAAGCTAGTAATCTTTGACAACAATGACGGAAGGGATACAGTACTAAATTTGAGGCATTTGAAAGAAAATATTCAAATTCAAATACAGAACTTGAAATGAAACACACAAAAAAGAAAACATTCAAGAATTGAAGGATTGGATGATGCAAAAATACCTTATCAACAGTCGAATCGACGGGGACAGAGGAGAGTGCGGACAGTGGATATGGTGGTTCGATGTGCAGATATTAGGTCATGCAAAACCAATAATTAATTTCCATAAGGGATAAGAATGAGGAATTGGATTTACAAGATTTAATATGGACAGAGATTAAAGTGAGAATTACTTTCTTGCATCTTGAAGGAGAACACTAACTTTATATGAGGAAGTCCTAATTGAAAAAAGAAAGAGTCCAGAAATGTTATTTTTAAAGTTTCTATCAAAAAGTTGAAAGAGCTTTGACAAGAATTATTACACAATATTCGGGATGCATTAATTTTATTTTAAAAAAATTTGAAGACGGAAATCAATATCCCAATAAGAACATAATACATGTTTAAATGTGATTAGTCGTCAGAATTATATATTTTATTTCTTTATTTCCTCTCTTTTCTGTCTTCCCTCTATCATTTCTTGGTTTCAAAACTCTCTTTTTCTTCCAACTCTAAACTCTTTTATTATGCTTTTCTTTTCCTAATTCTTGATACAATAACCTTAAATTTCATTTCGATCCTAAACATATTACTCACAGGAACAGTATGTGAAGCGGTATTACCCGCAGGAATAACGAGCCCATGCAGTTATAACGAGAGAGATGCAAAATAACAAAAATGGAATCAATAGCTACAAAAACGGAATTTGAGATCTTGTAAACCCAAGGTTTTGAATTATAAACACAACTTAATAAAATGATGTCATATGTGTGTAATGTAGTTGGTCTATAATATCAAATTTTCATAATTCACCGCTTGGAAACAAAATAATAAGTGGTCCATTTGAAGAGGAGCACCTACCTCGTTATTTTCTAAAATTGTCAAAAAGACGCTTTAAGTGAAACCAACAAGGAAACAGATCATAAACTGGAATTCTGGGAAGCAATTGGCCAGGAATAAGTTCCTAAAAACTGACCACCATACTAATGGTGTCAAGAGCAGGATTTCCGATGATGCAAATTCCGTTTCCAATCAACTTTAAGGAAAATTAAGGGGTTCACAGTGTCAAGAAATCTATAAACCAAAATATGATTCCCATCAGGGCAGAGATCAGAGTTGGAAGGACTATTACAAACACCATAATTTTAGTAAGTTACACAAGTGTCTAAACAACAGCAAAGGACAATGGCAAGTGGCTGATCATACAATAGGACCGAATGAAAAAAGAATTCTTATGCTTTTATTTTTCATATTATAATTGCATGGATGGTGTGATCCAAAATTACAATAGATATTTCCCTTGCAGGGAACACCGAATGTTACAAGATATACAGCCTATATAACTAGAGGGCAACAAAATTCAATTCAATATACACCACTCGTGCAGATGAACAGGAAAAATAGGAGAAGAAGAAGAAGTGATTAGCACGGACTTAAATACCTATGATCTAAGTAGGTCATCCAATGTCATGCAGGAGCTGACTCGATTTTTTCTATTACTTCAAGCCTTGTTTTCCTCTTCCAACCTTTCATCGTGGCTACTAAGTTGACCAAACCAACAATTTGATTTTTGCTGTACTCCTGCAGAAAGTTCAACGCGAATTGGCAGTTGGAATTTCATACAATAACAGCACTTACAAACAATTTAGAATAGTACAACATATTTTCATTTTAAAAATCATATTTACCGGATGCACACGAGCCCAATGCACATATTCCGTCTCTGGAAGGTAGTATGCCTGCATAAAATGAGAGAAACACAAAACGTAATCATAATAAGAGATGGCTTTGCAGTTTGAATTGATATTTCAAAATCAGCAAGTAAGCATTTCCTTCCTTTGTCTAATACATCTCAATGTTTACAACATTACAGATGGCTAATGTTACCTTGATAAATGTTTCAACTTGTTGTAATTTTGGTTTTACATTTATGGAGGACACGAAATGTTGTAGGCCATTGATCAAAACCTGAAAGCATAATGTGAACATGAACTTAAAGCAAGTTTAACCACTAAAAGAACAAGCGAGGAAAGAATGAAAACTTGATATATCCAATTTAAATTATCAGTTAAGAAGTAACCTGCAGATCTAGAGACATGAGGGCCCGACCTTCATCAGTGCACCTTTTCACCCGTGAAAGACCTTCAATGAGAGTTTCAGCCACAATATCAAGACCACATTCTAGAAGGAGGTCTTGAACCTGGAAATGGAATGTAATTCAAAATGGTTAGGCATGCAAGACTAAAATTATGGAAACTATTTTTCCTTGGTCCCACCTAGAACACAAACAGAGACATATGCGGACATGATGTCACCTTAGCAAACTGAAAGCCCAGAAGAAGGCAAAACTAATACGACAATAGTGTTTTTAAAGATAGCAAACAAAAATGGGGCCACAAGTGAACCGCCTAAACCCTTCTAGTGCTCATCCATTCATGATCTTATCTGAGCTTGCATAAATATACCTAATACAAACTACGATAAATGTTTTCTCTTCAACTTCCTAACATCATGAATGAGAACCTCATACCATAATAACACACCAAAGATAAAGATCAATAAGGATGGAAATGGTTAGGAAAAAGCAAAGTAGCAAAGATAGGAGATTTGCTATTCAATCTCCGTGACCAAGTCAAATACTTAGAGCATCAACAATGTACTTAGAACATAAAGTACTCAATGCATTTATCAGCCAAGCGGCGACAATATAACAACAAATCAAAGTGAAAGACAAACAGAACAAAGCAATAAATGCTTAAAAAACAAAATAAAGTTAGTTTAACATGATCTTGCATTAGCACATAGCATGATCTTGCTCTTGCATTATCACGTTATCACGTAGGTTACATTCTCAATCTAATTGCACAAGCAAGCAATTGATTCACGAAATGCAACAGTGGTAGTTACCTCCTTGTGAATTCCTCCATGAGCAAGCCTTGTTTTATAATGCTTAAATTCTCCCAACAAAAGATCAACATACCTATAAAAATTTGGAGAATTTTTAGAGGGATAAATTAGCTAGTTTGACAGAACTTGGGAAGATTTCTACAAGTAAATATCAGGTCAAGATATTTCAAAGATGAAAACTGGCATGGTTAGAAAGTGTTTGTCCACTGTTCATATAATAGCCTAGCAATGAGACATCTTAGTACAGCAATTTTGTTCAAATAGAACAATATAAGAGACCTAAAAGCTACAGAAATCAAGGATAACAATTTAAGAGAAATTGGCCCTATCTGTCTGAAGCACAATTGGCAGACTAACAAATATAACTTCTATCATAGGTACAACCTAAAAGTTTATTTAAGATCAGATTTAATAAAGGCGTCAACACGGTGTAAGTAAAAAAAGTAGCATCCAAAAAGCAAAGCAGTAGTGACAAAAGAATAAATATCTATTGTCCAGTGTCCAATCATGAATACCACTGGTATGAAATGAACACTGAATTCATCATTTATGTTTAAGTTGGAAACCATGTTAACATGGAACTTATACAATGTCATGAATTCATAGAAAGAGAAATATAAAGAAAGGGGAAATAAAGAAGAGAAACAAACCCATTATGCTCCAGCCCCAGCTCCTTGACTTCCCATTTAGCATTAGCAATTCGATCAACATATCTGCAGAAAGAGCTTCTTAAATAGAGATTATATGCTATTAACGTTTATAAAAGGTTCACACATGGCCTTAGGAAGAAGCCGCAATCTATGCAGCAGTAGCAGCGCAACAGTAGCAGAATTGGTTTTCTTATAGTTTTTCGTTTTTATTTACTTATTTTATGTGACAGTTAGTCAGTTGTTCATGTTCCTAGTTTTTTGCAGTATAATGATCATGTTTGTTTATGGTCCCCTAAGTTGTAGGGGAAGTTGTTTTTTCCACAGAACTATTTATTTGACTTTTGATGAATGGAAAAGGGAGGTAGAAAATTTTCTCAAGTCTTTGAGTACTTCAAACTCAAGAAGTCTCAGGTTCTCTCTGACAAGCCTGAAAGTAGCAACCATAGGTCATAAAAGAAATAATCGTGTCATTTTGACCACAGAAGGTCTAGAGAACCCCACCTATAGACCCATAACCACACCCATTGCTAGGGACCATAACATTATAGCAATGGCCCAGAATAAGTTTGTTTAGAAAATTGCAAGGTCTATGACATCACTACAAGAGAACAGGAAAAAAAAAAAGTAAAAGGGAAATCAGAAGAAGCGAAAGAGTAATTGGTTTTTATCAGCTGCAAGAATTCTCTTTAAAACAAAATTAATAGAAACAGTTAGTAGGCATTTAACAGCCAAGATGAATCATTTTATTAAAGTTAGATTGACCAACCACCTCTCAACTCCCAGACAGGTATACCCTCATTAGAACATATGCCCTTCCCATTTTCGAGAATAATCTGCAGTGATGCTTAAATCATCCTTTAGTTCAGTTTTACTTCAGCTCAAAGTGTTCAAAGATCAATTTTTCCTCTGTTTGTTTTTGCTCGCTACCTTCCGAAGTCGCGGTGAGTGTAGAAATTGTAAAAGAGAAACTAAAAGTACAAGGTTTTTTATTGTTATGGTCTATATCTAACAACCCAAATTCATAGAAATCTTCCAAACATTTCTTTGACTTCATTCCATGACACATCACAGTTTTCTATCCAATGAGCAACTTACTAAGAAGTTCACCATCTGCAGATTGGTTCCTTCCGCTTAAATATGGCATTCCATCGACCAACTTTAAGGGTTTTAGTGGCAGGAAGTTTCAATTATGCTAACAGTATATTGGGTCATTTCTTTAGCAGAGCAATTGCAAAATCACATATTGAACTAGTAGTTGACACAGCGGAAGTAATTAGGTAGAGATTTTAGGTTAATCTCATAACCAAATCCAAGCATAAAACTTAGGATTTAATAAACAAGAAAAAGACAATCTCTCAGGAGAATTTCCTGAAAAAATTTTATTAGAACAATAACATTTCGGGCTGCCTAAAACATATGTTAACCCTTCCTTTTAAATCCCTAACGTGTTATGGTATATATCAGAGTCCTAATTCCAATGTGAAAAGGATTGATTGAAATCCATTTCTAAAGCTAACTTATTTTCTTTTCTTGCTGGACAAGAAAACCTTCCTAATTAGGAAACTTAAAATAAAACAGAA
>JAOQMP010000008.1:7534820-7555748 GCA_027563575.1 Erythroxylum pedicellare
GCAAAGAAATTGCTTTCATGATCTTATTGTTAATAATGTTGTTAGTTCTTATTATGATCATTTAATATTTTGTTAATTATGTGAAATTGTAATTAAAGTTACTTATATATTAAATTTTAATAATAAAAATATTTTTTAAATTTACATAATTAAATATTATCAATTTATTTGAACTCTTTTTTTTTTCTCATAAAATGTTTGCATTTACGTTGAGTTGAAATATTACGTAATCTTTATAAGATTTCCATCTTGTATTTCATAAAAGCCATTTAATATTACGTCTCTATTAAGATTAGGTGCAGCTATATTCATTCAAAGAAGTAATTTTATTGCACTTGCATCAGCATATTCCAGATTTTGCAGTTTTAACTCTGAACTTCATATGAGTTAGAATATAATGTTTTTTTAAACCCACTGAGTTGGCGTACGTAGTTCATGAGTGGTTGGGGGTTTGATCCCCACCCTTGAGAATGCAGCAAACTCCTGAATCAGCTGTAGCCCTCACGTATTTGAGATAATCTCACAGCAAAAGAATTAGTCATTGGTCCGCCGGTGGATACCCTGGAGTAAAAAAAAAAAAAAAAGGTTTTTAGTTTGCCCTCACAATTGACAAACTATTGTTAAATAAATAATTTTAACGGCTTCAACTTTAATTGTATACTTTTTTCTGACGTGGAAAGAGTGCGGATATATCGAATAGATTTATTTTATTCAATATTTGTTTTTTCTTTCATTGTTCATCAATTTCTCGTTATCTGACAATCTAACATTTACGTGTGAATGGACCAAAGTCCGTCGTTGACCTTTTGACAATGTATGCATAGAAAAACACTACCATACCATCCAATGAAACAGGCAACTAAATGCAAGAAGGGTAACAATAACACATGATCAAAATTTGAATTTCTCCACCTCAGTTTCTTGTTCTTTGTGTGTTATAACTCTGATTTGTTTTCTGTGTACATAATTATAGGCAGAGTAGAGTTATAAGGAGTAGGCATATATATATTAGTTAAAATGTAATGAACTAAATAGAATAAAATGTTATATACAAATATCTGAATAAACAAATACCTACAAAAATTGAATAAATTGAAAATAATTAGCATTCTTGCATTAAAAGTAATAAAAATTGAAAAACTATTTGAAGTTTGATCGTGCGTTAAGTAATTCTCTGCTTAACTTTAGGTTTACTATTGTCTTCGAAGGTCCACGTCACGTCCTAGTTCTGCAATGCGACCATGTGGCGGCACTGTAGGAAGTAGGGCAGGGTGATTGCTCAAGTCAAGGTACGGCATATAATATAATATAGTTGGAAGCTTGAAAATGACAACTTAAAAAATACAATTTAGTATCTATTTTTATTTACATTAAACTTCATTTTGTCCATATTTCAATTTCAGGTAACGCAAAGCAATGAGTGAATCAACATACTACTTAAATACAAGTAGACCAAAGTAGTGTAGTTTAAGTAAAGTCTGAAAATCAAAATCATCAGGCTATCTTATCCTATGTTATGATATCCAACTAATACGGTGCGTATCTTCCGGAAAATGGGAATTAAATTAATAGGCGGAAACGGGTGGAGATAAAAGAAGGAGAAAAGAAAAAGAAAGATACAGACAGACAGGTGGCAATCACCACTTGCCATTTGTTGTTTTGCACATTAATAAACAAAACAACAACCATTTAAACTCACTGTCTCAATTTTCAGCAGAACAAACCACAATCATTTCATTTTTCCTTTTTTGTTTCTACTTTCTTTTCGACGAGGAACCAAAGCTCTGTCATCCTTCAAATGGCTCCGATTCCGTCGGAGAACGGCGTCGACGGCGACGATGAGCGAGAGGAAGACGAGGATGAAGAGGAGGAGGAGGAGGAGGAGGAGGAGGAGGAGGAGGAGCCGAGACTAAAGTACCAGAGAATGGGAGGAAGCATACCCACGCTGCTATCAAACGACGCCGCTTCTTGTATTGCTGTCGCGGAGCGAATGATCGCGCTCGGGACTCTGGACGGCTCCGTTCACATCCTTGATTTCCTCGGCAACCAGGTTACGTACCATTTGTTGTTTCGATTATTGTTATTTTGCGAGTGACTAGTGAATTTGGAACTTCGTTGGATCTGAACTTTGATTGCAGTTTCAATTTTTAGCTTTTTGTATCCGGAGGTTCTCTTTTGGTGATGTTAGAGTGTGATTGATTTTTTAATTAATCGTTGAGTTTGTGTTCTAGAGATTGTTCCAGTAGAATCTGAATATCGTAACTTTATAATACAAGGCACAACCAATTCTTCCAAGTTTACGTTCTTGGTCTTTTTTTTCTTTGTTTTTACTTTGCGACTACAGTTGAGAATTGTTGTTTATGTCGTTGAACGTTGAGTGCACAAAGATTCTGGTAAGTTGTGCCAACATCACTTATTTTGAGCAAATATTTGAGAACGCTTTTCCTGTTTTTTTTTTTTTAATTTATAGTTCGGTTTTCCTCTCTAATTAGTGTAATGTATATGGAACATTCTTTTACTCAAGTTTACGATCTGTGTGTGTTTCAAAATTTTTTTTTTTTAATGAATTTCGGATGAATGCTTCTTTTTCGCATGAACGGCTAAAAACTTTGCCCTATGAATGTAAGTAGTTCCAGTGGACTATTTTACTTACGGTGTGACTGTTTTAGAATGTCGAGTTGCCATCTGCGAAGCTGTAAGCATTAGGGGGCTGAATATTAGGCTTTAAGTGCAACTAGATTATCACGATCAACTAACCAATATTAACACCTCTTTAGGCGTGATTAGGAGTTAGGACTGAAAGATGCCTGTATTTAGTTCATAGGACTTGGTCAAAATCTAATGATAGAAGGTTCCCTTTCCAGGTTAAGGAATTTCATACTCATACTGCTGCAGTAAATGACCTTAGTTTCGATATAGAAGGTGAGTATATAGGAAGCTGTTCAGATGATGGGACTGTTGTAATCAATAGCCTTTTCACTGATGAGAAAATGAGGTTCGAGTATCATCGTCCAATGAAGGCTGTTGCTTTGGACCCTGAGTATTCAAGAAAAGCATCCAGAAGATTTGTAGCTGGTGGGTTAGCAGGTCATCTGTATTTAAATGCAAAGAAATGGCTTGGCTATCGGGACCAGGTTGGCATTAGTACATCATCCTTTATCTGTTGCAATAGCATGTTGAGCCTGAAGTCAAATACTTGCTTGGCTTTTTAGGTTTTACACTCTGGTGAAGGTCCAATACATGCTGTGAAGTGGAGATCAAGTCTTATTGCTTGGGCTAATGATACTGGTGTGAAAGTATATGATGCTACCAATGATCAACGTATTACATTTATTGAAAGACCACGGGGAAGCCCACGCCCGGAGCTGTTGCGGCCTCACTTAGTTTGGCAGGTTAGTTAAAAATTCACCCTTCTATGGTCTGAACAGCTCCTTCACTCTATTCATTAACGTCCGCTTTTACTATTCAACACACATTAAGCATGCATTGTCTTGGAACTCATTCATTTCTTTACTCTTATCCAGGATGACACTCTCTTGGTTATTGGCTGGGGGACTTCTGTGAAAATTGCTTCAATAAGAGCAAGCCAGTATAAAGGCACCAATGGGACATACAGGCATGTCCCAATGTCCAGTATGAACCAGGTGGATATTGTGGCATCTTTTCAGACCAGCTATTATGTTTCAGGAATTGCTCCATTTGGTGACTCGTTGGTCGTGCTAGCTTATATTCTTGGAGACGAAGATGGAGAGAAGGAATTTAGCAGCACCATTTCAGTAAGACAGGTATTTCTCTTCCATGTTGCACGAGCATTGTAAAGTATAGTTCCTTGTGGACCAGCTTTTTGAGTCAAGTGTCTTTCGAGCAGCAAATCACTTTCTTCTCTTTACTTTGGCTGCATTATCTACTCAGTCTGTCCTTAATTCCTCGAGGGAAAATGTAATCACATAAATTATTATTGATGTTTGATATGGAGATGGTTGTTCTTGTAGATGGTCATTGTTAATTTCAAGAATTTGTGTTCACTTTATGTGTGTACTAAATTAGAAAGAATCGGCCCAAAAGTGGACAACAAGGAGAGATGATCTCTTGCAAAGTGGTTTTTTGTTCAGTCCTGAGAGAGTGAAGAATTGTGCTTCATTTTTGCTATCTATATTTAACTCCACACGCTCTATTCTGGAAGATCAGTTTCTAGTATTATTTTGAGGCATATATGTGGCCTGCTGGTTAACAAATTAGGAAATGCTGTTTGATGTGTCTACTCTCTGTCATGTCTGAAGTGGTAACTTGCTCAGCATAATCTGTTTATTCAGTGTCACTCATACACATCACCAGTCATACGCGCTATTATTTTTAAGTGAGTCATATGCGCTATTATTTTTAAGTGAAGTTAATTTAAACGATGAAACATACTGAAAGTGTTTTGATGACCCAATTTCGCTGCTAATGTATGCTATATATAAGCAGGGAAATGCACAAAGACCAGAAGTACGCATTGTCACGTGGAACAATGATGAACTTGCAACTGATGCCCTTCCAGTTCATGGCTTTGAGCATTACAAGGCAAAGGACTATTCTCTTGCTCATGCTCCATTCTCAGGTATCTGACTTTATGTGATTTTGGTCTCAATCTAGCAGACAATCTGCTTTGAAAGTAATACCTTAATGTAAATATAGGTAGCAGCTATGCTGGTGGTCAGTGGGCTGCTGGTGATGAGCCATTGTATTATATTGTATCTCCAAAAGATGTGGTCATTGCAAAACCGAGGTTAGTTATTTTCTTGTCAGATTTTAGTTTCCAATGAAACATGTTTGGTTCATTGCCTCTGCATGCGTACAATTTTTCCTTTGACATTTCTTGTAGAGTAAATGCCAAGAATTAAAACAGGGCATCTGTTTAAGATTATGTTAGAAGGAAACTCCATACGTATGAGGTGTCTTAGTTCATCTCTGAACAATGTAGCCTTATTTTTCAGTTTGCCTTGTCACTGGAAATTGTTGGGACATGAGGTTACTCTGAACATAGGAGCTTTGTCTTTGTCTAGGTGCCTTGTATAATATATTGGTTGCTATTTCACATCTTTGTTTGTTGTCTAAGCCAAGCCATATATTCATGCTAATTCCACAAGCATGTCCTGCAGTTTATGGTGCTTATGACTTACAAACCAGGGGAAGTGCAATTTGGGTCATTTCTGCCTTATAATGAGTAGTTAGCTGATCTAGGAGTGAATATATCTATGCCAACCTAGTCAAAAAGTTGGCATATAATGTGATGAGAAAGCTATTTAACCAAGAGATAACACATAAAATTGTGCACATTGGTTTTTTTTCTTCACTTTCTCTAAGTGTTCATGGAATATGCTTTTTGTATTTGGCAACAAAGAGAGGGCTTTCCAGAGGGACGTTGACTCAGACCCCCGTTCGTGGGGAGAGTATCAATCGGTTTGCTGCACCCACTAGTCTAAGCATGTACTTCTTTATCATAAAGTTCATGGGCATTTTCCCTTAATATTCAAAGACTGTGCATCTTTGTTAGTTTATTTGTGTTATGTATGAAAATATTATAGCTGTTACACAGCTGTAACTAATATAAAACTGTAACCGTTTCCCTCACGAGGGGGATATGAATTAGCTAATGTGTGTGTGTGCGTCTCTCTCTGTCTCTCTCTCTCTAAAGTTCTTTGTTCTTCTCTCTTCTTTTTGGACTCTTCTCTTTCTCCTTCTCTCCTTCTCTCTTCTGTTCTTCATTTTTATTTGCAACAAATGGTATCAGAGAAGTCGGTTCTGCGTGGATCGAAGAAAACATGAAAAGCTTGATGGAAGCACAGATCAGAAGCGAGAAAATGTTTCTGGAATTTCAAAGTAGGAATGAGAAAATGTTTCTAGAAGCTCTAAACAGAACCAAAAAATTGGAGAATAACCTACTGCAACTTAAAATTGTGGTGATAAAATTTTTGAAGCGACAAGGAGTGGAAGTGGGAGCTACTATTGCAGTTACTTCAGAATTCACGAATCGAAACGAGCAACCCATGCAAGAGAAGGACTATATAAAGTCTTTGACCGTAGAGTCCACCCCTCTCATGAATAACAACGACGTCGCCTCCGATGGTTCCTTAGTTGTCCCCTCTCCCAGCGAGCCTAGTAAGATCGAGATGTACTCTCTGGCTTTCTACGCTGCTTATACGGCTGGTGGTCTAACCCACATGACTGTTACTCCTCTTGATTTCGTTAAGAGTAACATGCAGATTGACCCTGCAAAGTATAGAAGCATTTCATCTGGTTTTGGAGTTTTGTTAAATGAGCAGAGTGTGAGCTTTGTAGGTGGTTACATTGCTGGAGTTTTCTGTGCGATTGTCTCATTTCTGATAATCTAATCTCCTTCCTCCATGATGCTAAAGGAGCAATTGCTGGTGATGCTGTGAAGAAGATGGGCGGTGAAAAGAAAATAAGATTATTCATTTTTTGTCCATTCTGTAAACCTCTATAACCTTGGGGACAAGGTTTTCTAAAGGAGAAAGAATTGTTACGTATAAAAATATTATAGCTGTTACACAGTTGTAACTAGTATAAAACTGTAACTGTTTCCCTCATGAGGGGGATATGAATTAGCTAATGTGTGTGTGTGTGTGTCTCTCTCTCTCTAAAGTTCTCTGTTCTTCTTTCTTTTTTCTGGACTCTTCTCTTCTTCTCTCTATTCTGTTCTTCATTTTTATTCTCAACAATTTGCCTCTTCATTTTTGCTTTCTTCTTGGATACTTTGACATATTTTAGGGATGCTGAGGACCATATATCATGGCTTTTGCAACATGGCTGGCATGAAAAGGCTTTAGCTGCAGTTGAAGCAGGTCAAGGTCGGAGTGAACTCCTGGATGAGGTACTTTGATTTATTTACCTGTGTTAAAATATGTAGATATGCATTGTACATTCTACAGCATGCATGTGGATTATGGTTTTTCTGGACAAGTCTATCTTGTCTTTACTATGAAATCTCTTCCTTGGTTAGCAATATGTGTAGTTCTACTCATATCCACAGGTTCTTTAGAAATTTTCCTATTAAATCTTTTCTTGTTCTTTGTGACATTGGTCCTTAGAGATCAAGTTACAGCATAGTGCAATCCAATCAATATCACCAATGACAAAGCTGCTACATGAGTAGGATCATTCAATTTATTTTCAGATCAAGACATCCTTTTGACATTGTTTAGTGAATATGTCTGTACAAGTAGGTCCATTTAACCCAGTAATATTAAGGAGAAAGAATTATCAAAGGAAGTTTTAATGACCTTATGAATCAAATAAAATATTTTCCTTTTTCTTTATCATGATTAACATTTTGATGTCTCTTCAAAACTTCACTGTAATATTGTTATCATGCCAATAGTGAGGTTAGCACGTCATTGCAACTTTGGACACTTATTCAATTTGGTGACAAGGTTAACCCGAGAACATGCGATTCTTGCAACTTAAATAGAACTGATTAGATTAGTTCCACAAATGATTAAATTTGTGATCCATGTGTACAGGTGGGGTCCAGATATCTTGATCATTTGATTGTTGAAAGAAAGTATGGTGAAGCTGCATCCTTGTGCCCCAAATTGTTGCGGGGTTCAGCATCAGCATGGGAAAGGTAAGGAAAACATATATACATGTTCTCATCATAAACATTTTGTTTATATGGTCACTCGTAACTTTGTGTAGAGAGAAAGAGTGAGAAAGAAAGACTGAAAGATGCCAGTGCTGCTTACCCTTACAAGGGTGCCTGTGTTATGTTTATATAGTTGTTATGTTATTTTAGGATGTTCTTAAATAGTTGAACGCCAAAATTACCCTTAGCACTTAGTAACAAGAGCGACTGTTTTCTGCAGGTGGGTTTTCCATTTTGCTCATCTCCGCCAGCTTCCTGTATTAGTTCCATATATACCAACGGAGAACCCTAGACTCCGGGATACTGCTTATGAGGTTTGTACCTCTTTGTACTTTATTTTTCTGTTCCTACATGGTAAGAATGCATGTTCATGTTCATTCTTCAGGTTGCTTTAGTAGCGTTGGCAACAAATTCATCTTTTCACAAGGATCTTTTGTCAACTGTCAAATCTTGGCCATCTGCAATATATTCTGCATTGCCAGTTATCTCTGCCATAGAACCTCAACTGAACTCCTCGTCCATGACCAATGCACTCAAAGAGGTTTGTCTTGGGAGTCCTGCGTATCATCTGAGGAAGTTTTGATATCTGCAAGTCTTTAATCACGGTATTTTTCTATTTCAGGCATTAGCAGAGTTGTATGTAATTGATGGGCAATATGAGAAAGCTTTTTCTCTTTATGCTGATGTAAGTATATGTTGGTGCTGACAGAAGTAATAAAAGTCCCTTTTTATCTAGTCTGATTCAATAAAACTATAGTTGTGCGCTCAATTATCTTTAGTAACATTTTCTTGTTTGTTTATTTGCTGGTCGCTCATTTTTCTTTTACCTTTCTCAGCTTATGAAGCCAGAGATATTTGATTTCATTGAAAAACACAACTTATATGAAGCTATTCGTGAAAAGGTATGGCAATAGATTGAAAATTGATAATGCTCTATTGTTGCTCTCTATTCTATAATTTTAGCTTTAATAATTGAGAACCTGTTCATACATCCAATTTGCAGCATAAACTGTTCAGGATCTGCTAGTGGTTGTGGTTTTGCTGATATTTTGAATATTGACTTTCTTCTTGGAGTTCTCATTGGTAGGTGTGTTGGAAAATTGTTTGCCATGTAGGTTGTGAGAAAACTATTACAAGATCACCTATTTTTCAATGTTTCTTTATTTCCCGTTATTTCCTATTTCAGTTTGCTATATTTCCTGCTTGACTATTACAGATCACCTATTTTTCAATATTTCTTTGTTTCCCGTTATTTCCTATTTCAGTTTGCTATATTTACTGGTTATCCGAAACTATGGCAAACTTAGCTACTTCCTTTTTGCTGGTGTGCTAATGTGCAGGTCGTCCAATTAATAATGCTTGATTCCAAACATGCGGTGACCTTGTTGATTCAGAACAAAGATTTAATTTCTCCATCTGAAGTTGTAGCACAACTGCTGGCTGCAAGCAACAAGTGTGATTCAAGATATTTCTTGCATCTATATCTGCATTCGTTATTTGAAGTGAATCCACATGCTGGAAAGGATTTTCATGATATGCAGGTGGTTGGCTTAAATATTTTACCTGTTTGTCTTATGTTGGTAGAAGTCTCAGTATCATTAATATTTTCCTTTTTGAAGAGTTTATTGCTTGTTAAAACGGCAAATTATTTTTGTTTCCATATGAACAACTTGTCAATTTAGAGTCAATTAGAATGGACTTAATAGATAAAAGTATGTAAACTATATGTCAACATCTTTGGTTTGTTAATGGTTGTTTTCCACTGATATGGGGTAAGACAATTTGAATCTGTTCTATTCTCCCGTTAAACCTAGATTCTACAGTGCTATATCCAATTTGTTCCACATTTAATTTCCCCAAAAAAAAACTTGTTCCTCTTGTTCAACTCTGTATAAATATCTGAGACTGAAACACAAGTTCTTTGCAACATCCTATTATAAATGTCCAACTGAAAGGATCTTCTTGTTCTGCTACTTGTGGTCAACTTCCTTTTACCTGCATGACTTAGAATCTTTAAAAGCATCCTTTTGATGTCCAGGGTAAATTGTTGCAGGCATAGTTGTAATTTTTCATGCTAACTTGAATTTGATCTTATGGCTTAACTCACTCTAAATATCTTGCTTAACTTTGATCTGGTTGGGACAGGTAGAGCTGTACGCAGACTATGATCCAAAAATGTTGCTTCCTTTTCTCCGTAGCAGCCAACATTACACACTTGAGAAGGTTTGGCTAATTCATAAACACAAGATTAATATGTTAAAATAAATCAATGTTAATTACTTTTGACACTGTTTGTGAAAGCTGTAAGCTTTAATTTCAGGCACATGAAACTTGTGTCAAAAGAGATCTTTTACGGGAGCAAGTCTTCATACTTGGAAGAATGGGAAATTCGAGGAAGGCCCTGGCTGTCATCATTAATAAATTGGGGGACATTGAAGAGGTTCCATTCTGTCTCTGATGGAAGCTTCTTGTTTGTTTCTTTGGGTTGTCATTGTGTTTATTTGGAACCTGTATGTTGGAAGTGATAGGAGCTGTATCATGATTGTCTGTGCAGGCTGTAGAGTTTGTAAGCATGCAACATGACGATGAACTCTGGGAAGAATTGGTTAAGCAGTGTCTTAACAAACCTGAGATGGTAATCTAATTGCACAGTTTATGCTAGTTTTGTATGACATGCACAAATATGATAAGTTTTCATTCTTTTTCCTGGTTATCATGATATGCGTATCATTTGATTTCTTTTCAGGTCGGAGTATTGTTAGAGCACACTGTTGGCAATCTTGACCCATTATATATTGTAAACATGGTGCCTAATGGCTTGGAGATACCTCGGTTAGTACGCCTTGACCCATACTATTGATTAGATGATCATCTATTTTCTCTTTTCTTACTTCAATTGAATCTTGGACATGTCATCCATCTTGGTGGTAGTCAGGCATGCCCGAGACTTTGGTTCAACTTTTGTTAAAGTTTCCTTTTCTTGATTGTTTCTCCTTTACTGAGAGCTACAAAAGTAGTGTATATTCTGGTTGTGAGTAAATTTTCCCGGGGCTGATAAATTTGTTTCGGTTCTTAATGAAAAGTACAGATGCCATCTTCAGAAAGTTGTAACTTGAGACCAGGAGTAAAATTTCTTTCCTTATTTGATGAGTTAACTGAAGAAAAGCTTTAGGTTAGGATAGTAATGACAGAAAAAAGAGTAGGGGAGAAGAATATACATATTGGAATTTGGTTCAGTCTGAAGCTCACATCCTTGAACATAAAGACAAAGAGTTTTGAAGTATATTATTCAATAGGTTTAGGCCATCCATTTATAATAGATACTGGGTACAATAGTAGGGCAGTACAATAGTCTATAATAAGAGGATATAATATTCTTAAACAGTACTTAGGCTATCCTATTATAGGGCATATGTAATGTTCCTATGTTGGAACATACAATAATATTTTGAGTAAATTATGTCAAATATGTTGGCGTTTTAACAATTTATCAATTAAATTTCAACTTTCATTTAGTAACACTATATATCGCAACCTATGAAAAAATATATTTCTTTTAATGATAAAACTTAACAGTGGTCAAATGCATTATGTTTAGAACATTTTCTTAAGGTGCCTATGCCTTATAAAATTTGACGATATTTGAACCTGTTTTTCATTTTTATGATTTTTCAAAATTTCAACCTTTACAAAATTATAACAAAAATAATTTATTCATCAAATATGTTTCCCAAGTAATAACGATAGTGGATTAGATTATTATGACCATTTGTACAGATTTTCAGGTTAAATTTTCAAGTGTTAAATTTTTAGAGAAATAATAGTTCAACACAGTTGAATTTTCTTACTAATTGGGATATAGTTATTTATAGGTTGTGATATCTAGTGTTAAAAAATGAAAGTTGAGTTTTATTTTATATTTTGTTTATAGTTCAGGATATTCGATATAATTTAACCTAATATTTTTACACTAAATATTGAATTTTTATGATATTCGACACTTCCCTTTAAGTTAGTAAGTTGATATTTTATAGGTCCAGCTTGCATATGAATTCTAAATTTACAAGAAGAAATTTTTTGAACAAATAAAATGAAGAAGCAATATATTCTTTCCTTTTTTATTTTCTATTTTCGCCTTATTTTTCTTTTTGTGGTTTTTATTTTCCTGTTTTTGCTACCATTTCTTTTTCTTTTTAATTGATAAACCCTAAAATCAAAAAAAGAAAAAAAAAGAACTTGAAACTAAACACGAAGTGCTGGCAGCAAAAATGACTAAGGCAAATTGTTGAGAGAAGAGAACAGGTAGAAAAGAGATGCTCACCATAGAAGAAGGAGATAGGAAAAATAGAATACAAGTCAAAGAACAGGAAAGACAAGAACGGAGGTAGGAATACTCTCATGGCTATCAAAAGGATACAGAATATTTGATGGAAGGAAAGACAGAATAGAGTTAACAATGCTCTCAGAGGACTGTCATGAGGAAAAACATAGTAGGGATGGTCTTACTGGAAGAAAAAGAAAATATAGGTGACAGTGCTCTCAGAAAGACAATTGAGAGAAGTGCTTAGCTAGAAAAGAAAACTTATCAGTCTCTAATGAAGGAATACGGGATCTTAAGAAAAACAAAGGTTAGGGATTTACATTTTGGGCTCAAAAACCTTATGCTCTGAAAATTACCAATAGTATAAAGGTGCTTAGAATCTGAACTTGGTCTGATACCATGTTAAATTACTTTTAATATCGTTTGAAAATAAAGATAAAAGGAGGAGAAGGAGAAGAATACACACACATTTGTTCTGTGTGAGCATGCTGTTAATTCAATCAACATGCAATTGTTCATGCATGGATAGTCAAAGTGAAACTTCAAAACTATCTAATCAAGTGGAATGATATATATATATATATATGTACATATATGTAAATACAACATTCATAGATTTTTATTCACTCAGAAATGATGATTTTGGTGATTGTTCCTTTTTCTCCCTTTTTTGTTCTTGTTTCAGGCTTAGGGATCGTCTGGTCAAAATTATCACAGATTACAGAACTGAAACGTCCCTTAGACATGGTTGCAACGATATCCTCAAGGTACTGTTTTCACGTTCTTAATTTTGCGTCTGAACAAAATTCAAAATTCTGAAGTGTGTTGACAGTTTTGTATTCTATGAATGGTACACAGGCTGATTGTGTAAACCTCTTGGTTAAATATTTCAATGAAGCAAGGCGGGGAATTTGCTTGAGCAATGAAGAAGATGATGCTCAAATGAAAAGGGACAGCAGTAGGGATTCTCAGGCAACTGAGAAGACACCTATTGTGAGAAGCATGGAAGTCAAGTCAAAAACTAGGGGAGATACGAGATGTTGCATGTGTTTCGATCCCTTTTCGATTCAGAATGTATCAGTCATTGCATTCTTTTGTTGTCATGCTTATCACATGAATTGTCTTATGGATTCCATGCATACTGTTATTGGAAGAGGAGCAAATGGGGAGACAGGGAGGGAACAGTTCTCTGATTATGATCATGATCAGAATGATGAAGATGACGATGATGATGATAATTCAAGTGTTCCTCGATTGCGATGTATCTTATGTACTACTGCAGCGGGTTGAGATTTTGATACAAAGCAACTTTTTCCTATAAATCTTTTTGGGAAGGTGTGGGTTGTATGAGCGGTTGGTTTGTTTTTTGAGGCTTTTTCTTACTCCTATTTTGGTGTGAATAGGTTGCATTTGCTATTTCTCAAAATTTTCATTTTTGCACTCATTTCATTTGTCGTCGATTATATGTAATCATAGTTCATACAATTGTTAATGGAAGGAAGCACATATTTTCTTTTTCTTGTCTTCGCAAGTCCATGAAAAAAGTTTCTGAAAATGTCGCCATCTTTGCCCAAAGAAGTTTGGAGCGTAAAAGCCGGGCGAGAGACGAGGATTTTGTTGGGCCTCATGTTTTCTCGGTCTTGGTTGGTTTGAATAGTGAAGATCAGAAAGTAGCACTGTGCGCTTGATTGGATGAATTGATAGGAACTCATTCGTACGAGGGATAGGACAAACAAAAACAAGGAAAAAGAACCTGCTGCCAAGAACCAGGGATTAAAAGGGGTCTTTTTGTGTTGATAAAGAAAAGGAAAAGCAAAAGCAAAAGTACCTGTTGTAAAGATTTGCTGATGAAGATACATTTCAATTGAGTGATAAAATTTTTGAAGGGTTTAATGATTCTTTAGTTAAAAAATACATTAGTGTTGTTGTGACATTATTTTATGTAGGATTCCCATAAAAATAGTGAGTTTTACTCATTTAAAATTAAATTTAAACTTTGATTAAATATATAATTAGATTAATTATTTCAAAATAAATTAAAATTTATAAAATTCTTAAATCTCTTTTTCAAAATTCCTAAAATTTATTATCTTTGTATTCATCTTTACGTCTCCACATTCTTTGTTTCCTCGTTAGTGTTATGATCTCAACTTATTAACCTTAATGACACCAAGAACTTCGAATATTATCGGTGTGCAAATTTACTTCGTACAATCTTCATGAGAACCTACCTTAAGAGCATCGAGGTTTTGCCGGACTGATTTGCATTTCCCGTGTCGCTAGTAAAGCGCTAAGCTTGAAACATGGATATATACACAATCAGCTTCCAAGGAGGTACTAACGACATTTACTTGTTGCCATTATTAGAAGGGCAAACACTAAGAGCATCAAATTTTGACGAAGAGATGTTGACGATGGGGAAGAAATGTGAACCGGGAGTATTGAGTGGTGAGTTGTTTAACAATGATGGTCTTATTTCTTCATACCGGCCACTAAATTCAATACTTTCAGGGTCTAATACAAGTGGGACATATAAAAAGAAGAAAAGTAGTGGAATACCCAACAAAACAAAGAGCTTTACATATTCATTTGGAGTTTGACTGTTTCACCAGTTTTAGAAAGAAATATGAGATATGCAATTAATAGAGGATGGAGACGTATAGAGGACAAATACAAGGATAGATGAATTTTAAGGATTTAAGGAGGAGATTTAGAGAAGGTGTAAGGTGTCTATTGGTAAATACTCGGGATGAAAATTATTATGATATTGTTAATATGGATGAGTGTCAAATTTTGTTGGGTTGATCATGGCAATATGGTGTCGATGCATTTCACTCGAGAAGGGAGAATATTTATTGATATGTGAAGAATGACGAGAAGTGTAAGTTAATACCCACAGGTGAAAAGCGAGTGTTGAAACTTAATAGGACAAAGAAGTCATTGTTAGAATTGAAAGATAATATGGGAATTCTTGTGAGTGAGATGAAGAAACAAGGGAAGTATACTTGTTTGTAGCGAAAGGGGAGGAAAAAAAATTGAGATTCTTTTAAAGTGCATCTATTAGAATTTTTAATATAGGGAGAGTGTAGAGCTTATTAACAAGAATTAAGTTTGGGTCAACCATTGCCAAAATGAATAGGACTATTTATTTGGATAGTTGACCCTTATCACTTATTAACTCTTTAAAATTTTCATATTTAGTCAATATATATACGATATACTCTAATATTCCCCCTCAAGTGCAATTAGGATTAGACATCCAGTTTTTACTTGAAATAAATGCGGTGATAACAAGATTAGGCCATTAAAACTAGACATCCAGATGGATAATCAAAAAATTAAGAATCCGGATCAAACTTACTATGATATAATATTAGAAATTTTAATATGCGTAGAGTATATACTCTATTAACAAGAATTGAGTTTGGGTCAACAATTGCCAAAATGACTAGAACTAGTCATTTGGATAGTTGACCCTTATCACTTATAAACCCTTTAAAATTTTCATGTTTAGTCAATGTGAGATATTATAACACTCTCCCTCAAGTACAACTAGGACTGGACATCCAGTTTTCACTTGAAATAAATGCAGCGGTGATCGGACTAGATCGCTGGGACTGGACATCCTGACGAACAATTAGGAAATTAAGAATCCGAACCAAACATGCTCTGATACAATATTAGAATTTTTAATATGGGTAGAGTATAGATCCCATTAACAAGAATTGTGTTTGGGTCAACAACTGCCAAAATGACTAGAACAAGTCATTTTAATAATTAGCCCTTACCACTTATAATCCCTTTAATATTTTCACGTTTAGTCAATATGAGATACTACAACAATATCCAATTTTAGAAAAATTTGAGGATGTAATACCCAATGGATTACCTCCTATGAGAGATATCTAACACTACGTTGATTTGATTTCTAAGGCTAGTTTACCTAACTTAACTCACCAGTGTATAATTCCAAAGGAGAATGAGTATGTTGAGGGAGAAATTATAATGTGATGCTAATGAAGTTAGGATTGGAGTTGTGTTATCTTAAGGGAAAGAGTTAATATTCTTCTTTCCTAAAAAGGTTATGTGATGCTAGGCAAAAGTGGTCTACTTATGATAAAGAATTTTATACTTTTAAGAGAGCCTTGAAGATGTAGGAACATTATTTAATTGGGAAATAGTTTATTTTGTACATTGATAATCAAGATTAAAGTATTTGGGAAGTTAAATGCAATTGAGAACAAAGATACATGCTAGATGGTTAACTTTTGTTAATAAGTTTCTATACAAATTGATGCATAAGTCTGGGAAGAATAATATGGTTGTCGACGCATTGAATAGAAGGGTGGCTATAGTGAAGAGCTTGCGTATGAAGGTTGAGGGTCTTGAGTATTTGAAGGAGTTATATAAGAGTAATGGAAATTTTGGAGAGATATGAGACTTTTGTTCGGTGAAAAAGTCTTATGATGATTTCCAAGTGCATAGAGGGTTTTTGATGAAAGGAAATCAACTTTGTCTTATAAGAACTTCACTCAAGGAGAAAGTGATTAAAGAATTACATGAGGGAGGCTTAGTTGGCTATCTTAGTAGAGATAAGATTCTTAAAGAGCTGAGAAAGAGATATCGTTGTCAAAGATGAGAAGAGAAATTGTTACTATTGTGGACAACTATTAAGTTTGTCAAGCTTGTAACGGACATGTTTCAAATGTTGGTTTGTACATGCCATGGTTTGTTCCTTATTTTCTATAATCCCCTTAGCATTAATTCAATGCTAATATATAAGTGTAGTGGAAGGGGTTAATCTAGTGGAAGTTAAGGTGGCTAAGTTGTAATAGGGGGTGATAAAATAAGAGGTAGAAGTGTTTGAATTTGAGAGGCAAAGAATGCGGGGGAGTGGAGTTGAAGAGTTTATCTATTGAAAGTCAATTTCAAGAAACCAGACATGAATAAAATGTAACTTTTAATGCATATAGGTTAAAACAGTTGTGACTATTATGAATAAGAGAATAACTGATAAAAACATAAGGTGTGAATTTAGGGTGTAAGTTAATCAGTGCATGTATATTTGTTTGGTTAAACACAAGGCCATTAGTTGTAGTGTGACTTTAATAATAAGGATAAGAAATAGGATTGAGATCTTTGATAAAAAAGTAAAGTGAAGATATGAATTAAATATGAAACGAAAATAGGTAAAGAACTTATAACCAAGATGTCATACACATAAATCAAGAGAAAATTTATGTAAGATGGTGCAGTGTGAACAAAGACACAAGTATCAGATCTATAAATGGTAAAACCTAGTTTAAGAAGTTTTTGACTTAGGCAATGAAATCTAACATAAGGAGTTTGTTTTAGAATATAAAGAGATTTCTTTTTGAGATGACAACTATGAGTAGATGATGGGGGTAGCAAAATCAAGGGGTTTGATTATAAAAACTGTTTCTAGAAGAGTATCATATAAAAAGGAGTTAGTGACATCAAGTTGACGAATATATCAATTATTTATAATAACAAGAGTAAAAATAATTTGGAAGGTTTATTGATACTATTAAAAATGCTAGTACAGTTAACACTAAGATCCATCAAACTTGGCAATAAAGTCGGCCTATAGCAATCAAAAGAACCATCAAACTTATGTTTTTTTTGGAAAATCCATTTATAGTTGATAATATTAGAATTTGAGGTTGAAAGTACAAGAATCCAAATTTGGCTGCAATGAAGAGGAGTGAACTTATCAAGCATAACTTAGCATCAATAAGGAAACTTGTTGACTTGTGTGAAGGAAGTGGGATCAAGATCATAAGAGTTATGAGTGGTAGTGTTAGGCATTAAAAAAACAATGAGGGAGGTGGCGTGATCATGGGTACAGGTGGTCATAGAATGTTTGAGCTATAGGCAGAGGTGGAGCAATGAAAGATATAGGTATTTAGATTTGAGAAGGCGTAGATTGTAGGGAGTAGAGTTGAAGGGTTTCGCATATAGAAAGTCAATTATAAGAATCTGAACATAACGAGAGACGTAATTTTTTGATGTATGTGGGCCAAAACAACAGTAATCTTATGAATAGAAAAGTAAATAATATGATACAAGATGTGCATTTGAGTACAAGTTTATCAATACAAGTGGAACCAAAGAATGAAAAAAACAACAACAACAAAACACTAGAGATGTTAGGTTTAGTAAGAAACAAAAGTTCATGCGATGATTTTTGATAGAGGACAAAAGTGGATAGAAGATCGATAAGGTAAATGGTGGCAGAGAAGGACTCAAACTAGAAGGGCTTGAGAAGAGAAGCATAAAGAAGTAAAGTAAGATAGATTTCAACTATTATATTTTGCATTTGACAATTCCATTTTGTTGAGGTATATAAGGACAAAAGAGATGATAGAAATGTCATAAGATGTAAAGATAATGACCAAAAGCTCTCTCAATGAATTTTTGGTAGTTATGAAAAATATTTTTTTAGTTGTTTTGGTTGATTGAAAATGGTTGATTGCTTAATATTTATATATGAGTGAAAAAATTCACGTAAATTGATTATATTTATTAATAAAAGTAATGAAATATTGTCAATCAAAGTAAGAAAGAGATGAGACGATCTTTAAATATCACAATCAATTAACTACTTCGACTTTATTGACATATAGGGGTGGCAATTGGGCCTAGGTTGAGCCTCAGGTCTGACTTTG
The DNA here is from genome assembly GCA_027563575.1 of Erythroxylum pedicellare. Lineage (NCBI taxonomy): Eukaryota > Viridiplantae > Streptophyta > Magnoliopsida > Malpighiales > Erythroxylaceae > Erythroxylum > Erythroxylum pedicellare. The sequence continues at coordinate 7,553,476 of JAOQMP010000008.1, forward strand.
GCTTAGGCTGCTGGCTCGACTCAAGACCTGACTCTTTGAAGTAAAATGACATCGTTATATTTTTAATTTAAAAAATTGGTTGGGCTGAGTCGAGTCGAGCTCAGGCTCGAATTGCCTCTGGCCTATTGGAATGGGGCCCGAGCTCGCTGCCCCAGGCCGCTACCCCAGGCCCGATCTAGCCTAATATTTATGTAAAGTTTTATTTTATTTGTGAAGATCATAATAATCAAAGATTATTAAAGATTGTTGTTTATGAAATTGATTTAGCTATTTTATTCCCATTCAGCAGTAAAAGCATTTACCTTCATAACAAAAAATTGATGACTTCTTTATTAAGAGATAAAAATATATATTTGTCTATTTATTTTCAACAAAATTACCCTCTTAGAATTTAAGAGCATATGGAGTATAGATAATAAATTTCTTGCAAAAGAATAATAACCAATGGGGTTGGCAAAAAAAACTTAGACCAGTTTGATCCAGCTCGAAGTCAATTAGTCCCACTTGAAGTCAACTAGCTAGGTTTTAATTGATTGCGCTTCATGCTAAACTTAAGGCTTTTTTTTTGAAATTTCGAATTTTAGATTGGACAACTTAGAATTATTATTTAAACAACATCATTTTGAATTTTTATAATAAAAAAATAAATTAGACCTAAACTTGAAAATATAATTTCAGATAGGGCTCGAGCCTGATTCATTGCCAGGTGTAATTAATAATCACTTGTTAAGAAAGATACCCAAACTAAGATGAATAATCAACTGTATGAGGGATTATGAATACGTAGTATAAAATATATAGATTTTTAAAAAGAGAACTTAATAAAAGTCTGTTGTGCCACAATAAATACTGTAATCGAAATGATAAACTAACTTGAAAGTCAATTTGTCGTCACTACAAGAAAACAAGGCATTTTGGGACGTTTTTAAAACGTCACATGTCCAAAAATGTCGCAGAATGTATTCTGCGATGTTTTAAAAAACGTCACAAAAAACGTCGCGGAATGTGATGTAGGCAAAAGGTTTTTGCGATGTTTTATGTAAAACTTCATAGAAAATATTGACATTTTGCGACGTTTATAAAAACTTCACTGAAAGTTTGGACAATCTGTGATGTTTTTAAAAAACGTCGCGGAATCTCTAACTTTCGGCGACGTTTTAAAAATGATTCCGCAACGTTTTTAAAAACGTCACGGATTGTCTAACATTTCGCAAGGTTTTAAAAATGTCATAGAATGTAAAGGAATTCGCAACGTTTTTAGAAATATCGCAGAATGTCTTCCGTGACGTTTTTTTGAAAACATCATCCAATGTCTTCCATGACGTTTTTAGAAACGTCGCAGTATGTCTTTCGCGACGTTTTTAGAATTATTTTTTTAATTATTAATTTTTTATTTTTCGAAAATAATTTAAATTTAATAATTTTTTAAAATAACAAAAATTTTTAAATCTTATTTGTTTAATAACTATTTAATATTATTTATAAATTTTATTTATTTAATAATTCTTCAATTTTTTATTATATCATTAATTTTAATAATTATTCATGTATCACAAGAATTTCATATCTGCATACAATGTATTACTTAATTGCAATTCGCAACTATATCATAATACACTAATTAATATCAATATACACTAATTGTAATTCGTAAACATGTCATAATATACTAATTAATCTGAAGGTTCATCTATCATCTGACTACCAAGAGTCCTTTGTTGAAAGAACATCCATTAGACACCGTACAGGTTTGTAAGACATAAGATAAGGAAGAAATGTTGTAGGTAATTTTGGGAGAAGAAGTAGTAGTATATCAAATGCCAAGTGCTTGCTTAAAAAGTCAAGTTTGTAGGGAGAAGTGACCAAGCGATATCCATTTAACACTTCCCCAAGAGCTTCCTTCCTTTCCTTCTTGGGACCTGCAAGAAAAAACTTTAGTGAAACTTCATAACAAGAAAAAGCAATTAGAAAACTAGTAACCTAAAATGAACCAATCCTGATGAGCAGAAAGGGAGGAAACTACTGCCCCTTTCCAAAGTCTATCTCTGTGAACCCCTATATTCTGCAAAGATCTATGTATAATAGGTACTTAGTGAAAAAGATCTATGTAATTCTCAGTTCACAAAATTCGTTGCATGACATACGAAATACGAAAAAGAAGGCATTATGACAAAATAATGATAATATACAATCATGAAGAAACATTTCCCAGTTTACATATTTCAGCATGCTCCAATATATAAATGCAATGCCCCATTGATGTAGGCCCATAT
>JAOQMP010000008.1:7593573-7604044 GCA_027563575.1 Erythroxylum pedicellare
AATTCAACCTTAAATTTGAAATTCTGGAATTCTAGAGGCAAAATTACAACTCAATTTCTTCAAAACATTTGTATCCCTATTATTTAGTTTACTCCAAATTAAAAAATATTCTATTTGGATGACTAGAGAAGAAGTTATAGGCAAAAGAAGGAAGGATGTTCAGTGAGCAAAAAGCTCTCGAGTTCATGAACTTTTGATCTTTAACAAAATAAATCACGATCATGCATCATTAGTGTACGGCCATGCATTCCAACATAACCATGTCACAAGCGTGCAACCTTCATGTATGCTCATACACACTAATAAGTCAGGACCGTGCAACTTGACCGCACGGCTGTGCGCGCCCACTAGAACTAGTCCTAAATTTTTCACTCAATCTCGCCCAAATGATTTCAAACAACCCAAATTTTTGGTGGAGAGGTAGAGCCAAGTGTTTTGAGTCTAATGGTTTAAGTCCCATGTCATTTGGAGGTCAGGAGAAGGAGATATCGATAAAATATTGAAGAATGTTCGAAGTTGTCTCTCTTTTATAAACCTTCAAGGTTACATCGTGTAGAAGCACGATCGTGAGATTTCTGTTACATGTGGAAAGTCACGATCTTGCTCCTGCACGATCATGACATTCCAGTGACTAAAGAAAAGTCATGATCATGCTAAAGCCTTTTAGAACGTCACGATCATGTTGAAGCACGATCATGCTTTTCTTCTTCTTTTCCAATACTGCAATTTCTTCTTCTTCTTCTTCCTTTCTTTTCCTCTACTTAAACCAACATCTCTAACATAACTCAACCTGATTTTCGACTTCCATTTAAATCAAATCACCCACAAATAAGGCTAAACTCTTGTATTAAAACACAACCATCAAAACAGAAGGTCAAACTCACGCATATCTCCATTTTTTTCACTTCTTTCACTTTCATTTTTCTACATATTCTTCATTTTTACTCTAACTTTCATTTAAAACATTCATTCTTATCTTCAGACACCACCATATACTTATTCCTTAACTCTAAACTCATTTTAAATAATCTTTAAAAACACTAAAATACTCACATATAACAGTGAAGACATCAACAGAAAAGGAGCATTTACGTGTTCATTTTTTTCACAAAATTTCTACATTAATCTCTTACAGAATTTTGTTGATCTTTCAACTCCAAAAATTATTTTAACACTATCTCATAAAATTTTGATCATCAAAGGTTCAAAATTAACACATCCAAAATTTTCATATCTTAGAACTATTACTGTTGTCGCCTGCAACCAAATTAAAAAAGAATTCAACTTTCGTTAATACAAATTAATGTAGTAGTGGTAAGTGGATATCGTTCCTATGAGTAATTTTAACAATAAAGAGTTTACAAGTTTAAAACTAAAACAAATGGGGGGTTAGTTCACGTAATTTAAGAAATTAGGTATAACAAAAACTGAAATTAAACGAAAATATTAAGATCTGGAAATTCAATAAACAAACCTTGGTTTCGGATCACCACTGTTATCACACTAAAATGGATCCTTGATATAAATTTCAGTTCATCAATAAACATTCATTACGGGATGTTTTCTCTTAAGTGAAATTAATAGAAACATCTATTCTAAAAAATTTTATTAATCAACAACCTAGATACGATCGTAGGTTCAATTGAATAATAGCTTTAAGAATTAAGAAACCAATGAACAAGATAACACATGTACGACATACATTTAATCAAGATGAGTATCTTATTAGAATTTCCCACTCTAAAGTAAAGAAGGTAATCCTAATTGTCAATTGTGATTAACAAAACTGAACGTCATAGTTCATTAATCTAGTTATTAAACGAATCGATTCCTAGTTGTGCACCTAGAAATCAAACAATTCGATTAGAAAAAGTAATTCGCAAGACACTCAATGTTCATCAACAAAACAAAATTTATTGAAACATCTCACACATAATAGATGATAACATGATTCCCCTCAACCAAGAAAAGGGGTTTAGCTACTCATAATGACAGTGAGAATAAAAGAGATAACAAAACACATAGTCTCCATCCCTGATTTTTTCCTAAAGAATCCGAAAATACTTAGAAGAAAATGCAGAAACGTCAACTCAATTAAAGGAAAAATCTGCAGAAATTCTAAACTATTCTGAGACTAAAAGATGACATGAACAGTAAAATTTCCTTCCTTTTATGCTTTTCGATCCCTCTTCTCTCTCCTTTCTTGTGATCTTCTGTAGATTATTTATCCCCCAACTTCAGGTGGACTATCCTTATCAATAAGGATGCAATCTTATCATAAAAATCTGAAGTGAATTAGATTTGAATTTGAAAACAGATTCTGCAGATGGTTTCCATCCTTGCACATGCTCACACTTAGTCACTGAATTTTCTACCAGTTTTGGAAATTCGAATTATTTTAACTTTCATTGAATCTTTTTTATTCAATTTCATCTCCCAAGTGTTGAAAATCATCTGAAAATAATTAAGAATCAAATCCATGAATTTTGAATAATAATTTCAACACATGAGAGAGATTTATATACCAAATAAGTGCAAAATGACAACTTAACGCTCACACAATATACAATTTATACAAGTACAAACACACATCTATGATGCATGACAAATCATTTGCAATGCACAATAAATCATGGAAAAAGAATATTTGGATGAGCTTAGTCCCCAAGGGTAAATCCTTATAATACTACACCTTGAATGGCTGTAAGGAGCTAAGCATCGCTAATGGCCCAGCCATACACCTATACTTATATAGTCGTAAGGCTTTCTTAGTCAGAAGGGGTTGTGGGGAGCCAAGAACCAGTATTATATCAGTTATCACTCTATACATTCAAAGTCATAATGACATTAATAATATACTTATAAAATAAGGACCTGATCGAGATCTACGCATCAATTAATATCAGTTTGTCTCACACCTCAAGATCATATCATAATCATATCTCATAATTAAACTAATGTGCATTTGATCCTGATGCATACACATTTGGTCGCATGCCTATAAATTTTTCCTTCTCCACAATTACAATCAAACAGAACAACACACAATCCAGCTATCAATCATGCAATTTCATAAAACAAAAACTTAGTCATATAAGTACCATTATAAACATATGCAATATAATATAAGTAACCAAACTTGTCTTTGTATATTTAGATTTCGTGCTATTATTCGCATAAGCATCATGATAGCAACTACACAAATTACATATGTACATACATATACTTGTAGGTTTATACATATATCCATTTGTCTAAGGATAGAGACATCTATCCTAGTTTAACACGTCACCATTCATATCAATAAATATATATGAACTTACCTGATTAATGTACTTGTCTGACTTAAACCTTGGAACGCAGGTCTCACTATAAAATAAGAAGAAAAATATCCTAATCAGTTTCATTTACAAGTTGTTCTGCTCAATTAGCAACCTAGGACTCATTAGGTTTACAAAAATGGTCCAATTATATAATTCGACCCTTGATCTCATTCTCGCCTAAACTTTTCATTATTTTTAATTCACAAATTGTTAATAATTTTGTTATAGTTCTTAAGGAAAAAAATGACTAGCACGATTATAGAAATTTTCAAACTTTTCTGAAAAATTTGTTGGAAGGTCACCAAAACAATATCTCCGATCTTCGGAATATACCTTCGGTGATTGCTATTTTTTTCAGTCTCATAATTTAACGATTTTTATACCAAATAAAAACTCTTTATTATTAGAATATCTTTGATAACTATAAAAAACTCAAATTCTCAATCAATCTTAACGAATTAAAGAAAAATTATTTAAGAGCACTAACCTCTATTTTATCAATCGACAGTGAGGCAAACAATGACTGACTAAAAGATTGTAGGGTTTTTACTTCTAACATCAACGTGAATCCAATGATGATAGTGGTTGACAACACTCACCAGGAACAAATTGAAGATTTGAATTTTTTATTTTTTATTTTTCTTCTCAATTTTTGTGTTGATTTTGACATTATTATAAGATAAAATAGGTATGGTTGTGACATGATCGAAGAGAGGAGTTGCTTAGTATATATTGTTGGCCGATTAGAGTTAGTGGCAGTGAAGAATAGAGGAAGATGATAGTTTTATGAATATTAACCTTTAGGGGTGACATTGAAAAATAGAAATGATGGGGTGAGAGAGAGAGAGAGAGAGAGAGAGAATTACAAATTCACTCATACTTTATTTGTTAAATGCTAATTAACTTTGTTCTACAAATTTTTTGGAGCCTTTTTAAAATCATATAAGGCTTTCTTGAGCACAAAAACAAGACTTTATTTTCCTATCCTTTCGCTATAAAACTTTCAAGTTCTTTAATTTAAAATTCCTCATATGAATAACCATTGAGAAAAGTTGATATGACATTAAGCTAAAACACTTTTCATCACTTTAAAAAACTAGTACTAGTGGCATTCTGATGGTGTCAGTGGTGCAATAGGAGTAAATCCCTATGAGAAATCAACACAAAAAATTTAAGCAAAACTCTTTACCACAAATCTAGCTTTGTACTTGTTAATGGAGCCATTAACATTCAGTTTTATCCTTAATACCTATTTGACACCAATCATCTTCCTATTCCTAAGCCTTTCAAACAACTTTGAAGTTTAGTTCTTTTTAATCATATTCAACTTCTTCCTTCATTTTAATTATTATCCATTTTGCTTTTTTTTTAATTTTTGAGTTCCTACAGGCTCAAAAATATCAATATTATATCTCTGATAAATATCACAAAGTGGTCTAGTACTTTTGATAGGTTGCTCATCATCCTCCTCTCCATAATTTAATGGGATATTGATGTTTTGATTTATCTTTTTAGTTTCTAAATGTTAATATTAATGCTCTATAAAATTAGCATATCTACTTATCAAAATATTCCTTGCTTGATATTGAAATTCTATAAGCCTTAAAAAAATCATTGCAGCTAGTAAAAATATCTAGTTCTACTCTCATGTTAAACTTTTCCCTCCTTATGTGAAAAATAAATGCAACTAAAAACTTGAAGATTTAGTAGAGATGATTTAAATTAATACCAAGTCTCAACTGTCTAGTTCTACTCTCATATTAAGCTTATCCCTTTTCAAATAATAAGCGAAAAATAAATAAAACAAAATACTTTAAGATTTAAATGGGGAATGGTTTAAATCTATTCCAAGCCTTAAATATTGTCTTTCCTTTTATAGCCTTAATAGAAAGTCTATCAAAGGAAACATAGCAACATATGCAACTTTTGCCTAAAAAATTTTATGCAAGCCTTTTTCATGTAGCATACATCTTGACATCTCCATTATGGTTTCACTCGCTCTATTTTGTTGCGAAGCGTAATAAACAATAAGTTAGTGCTCAATGCCTTACCTCTACATAAAATATATTGAAATGTTCTTATGTATATTCTTTGGCATTGTCTGATCTCAAGACTTAAATTCTAAAGCCATTTTAGTTCTTAATCCATACTTTGAACCTCCAAAATACACTTGCCACCTCATACTTGAACCTTTTAAAAAAATCCAACACATTATGGTAAAATCATCTGAGAAAATAATATCTTATTTACTCCCTTCGAGAAATAGTTCTTTGAGTTACAACTAGATTTGTTATAGGTTAGTTCTATAGAGATAAGTCCCAAAACTAGCTCCTTCCATTGTATATATAGCACTATAGCATGATGAAAATGGCCTAGCCTCTTGTATTAGGTCTCTGCATTACTTATTGAAAAGGGATAAGCTACCTATATATCCTATATTGAATCTAGAGAAAAACAATTGTCCTCATTTTGATCCTAAACATCTCTTGGTCACTTGCATCTTTATTAGATAATGCTTATCTCTAAAAGTTACTTTGGAACCCTTCTTAAAAATTGTTCAGCATTTCATAAAATGTTATTAATTTCAAGAACAAATAAAACATCAGATATCATTTTTGTACCTTTGAAAACTTCAATGGTTATTGTTTCCATTTCTTTGACTATAATATACTCAATATTTCTAACTTTTGACACTTTATATTTATCAAGTTGCTTAAAAAGTTGTTGATTATGGGTCATGTGATTAGTACAACTACTATCAATGAGCCAATTTTTACTTGAGCTATAGCTAAGCAAAGCATGTGGCTACAAAAAATTGCTTTTCCTCCTTTTATTGGAATACAACTTAAGTTTCATTTTGTTGTTGAGAGATGCTCTTACAGATATTCTTTTATTATTATTTCCAATTTTGTTGCCTTTATTACACTTTAAATCTAGCCTTCTCCAACATTTAAAAGGAGGTTGTCCTTTCTTGCCAATAATGACAAAAAGGGTAATTTTTCTTCTTGTTGTCACTACTACTATTTATTATAATTAGGTACAAACTCATTTGCATCAACATTTACTTTCTTTTCTTTTCTTTACTTTGGATCTTAGTTAGTAGGATACCTTAAATTGTGGCTTCTTGCCTCATGAGTCTTCTTTTCTCTTATGCCTACAATGCATTTAATAGTCTTCTAAAGTAACATATAGTTCTACAATAAAAAAAATTATTGAAAATTTTCAATTACTTTAACTAAATTTTTTTGTATAATCCTACTATCAAACATATCGAAATATAGCAACCTTACCTGGTTAACAATGTTAAGCAGCTTGTCGGTACCAAATGTCTTTAGTTGATTTTATAGTCATAATCCTAATAAAAATTATTAGTGAGACAACAGAAAATATGTATGATTTTGCCTTTAACTTCCATTGCATCCTTTCTTTCTGAACCTTTATTTGAGCAAGTTTTGAATTGTTAAGCAATGAAGGAATCAAGTACTCCTCTCCAATAGCCTTTCAATGAACACTCCCATCTAAGGAGGCCTCCAGTCTAATTGCCCAAACCTAGTAATTTTCACCATCAAATATAGATTGAGCTACTGTTGTAAATGGTGAGTTTAAATATACCTTATATATATTTATTGGAAGGTTAGTTAGGCTTTTTAATGAGTGGTAATTGGATATATTGGATGAAGGCTTGATACCAATTTGAAAGGTATCTTAAAACAAAAAACTTGCAAAAGTTTATTTGACAGAAAATTGATGCTAAGAAGAACAAGAATATATTGCAAAATTTATATATTATTTAGATGATTACACCATATAAATAGATCAACTAAAAATAGAAAAAGCTAAAAATATGTAGCATATTATGCCGATGACCTTTATAACTTACTGTTATTATTAACAAACATTATAAGTATAGAACAAATTAACAGAAATTAAAATGTTCAATTTTGACTGTCCAAATCAAATTCTACTAATTTAATAATTGTCAATAACTATTAAAACACAACTTGAAGGATAAACAAAATTGTACATGAATATGCTTTCCCACTACTGGTCAGGTAAAATAGAAAATGGTAAGAAGGCCAAGGTAAAATAGACTGACATTACTTTAACAAAGAAGCAAGGTGGGCTCGGAGTTATCTCAATTTCCCAAATGCAAAAGGTTCTTTTATGAAAAAGAATATGGCAACTATTTAATGACTAGAAATCATTATGGATCAAGTGGGTAAATGAATATAATCTTTAGGATTGGAGTTTTTTGGTAACTTGGAAATTCTAGGGAATATTCTTGGACTTTCAACTACATTCTTAACTTGAGGAGCTTGTTCTATCCTTACATTAAGCATTGGTTAGGGAATGGTGCAAGCATTTGGTTTTGGTTTGATAATTGGACATCTTATAGTATTTATTCAGAGAGAAGCATTGGCACCACTCAGAAACCGTATCCCATTGAATGTAAGGGTCTCTTTACTTATCCACAATGGAGAATGGGGTAGCAATTTTAGAGGTTTCTCCTTACTTTCAGAATACTTGCCTCCTCTTCCTCACGCAATGGGAGAAGACAACATCATTTGGCTGCCTAACCAAATAGGTACATTTCTTAATTGCACCTGTAATAAGATACTGTCGAGTGATGCTGAACGGGTTCCTTGGTTTAATATTATTTGGAGACAATCTTTAAACCCGAAAGCTTCCATTTTCACTTGGTTAGTAATCAAAAATTGACTCAAAACCAAGGATAGGTGGTTTGGGAATTATGATCCCATTTATGTTTTATGTAAACTTACAGCAGAGAGTTGGAAATTTTTTGAATGTAGCTACACCCAGGCAATCTGGAGTAGGATAATGAGTATCCTACAACTACCTAGGTTTACATTTAAATTGAGGGAGACACTTAATATGCATATTGTTAGGACCAAGCTAGGAAAAGCAAATGGAACATTTATTAAAACAAATTTTACTATCACCATCTACTCCATTTGGAGGGAGAGAAATAAGAGTTTATACAAGGAAATAGAAGAAGGAAAATATCAGCTCGCTGAACACATCGTCAATTGAGTTCTAGCGGCATTCATAGCTCATATCAAGCACAACACACTTTGTAATGAGTTGAAAATCAGCTGGAAGTTGTAATTCATTGTTTCTTTTTTATCAGTTTTGCACTTTATAGACACATCATTAGATACTGATTGCAGTATGACAATGTGACTTATTGTAATGGTATGATAGCTTTTGCTATGATTAATTTCTTTCATTTAAAAAAAAAAGTCTAAAAATATCATAGGATTTTAGTACTTATAATAGATTATCGATGGCCCTCAATTTGTTCAGTTTCAAAAAAAGAAATAATTAATTCCAACCAATAATGTCTTATTTAAAATTAGTGCAAGATATTAGCATAACAAATATAAAAAAGACTACTTAGAATAGATACTTTTGAAAGATACGTGTTCAGTAACATGACTTATCCAACTTTAGCATATTCGTTATGAAAATAAATATCATCTATAAAATGAATTGTTCAAAATGCTACTTTCTTACTAATACACTCAGCCTGTCTTAACTTTTAAACTTTGAAAAATTCAATATTTCTTATTCATTATGGAATTGATGAATGCATATTTCCAATCATATTGAGTCCAGAACTAGGCTTAAATAACATTTTTTTAATTTGGTGTGAACTACAGGAGGTCTATAATCTTTATGTATTAACCAGTCCTTGCTCATCCCAAGTGTAGATGCCACCAGAAAATTATTTGCATCATGATAAAAGGTACATATGTAGAGGTAGACACCATTTCCACATTTAATACTTGTTGAACTGTCAAATCTTAGAACTTACGATCATATGATTGATCTTGCATAAAAACCTCCAAAATAAGAGTCATTTTAAAAACCATTAAAGACAAATCACTAAGGATAATACCTAATTTCTTTTAGTTAATGATCTTAGCTGACATAAATGTAGTTTAATCGAAGTCAAAACGAATTAAAATTGAATAACCCTGTTTTTCCTAATCTGATTATGAAAATACAAATGGCCTGTATGAGATTTGTCCATCAATTAAAAAAAGTAAGTATTGGTGCTTATAGAATCCAAGTTTCACAAATGGTTTCATAAATAAATAAAGCATCAAAGGCCTAACAAGCAAGTCATTGCAAACAACCCAAAAATATCTAAAGACAACTCCCACAATGACAAATTATAAAATCATTATTCCAACTTGTAATTCACACAACATTCTTACATCTTCTCCCTTTTTTTACGTTTGTCTGTGGTTTGTTAGAAAGTTTGTTACGTATAACTTTGCTATTTTAAATCTTGTATATAAACCATCATCATCATCATATCCCGAAGTTCCACAGTGAAGCGGGGTCTGGTAGTATACAACCTTAACCCTATATAATAGAGAGGCTGTTTCCAGTAGATTCATATGTAGATGTGACAGGATAATAGTGATGAAGGTTAAAAGAGTAACTACGTAAAATCAGGTAATATATATCAAACAAAGAAGCTAATATCACAAGCAAAAAACATTAAGAGCATAAATTTCAGAGAACCCATAAAATACTCAAGCAGAATAGACTGATTAATCAAGAACCATATCCGAAAAGAGGGGGCCACGGAGAAGGAAAAGGACGAGAGAGTGAGAGTGGAGAGCAACTTTTACATACCTCTTATTCAATCCTAAAAAAAAGTAACCACCAATTTACATACCATCAAAGAAGAGTGCATAGCCTTCATGAAGAAAAGGGGCAATAGGATTGGCAAAGATCCGGTGCTCCTTCATCATCATCATCCGTGTCTAACTTTTTGGTGCCTACTGCTTGACTATCATTGTGAAAAACATAAAAGAAAAAGGCAACAACTTGGATGCCTTGTAAATCTATACAAATGATTTATATCCATTTTAGAATCCTTTTGGTCTCAGCAAATGATTCAATCGGCAAAAATAAGAAACTTCAATCATAAACCCAGCTATGTAAAAGAAACAAAGACCAAAATGAAAACAAGTATTGTAACATCCCGTTACCCATGTTAGGGCTATAATTGTAAATTATGAGAAATTTAGGAAAATGCACATCATGCATAATAATAGTGACATACACATTTATTTTGCACATTCATATGATTGTACATGCATTCATTGGCA
>JAOQMP010000008.1:7643307-7670834 GCA_027563575.1 Erythroxylum pedicellare
TAAGAATACGAAATTAGTGTTTCTTATATATAAAAAATGATCATTCTTAAAATATTCAAGTTTTAAAACTTTAATAATTCATTTCAAAATATTAATTTTTCCTTAATTATTTGATAGTTAAAGATCTCACGTATATTAGATATGTCCAAAATTTTAAAACAAATTTAAAAAATTAAAAAATGTTAAATATGTTATTTTATATAAATTAAAAATCCACGTAGGATGTAGGTCCCATCAATGGATTGTTAGGCGACACGTGGAACAAGGCCAGGACATCAATTTCCCAGCGGGAGTTGCAAGGGACCAAAAACCCTAATTAACCTTTGTCTAACGACTAGAACCACCGCAACTTCTCTTAAACCTCCCACAGGCCACAACTGTCTCTTGTTCACTAGAGTGTTGCTTGCGTGTATTCCATAAAGAAAAAACTTTATTGGTCGTTCTAGTAACCCAGATTGGAAAATTATTCAATCCCATAAAGAAGGGCTCATCAAAATTGGGTACAATTTGGTAACCAAGTTTCAACTGTTTTTAAGCGTTTATGATGGCGGAGGAGGAAAGGAGCTCGGAAAGTGATTACAAGTCAGAAAATGAAGGGAAGAAAGATTACAGGAGAGGAGGGTACCATGCAGTTGCCATTGGAGACACATTCAAGAATGAGCGTTATGTGGTGCAGAGTAAGCTTGGTTGGGGTCATTTTTCCACCGTCTGGCTCGCTTGGGACACTCAGCGGGCGGTACGTCTGTGTGTGTGTACATGTGTATTTTAGCTGACATTGCTTGGGGGAAGAATGATTAAATGTTTTGATTTCTGTGTTTCTACTTGGTTGATGTTTTCTACTTTCAAGAATTCATTTTGTTGATTCAAAGTAAAAAAAAGAAAAGAAAAAAGAATGTCTTTTAGATAATGTGCGTAAAAGAGTTCATTTTGTTCGTTCAAAAAGACAAAGAAAAGGTTCGATCTTTTAGATAATGCGATCGAAGGCAGATTTTAGAGAGAATGGAAGGAGAAACCTTAATTAAACATAAAGCACTACTGTTTATTGGCTTGTTGTGAGGGAGAACAGAGGAAATTATTACAGTTTCTGGTTGGTGATAGAATAGAGGAGTAGAAACAGAATGCAGTAAGCCTCTTCTACGAATTTTCTAAGAGTTACAAGTTATCTACTGTATTATATTATCATCTTGGGAAACAATATTTACTTCATCTTCGTTTGTGAAAATGATTCATTCATTTCTCATTATTTTTCTTCTTTTAACTCCTCACCAACATTAGAAGTTTATTGTTTGTAGTGCTATGTAGCTTTAAAAGTCCAAAAGAGTGCTCAACGCTATACTGAGGCTGCAATGGATGAGATAAAGATCCTCAAACAGGTTGCTGAAGGAGATCCAGATGATAGAAAATGTGTTGTCAAGCTTTTGGACCATTTTAAGCATTCGGGTCCCAATGGACTGCACATATGCATGATTTTTGAGTATTTGGGAGACAATCTTTTAACCATCATTAAATATAGTGATTATCGAGGGGTACCTCTACACAAAGTTAAAGAACTATGTTTTCATATTTTAATAGGTTTGGATTACTTACATCACTGGCTTTCAGTTATTCACACTGATTTGAAGCCAGAGAATATCTTGCTTATATCAATGATTGATCCCTCCAAAGATCCCCATAACTCCGGTGTGCCTCTTGTCCTTCCGGCCAGCAAGAATAACAATATTGCTGCTGGATGTCATTCTCCCATAGAAAGTAAGAGTGTAAATGGTAGTTTGACAAAGAATCAGAAAAAGAAGATAAAAAAGAGGGCTAAGAAGGCAGCTCAGAGTTTTGAAGGACAGGAAGCTTCTAAGGAAAATGAGGCAGATCCCAAGACATATTTCTGTGAAGGTTCTGCTGTTGATGCAAAGTTGAGCGATGATTTTGTTGAAGAACAGCCAATCAAGTCTTCTTCTGATGGTGATTTGGCAAAGAGTGAGGAAAAGAAGGATACTTCCCTGAAATCACGTGGTGATAGGAGGAGGAGCTCTTCTTCCACAAGGCAAAAACTGTTGGCAGCTGTTGATGCCAGGTGCAAATTGGTTGATCTTGGAAATGCTTGTTGGACATACAAACAATTCACAAGTGATATCCAGACTAGACAGTATAGGTGTCCTGAAGTCATTCTTGGATCAAGATACTCGACTCCGGCTGATCTATGGTCCTTTGCTTGCATTTGCTTTGAGTTGGCCACTGGTGATTTACTTTTTGATCCTCAGAGTGGTGAGAAGTATGGTAAGAATGAGGTATGGCCACACAAGACACTTTCCTATGTTTTTTCTTAGCAGTATCTTTTTATGCTACGTGAAGAGGTTTTTGCTACATCCTGTCTGACATTCTTTAACCTCCTTGATTGATATTTACAGGACCATCTAGCATTGATGATGGAGCTTCTTGGTGTGATTCCACGGAGGGTGAGACTGTAACATATGCTATGCTAATCTAGAATTTGGGAAGAAAGAAAGAGAAGTTCATTTGCAAATTTATTTGCCTATTATTATATTGAGACATTTTAATTGTGCCAATTGTCAACTGCTATTTACTACTAAACTAAAAATTTCTGAATCATATTGTCGACATGTCTTCTACGGTTGTCCTGGCATTTTACTCTTGTGATATAATCTTTTCAGATTGCATTAGGCGGTCGAAATTCCCAAGACTTCTTCACCAGACATGGAGATTTAAGGAATATCCGTAAATTGCGGTTTTGGCCGCTCAATAAAGTGCTTATGGAGAAGTACAGTTTCAATGAGCAAGATGCAACTGATATGAGTGAATTCATTGTTCCCTTGCTGAATTTTTCACCTGAGAAGAGGCCAACTGCAGGAGACTACCTTAATCATCCATGGTTAACCTCAAGCCTTCATGTGCTTGAGCCTTCCACTCCAAATCTTCAACCTAAAGCAGTTGTTGTGGATGAGTCTGGAAACAAGAAGGGCGAAATGGAAGCTGGAGTTGTTGCTGTTGTTGTTGGTGATAGAAATTGAGGGTCTTCCAGTTCCTGAGAACCTGAACTTGAGCTAAAGCTTTCAGATTATGAGGCATTGATTTGTGCTACATTTTCTTACCATGCTTTTTGTTTGGTTTTCCTCACTGCATTCTTTTTGAGTCCCATGCCTTTGGGCGGAGATGTAAATAGGAACATGAGTGTTTGAAAGATATCTGTTTCGTCCAATTTTTTGGTAACCTTGATTGGATTTATTCACTGAATTCCTTTGGAGCTTCATCTCTAGCATTTTGTCCGAATACTTCTTCTGAAGAGATGTCCATTAAAATTATTAATGCAAACAAAATCACGATGGATGGACATGGATATGGAGATGGAGATGGGAATGTAAAAAAAGAAAAAGAAGGTTATTCGCAAGCGCCGCCTTATATAAAAACATAAAATTATAAAGAGTGAGTAATAGTGCTACTGTCAACTCAATCTGCCGAGTTAGTAAGTACACAAGACTCTGCTCCAAGACACTAACTTTCGCAAAAAGAATCTAAAATGGCCTTGGATGTGAAACCAAATCCTGGAGGAGAAGAAGAAGAAGAAGGAGAAGGAGAAGGAGAAGGAGAAGGAGAAGAAGGAGCAATTGACGCACCTGCTCACCACCCTTCTCCTCCGCCCGATGAGGTCTCAACATCAATCCAACGGCTTTATTTCTTTAACCCTATTCATGAAGTTAGGGTTTGTGATACATAAAATATTAGAAATTTGCTTGTCGGAATAGGTTAGCATATTCGTTTTGCTTAACATAATTCGGTAATTGAACTGTTCTGCCATAAACAAATAATTTTTCCTTTTTTGTTGCTTGGCTTGGCATTTTCGATATTTGAGGCATTTACTGGTGGGTGGTGCGGAAAAAATCAATTTTGATTTGTTGTATTGCTGCAGTTGTTTGATGTATCAACGACGGTTGATCCTAGTTATGTGATTTCTCTGATACGAAAACTTATCCCCATCGACACGGGGAGCAAAAGCAACCATGATAAGATGTCCAATAGCAGCTGGATGGAAGCAAGTGAATTGCCTCCTTCTGGAGAAGCAAATGGGCCTAACAATATGGACGTCAATCAACCTTCTTGTCAAAGAGAAGATGGGGACTTGTTAGGGGAATATGATATTTGGGAAGAGCATGGTTGTGTTCTGTGGGATCTTGCTGCAAGTCCAACTCATGCGCTACTAATGGTACTTACCTTAGCTTTGTTCCCTTGTATCAATATTTCGTCTTTTTCATTGCAAGCTGTAGGTTTGTTCCCTTGTATCAATATTTCGTCTTTTTCATTGCAAGCTGTATGGCCTTTGATTTAGGAGTATGGCTTAAGCTAACAATGAAGCCATCATCGTGATCATATGTGTTTTTCTTATGAAGCCCATGTAGGACTTCTACTAGCATCCCTGATGCTTAGCAAATCTATGTTTGAGTCTCAATAATTCCGTCTTCTTGGAAAAACTATTTGAAAATTACTAGTGAATTCACAGGCAGGCACAGTATCCACTATTCAGCAATGATTGGAGAAGTAAAGTGAGGAATGCCATTTACTAAATGATTGAATATCATGGGCTTTTAGTGAAACTAATAAATGCGTAGAAGTTTTATCTTGCTAGTTGTTATGGCAAACTATCATTTTATCTTTATAGTTTCATTGACTGGAATGTCCTAAATATTCATGTCCAGGTGCAAAACCTTGTACTTGAAGTGCTTTTGGCAAACCTTAAAGTTTCCCAATCAGCACGTGTTACAGTAAGGCTCATTATCACTATCTTGAAATCCTTTTGATTTTAAGTTCAATTTCATTATTTCCTCTTGATCTATGGAATTTGTTTCCTCGTTTTGGTGTGGTTTCACCGTGAGGTTTACTCAATTAGTTTTCTAAGATTTGATGCTTTGGGTTTGATTGTATCTTTCCTTTTTTCTTCTTTCTCAGGAAATCTGCCTTGGCATTATTGCAAACTTAGGTTGCCATGACGTTCCGATGAAGCGTATAGTCTCCACAGAAGGGATGATTGAGCTTATTGTTGATCAATTGTTTTTAGATGACACACAATGCCTTTGCGAAGTGTGTCGGTAATTTGCACGTATCCAAGTTTTGATTGTTCCATAATTCTTTTTGACCTTTATATTGCCATTATGATCTCGTCATATCTGATACTAACCAAGAACTGTTCTCTCAAATTTTAGTTCTATGGAGAAATTTATCCCTTATTCTGGAAAGGCATGATACTGCTTTATGTTAAATTGTTCCTTGACAATTTTCCTTTTCCTCACCCTGGTCTCCTTTATCCATTTCATTCAATACATTGTCCTTGGAGTTTTCTTTTAATTATTGCAAGAACATGAAGGTTTACTTCTCATGGAGCATTACACAAATCACACTAGGGCATCCATTGGTGTATAGATTTTTCATTACTTGTGAAATTGTTCACATTGCTTCTCTCTACATATGAAGGGATATCACTTTTATTATTGCTATCATTCGATATAGAAGTCTTTTGAATTGCTTGTGGGTTTTCACTTTAAAGCCTTAATTTCTATTTCTAAAATCCAAACGCTTAATTTATTGTCACTTACAATTTGATTATCCAGGAAAAGGGACACAAATTGATTTTTGTTCTTACTCCTGCTTTATACCCTTTTTCAAACATTCCATTCTGACGCAGGCTCTTGTCTTTGGGTCTTCAAGGCAGTGAATCTAATACTTGGGCTAAAGCATTGCTTTCTGAGCATATTCTGAGTCGTCTTATGTGGATAGCAGAAAATACATTAAATGCACAGCTGTCTGAGAAGGTAACTGAAAATTCTGTGCAAGATTTTGTATCCGCCTTCTGTCAAGCAGATGATATATAAGCAAGTTAAGTTTGTATGGTTTTTTATTTTATGTAAGTGCTCATGCTAATCTAATCATGCACGTTTGTAATATTATACATAAAGAAGATAACACTTTGAAGGAAGTTGGATTCCTCTTCCCGGACTTCCTCATAGCCATTAGATTGAAACTTTAGGAAATGGTCATTGATACCAAATTGTTGGAGTAAAGCTTCTTGATTGTTTTGTGGAAAATCTTGGATGGATATGAACTAATGAAAAAATGGATACTTAAAATTTTTATGTGATGAACAATCTTGAAACATATCCTCTGCATTTGAACAAAGTTTATGGTGCTTTATGTGATCTTCTCCATGTTGTTAATTGCAACATGTAGGATCAGTTAATATTTTTATTGATAATAAATGAAATCTTTTAACTTTTTTCAATAAGTTGTTAACCTTGCTAATTACCTTCATTATTACACTTGGACATGTACACAAAGAAGACCCCAATGATATGTAATTCTTTATAGAACAGTTAAGTTTTTGCTTTTTCCTATAGCTAAACGAGCTTCCTATTTGACAGATTGTAGGATTGCTATTGGCTATCCTTGAGAGCCAAGCAGAAGTTTCATGTCATCTTCTTTCAACGTTGATGGGGCTTGGTTTACCAAGCTTATTGATCAATCTCTTAGCCTTTGAAATGAGGAATTTAACTGGTGAAAGAGTTTCTCAAACGTATGACATAATTTTCATTTTATCCAAAGATTGGACATGAATACTTTACTATTTTCTGATGAATAATTTGTTGTTTCTATTATAACAAAATTTTATCCGTTAAAATTTTTTTTGAAAACATTGATCACATTATTTGTTTTAGGTTTGCTCATATAGATATCTTGTTCTATGTTTTTGGTAAAGAATTCTGACCTTAGATGAATTTATCTCTTGGCAACTCATTTTATCTAGGTTCATCTCTTGGTAACTTTCTGAAACTCTTCTTTCCTGAATTCTAATGTTTTTACTCTCTATTGTGCTAATATTGGAACTAGCTGTTGGAACTATTTTAAACTGTGAAGAAATGATTGGAAGGCTGGCGTAGCTAACCACAGACTATGCAGTTGAAAACTTACACCTTATCCTTTTGATGTTCAAATGAATAAATGGTATATTTAATCCAAGTTATTTAATATTATTTTATTATTACTTGTACCAAATTCTTGTTAATTATTTAATAATTTAGTAAATATTAATTAAATTAAACATTATTCTATTCTATTTGATTTGTCTCTTCTTGTAATACCTGTATATCAATGGCATTATAATACTGTGTATGCCTATTGCCTGGAATTAGTTGACAGGATGCTTATTATTGATTAACTTGCTTGTCAGATTAATATTTTTATTTGAATATTCATGTTACCTGATAGTCTCTTTGTCTCTTTAAGAGTCACGTATATTTGCACTTTCCTTTCTTTTCTGTTTGCTGCTCAATCTATGTTTCCTCAGGTACTCTGTCTTTGACGTGATTCTTCGTGCCACTGAAGCTCTCTCAACTTTAGAAGGACATTCCCAAGAAATTTGCTCTAACAGGGAACTTTTTAATATAATTTGTGAATTGGTCAAACTGCCAGATAAGGTTGAGGTATGTCCCATTTGTAGAATTATTGGAAATCTCCTTTTGTCAATGTTTTTGAGTATTTTCATTGCTTGTAATTAGTATGGTGGAGCTAAACTTGCAGCTGTTTTGATGAATTGGGGACATATTTTGCTCAAGACAACCTATGTCACTACCAAATAAAACTATTAAATACTTGCAATATGAAATATTAATTATTCGATCATCATAAAAATTATCTCAACTGCAGGTTGCCAGCTCTTGTGTTACAGCTGCAGTTTTACTTGCGAATGTTCTGTCTGATGTACCGGATCTAACCTATGATATATCTCAGGGTAATCCCTTCATATTACTGGAAATGCTTCTTTTCTTTTTGGATCATAATTATATATCAGACCCCATATTGAGATAGAGATGACACTTGGGATATGTTCAGATTTGCCTTTCTTAGAAGGCCTGCTTGATATACTTTCTTTTGCTTCGGATGACTTGGAAGCACGGAGCGCGCTCTGGAGCATTATGGCAAGGTTATTTGTCCGCATCAAGGAAAATGAGATGAATCTATCCACTCTGCATCAGTACGTCTTGGTTCTATTGGCAAAATCTGACTTGATTGAGGAAGATCTTCTTGATCGGCAGTTGGATAATCTCAGTGGAGAATCGAATAACTCATCTAGTTCTACCTCAAAATTAAATGCCAGATACATAGCTGTATCCTGTTTTTGAAGTCTGTTAGCTTGGAGTGAGCAATGCAAGACTTTGATTTAAGAAGCTTCTATGTGGCCAAACAATCTGTGGTTTTTGTATTATATTTCTCCAGTTTCAAAGCAGTTTTGCAGTGCCATGTTTTCCTTTACTTCTTACAGATTCAAAGAATAATTAGTATTCTAAATCAGTGGACCACTTCAAAGGACTCTCTTGAGCAGGGAAGGGAACGTATTGCAGAAGAATTTCATGTAGATGGCGTAAATGTCCGTAGATTGTTGGATTGCTGCTGTAAACATATTAGGTAAGCTGCATCTCTCTCTCTCTGCAGTTACTAGGTTCCTCCTATTTTAAATGGCAAGAAAGCCATGCGATAAGGAGAGGATTGGCAAATATCTCATTTGATACTATAAATGCAATTTCCTTTCACAAGCGACTTATACTTGAAGGCGACAGAGATTGGGGTTTTGGAATAATGTTCTAAATGTAACAACAATCTATGCCCTTTTTTCCCAGGTCCACAGTTGCTGACATTTAGTAAATGAATGCTTGAAATATTCCTGCAATTGCTTTTATATCCAGAAATCTCAGGTTTTGTGATGTCTTGCCCCCAAAATTCTAGACACAAGGCTTTGATACGAGGAATTCATGGGGGAATTTTTGTAGACTTTATATTAGGAAATTGAAGTCCTCATCTATGCCCACCAGGTTTTTTTTTTCAACAGTCATTATTAGAAAGACTCCTAAGATGACCGTGACCTTTCATTTTAACAGTAAGGTGTGTATTAGGTATGTAGTCTGTTCTTTCACCATCTGCTTTGTAACAGATTTGAGTAATTGAGCATCTGTAGATGAAGAGAATTTGTTTGGTTTCAGTAATGTTTAAGCATTTGTATTACTACCAGTAACATTACATTGCCACATTTCATCATGCAACCAAAGCTTGTCTGATATCTGATACAACCATAAAAAGCAAGAGCAAAGATAAGGGCATTACTTTTGAGAATCTGTGACTATGCAAACTGAGCATTCCTTTCAGAGGTCAAGCAACACCATGAAGTCTTGTCTTTTTCCCAAGGAAACGAAACCAAAGAACATGTAAATTGACAAACTGCATGATGCAAAGAACAAACCAACTTGGGCAGTGAAGCATCTGGAAATGTGGGCCATTTAAGAACCGAGGCTCACATGAAATCTTCAATCAAAGGCTGATAGAAAAGTTTATATGCTTCCATAACTTCAAGATACCACATGGCTTCTCGATCTGGAAATGCTGAAAGATCAACCATCTTATGAACCTGATGGATTTAAAACATTCATTCCGAAAGAACTAATTATTTAGTGATGATTGGAACAATAATGGAATATAAGGAAAGCGAAATAAAAAAAGCGTTCACCTTGATCATGGGGTTGTCACCCGTGCGAACAAAATAACCACCAACCACCATCACATACATTCCTGTGCGTTGAAGATGAAAATTGTCTACTGTAATTAATTCAGACAATGTATATGATGAAATGCGCCAAAGAGTAGTCGGGACAATACCTACATCCCAGCGGCGGGGGAGGAATTCGCCGGCCAGGGAAAGCTCGATAATACCCGTGGAGTCATCGAGAAGTAGACGGCCGTCGTTGGAGACCAAAACGCCCTGTAACCAGGCGCGTTGGAAGAGAATGCCACCCAGAGTGAAGGCGTTCTGCGAAGGTGTTTGGCGGGCATCATTCAGTTGGACGCAGAAAACCTTCAGCGCCGCTAAGCTGTAATCCATCTGACAGACCTTTATGGACAAGTTTGATTCGTCACAAAGAAATAAATGTGTTTAGGCTGAAGAGTCGAAGCCCTTCAATTCAAATTAAGGACTTGGGGTGCCATTTCAAATTTGGAACTCACCCGTAAGATTGACTTTTTTAGTTGGAAAACTTTTCCAGTTTTTATGTTTTGACGAGAAACTCTAAACTCTCTTGAATGCACCTAATCACCGGAAATCGAACGCAACTCCTCTAAGGGCTGGGCTAGTTGGGCAAATTTTGATATGCTGTGGTTTGTGGATGGTATCGAGACATCTTGTTGAAACACTGAAAAAGTACATCTTTTTGATTTCACGGTAAATAAAACTTTGATTTATATGATTTAATCAAAGAAGAAAATCTCCACAACTTTGAATCATGCTTTTACAGAGCAATACATACAACGTTACAAAGAACAACCAAATTTTAGGACATGGTAGTCGTAATAGAATGATCAAATATAGTAACTAGAATCCATCAAATATTCCTAGAACTAAAAGATGAGGGATAGGCCAGCGGTAAGCAAATCGTCTGCTATTAGTTTGTTTGCAGCTTCCGATGGGTGGAAACCATCCCAGAAGACGTACTCTGTAGCGTTCTTGCATGTTCCTACTGAGTCAGTGTTACACAATATTGATGTTTCCAGTAACCCTGTTCCGCAACATGCCTTTCTTGCCTCTGCAAATCCTGCAAACCACAATTATATATCACTTAATTCTCCCGTGAAACTTTCTTGGATGTACCCAATAAGAGTTTAGTTCCAATCACTTATAGAGAATCTCATAGGTTTACGTATTTATATTAGAATGTATCTACCATAATCTTCAGGCTTTGTAACAAGGTCGTGGAGAGGTTGGTAAATGTCCATGACAACCAGATTGACGCCTGAGAGCTTTTTTTGCAGGATTTGAGATGTGACATTAAGTTTGTTGTTGAAGTACATTGCATCTTTGTTTAACTTGACCACACATTCGTTAGTATCTGTTCCAAATATGGTTATGGTCGCCGGCAAGCATCCTAGTGGGGGCAATGTTGTTACTCCAATTTTCCTTGCTCCAAGTTCATATAGGCCCTAGACACGTTATGCGGTTTCAATAATATGCTTTTATCAAATGGAACGAATAGAAGAAAAGTAATTAGAAACTACCTGAATGAAATGGGAATAGGATTTTATGAGAATGTCTGAGAACTGATTAGGTGTGTAGAACTTGTAGAGAAGAGGATTGACGTAATAGTTTTGGACAAAGTCACTGCTCCCTGAACTCACAAGGTAAACCGACCCTGATATTATTGCTGAAGCATTCGCCTTCCCTACAATTCCTACTAGCTTCTTTTGATACTCCTTCAAGTGTTCTAACTGCCCACTCAATGCAATTGTATTCTTCCACACGCAAAGATTAAAGCTTTCGTTAGTAGTCCACAATGAGTGGGCATCGTACCCTAAATTAACTTGTCAGATGAGAGTTTAATATAAAAGTAATGTCACTGAAATTACATATATCTTTGCAGTAGTGTCATAGTAACCAGAACCACCGGAGGCAAAGTTCGCTCCAATCAAGAGGTTGTTTCCTTGAGCTTCCTTGCTAAGATAAGCTGGCGGGTATGACGTGAAACCTATGTTCTCAGCTGTTTATGAACCAAAGAGAAAAGGAGAAGAAGTGAGTTGGTGAATCGTAGAATCAGACTGTTGGTGGGATTTTAATAGCTCTTGTACCAGTGAAGTCTGAGGCGAGCTTTCCATTGCAGAATCTGCCAGTTGCTGTGTGGTTGAAGTCTCTTCCATAAGGAGGGAAGTTTGCTTTGACAATGGTGTGAATGTTGTTGTTGTTTCCTGCATCAACTACTGAGTCACCAAATATAAACAATGCTGGAACCAAGGGCTGAGCATTGGCCGCAGACACCACCAAAACGAGTAGAAGAATAGAAGACAGAATACACCTTGAAAAGGCCATATTTTTCATCCTCTTTTTGTTCTGTGTGAATAAAAGAGTGAACTACAAAGACCCTTACGTGGCGAAGGTGAAATGGTGATGCCGTATAGCTTCTTGGAAGTGGAATTTATAGTCAGAGACAAACTTGACTTAGTTGACAAAATCTGCTGAAGGATACAGTGTTCCTGACGTTTCACATAAGCACCTAATGGGATGAAACCTTTTAATTATTTCTTTGATCACCTAGTCAAGAGCTTGACACTTATACGTTCGAACTCAACAACAATTCACAAGATTTGGGAAAAGGTCTTGGAGTGAACCGGTGAGCTTGCAATTTGTACCAACCTAAGAGATTAAATCTTGAGAGTCCGATGTGATATTAAAACAAGAATTAGCAGTAGTTCCAACTAAAACAAAGTAGCGTGTCTTATTGAGATGTTCATCCAGCTGTCGTAGCTTATAAGAGGCATGCACTTTGAGTTACATGCATGTGGTAACCTCAGTTTTTGATCATCTACTCTGCTACAGTTCTTCAGTCACCGTCAGAACCTTAAGAAACCAGCTATACTTTGAAAGAAACACGGCTAATTAATTTCATAAAGTTGGTGCTCCGCCATTGCAGATGATCACTAAAATTTCTCATGATTATAGTGACTCGAACACATTAAAATTTTCCTGTCTAGGATTAAAGTAGTTCTTAAAGACTTAATCCATTGAACAATTACTTAACACTTTTTTCTTTTCAAATTTTGACTCTTTTATTTTGAAATGCGACGCTTTATTTCTTTGATCTAAAGCAAAGATAAACACACGCTCTATATCTCGTATAATCAAAACAACTTGCCTAATCACTATCAAAATAATCATAAAATTTAAAGTCTTGACAATAAAAATATTTAATTTCATAATTTGCTGCATCATTGAAATATTTTATAATCCTTTTGGCACTAGTCTTGAGAGCCTATTTAAGATGATATCAAGTTTTATTTAATAATTAAACCTTCTTTTGTCTTTTAATTTGGAATCTCTTCGGATGTTCTACATAAATCTCCTTTTAAATATAACCATTCAAAAAGTATATTCTATATCTAATTAGTTCTTTTTTATGTCGCCAAAGAAAGCAACATTTTATTTTATTTTATTTTATTTTTAGTTCCGCACTAGATAAATTTCCCGATTGACGCAATAGTCTACAAATTACATCAACCGGGTATTTCGTATTAGTCAAACCCTATATGACAGTCTCGATCAAGAGAGTATAGGTAGAAAGATTTGAATACAGAACCTTTTGGCCCTATACAAGAAAAAAAAATTATGAGAAGTATACTCTGAACACTTGATTATTACTTGAGTATACTTCTCATCACTAATATGACTTTATATTTATTTATATAACCATCAACATTAAGTTTAGTTTTGAAAACCTATTTAACTCTAATAACCTTTTTGTGTTAAGGTCCGTCCACCCACTCTCAATTGTCATTCTTTTCTATCATTTTAAGCTCCTCTTTCGTTGCTCCAATCCACTTGTCATCTTTCTTCACCTCTTTTAAACTTTGGAGGTTCAAAAACAAGAAGTCGCTTATTTCATAAACATCAGATAAGGACTTTCTGCATCTAATCGGGACATCTTCTATGTCATCATCAAAATACTGTGAACTACGTGGCAACTACTTTATCTATCTTCCCTGAACTTGACATCTCTATTTACAGGAATTTTTTCATTTTATAATTGAAAAATAGATCTGTAAGCTTGAAATAGTTTCTATATCTAATGAAACTCAGGTTTTACTTTCCTATCAAGTTTGCCTCTTTTTACTTATAGAACAAAAGAAAATAGAACTTTTTATCAAATTTGTCTCTTTTTAACTTGTAGAACATAAGAAAAATAGAGAGAATCAAAACTACTTAGATTATGTAAATCTGGTTTATAATTAAACCAAGCTTCAAACAAAACTCTTTCTTTTTTAAAATTCTCGCTAGATAACAACCTATTCAACAATTAAACTATATATAGTGTTTACAGCCTCCACTCATAATCTTTTTTTTGGCAATTCCTTCTCATGCAGTGTAATTAAGGTGTTGAGAGTTGGTGCTCAATACTAATTTCTTTCTATAACTTGTCTAAAATGTCATTTATATATTCTTTTTCAATATTTGACAACCACTTGGATTGTCTGCCTGCGTTTTATATTTCTAAAATACAACAGTAACCTCAGATTTAAATCTAAGAAAAAATCCAATAAAAGATGGTAGAATCATCAATAAATACCATCTAGTATTTGCTACCATTTAAAGATAGCATTTACAAGGTCTTCCAATGTCTGCGTATACCAAATACAACTTGTACGTTGGTCTCCATGTTGTTTGAAGAAAGGGTCTTCTGACTGATTTCTCATATTAACAAATCGCGTAATCAACCAGAGTATCTTCCAACAACGACAAACATTTTATCAAATTATTTTTTTGCATATATAAAAGTTCAACATGATGTAAATGTCTTGAGGCTTTCATGTCATAATTTTACATTCCTTATATCACTTAATAATGTCATTTGCTACTCTTTTAGATCTACTTTGCTCTCATGTTCACTTTAAACATGTTTTTGCCTTTCACATCACCACGTAGATCCTCAAATTTTCTATAAATTCAATCTCTTTGCTCTTGATTGAAATAAATTCATCATTTCTAAGTTTTACTTTAGAAATGAACGTTTTAGTAATTGCTTGCCACGAAATATGTTGCAACAAAAAGCTGCTTCTCTTAATATTGCTTGATAGATACTTTTACCTCTTCATTTTGTTGTGACTTATAATTTCACCAATCTTCTCATATTTTCTCTACTTGACCACCAGCAACACTTCTTTTATGGATGATTCATCGTTTTGCAGCGCAGGCAAAGTAACTAAGTTTCATCGTTGTTTTTGATGTTATTGTCAATTTTTTTTATTCTTTGATTATTGTTGTACTTTGCTTCTTAAATTTTCTGCCTTTGCTTAAAGAGCACTATTCACATATTTTTCTTTTCACATCATGCTCCATTTACTAACTGGAGTGTATTGTTATTTCCTTCTTCTCTTAAGCCTTGTGTTAGACTTTTCTCATTGTAGTAAATTATGGTAGAAGTAAAACAAAATTCACAGCCGAAGATTTATTCTGTCCGACATGCTCAAGATGTCTGAATGAATCCTATCACCTCCAATCTCAGCTCCAGTAGCTCCAGCAGCAACTCTCAGTATATCTTGTATTAAACCAACATTTCCCAAAATGTCAACATGTGCACCGCTCTCTATACCCCTCCCCTCAAGAAGCCTAGCCGGTGCCTTGTGCCGATATTCCCTTACGTACGTGGCAATGCCGGATGGGTTGAACCGGGTTCTACCCCTCCACCCTTTGGCACACATGAAACCAGCGCTTATTACAGGGACACTTTCGTCCCCATCCACAAAGTATACTCCGCCTTTCAAGCAACTATCCTCATCTCCATCAACTGAGTTGTCTATCCGGAATGGAATGCTCCTGCACCTATCAGTAGATTGCTTGTAGACATACGATCTTTCAGTAGGAATCCCAACACCATATAAGCAGTATATCTCCAACTCAGGTGCATCAGGCAATCTGAATTAGAAGAGAAGACTCATGTTAATGAAGCCATGGAATGTATGACCGGATTATATTAATAAATTTTCCATGCAACACTCACTTGGTCTCCAGTGGATTAGACCAGTACTTGTAATGAGCATACTTGGGATCATCTAGGTCATCAGCTATTCCGTGAGAGAAATGTCCCTCAGCACGTTGCATCATTTTTGGAGCCACATAACGAAGCAAATCAATTACACTTTCAGCGGTGTAAGCTTTAATTTCAGCAACTTCTCCTATGCTTTCTCTGCTCATTTCATCGTACTCGGTCCAAATTTCTCCACATGATAAGTTCGTCTTTTTCTTGCTAGTTTTGCGCAGAAGTTCCTGTTATATCAGTTTCAGTACAGTCCTATTCAAATTGAAATGGTAATACAGTCAGGGAAGAAAAAAAAAAACCTTCGCCTCAAGAGATGGTAGCTGTGAGGATGGCAATTGAGATGCCTCCTTCCCAAAAGAAATCATCCTTCCATATTTAAATGGCTTTTTCACATGAAAGCCTTTCTTGGTCTCACTGCTGTTGTACCTCTCATTGACAGAAAATTGCAAGAGTTTTTTGTTCCGCAAGTTACAGACATGACCTTCTTCAGGCGACCAATCCAAGTTACCCCATATAGTCTCTCCCCCCTTAGGCAGTAATGACATAATTGAATCCCATGTTCTGCACATTCGCATCACATGTTCAAGGGTTTGCAGTCCAAGATATTTAGAATCCAAAACACCAGGATCCATAGCCCTAATACATTTACATGAAGGATTTTAGATGATCAATTTTCATTAATTTGTAGTATTGTTCATATAAATAACAATGCACTTTGAAGTTTTCCTCTTCTGTTCTTTCTTATCCGCTTATTCTTCACATGAGTGGCGTCTTGCACAACAGGCTATTCAGATATATCATTATTAGCTAATCAGAATGCAGTTTGCAAATACCAACCTGACAGATGCAATGTCTTTTGCCTCGGCAGAAATCAAATTAGTAACTGTTTTTGGAACACCAAGAAATGTTGGGCCAATGTTCATAATTGCTTTTATATGCTTGGCACACCAACCTGGACGACCACCTCCCAGTGGAGGGTCTATCTCAACCCATTTTAGGAAGTGAAGGAAGTAGACAGTCCCCATGGAGTGGGGCACCACTACCACTTTCTTATTACCGTTTGTCCTATACATAAGCTCTATTTTACTCTTCAATCTACTAAGAGTTTGGTCCCTAACCTGCACGTTTGGAGTAAGAAACATATTAAAGGAGACTCCATTATATTCATATGCAGTTTATTAATGCTTTGCAACAAGAACAAAGGAACCAAAATAGTAACTAAAGGGGGTTTGGATACAAACAAGAAAGGTTAGATCTTTTTGCCGAACCTCTGGAAGAATGAAGCACTGGCAAGTAGAGACGCATACTCAGAAAAAAGATTATGCATATTTTGATGTTCGATTCCAGGATCTTTTTTTGTAAAATCACAAGGAAATGATACACTTTTAAGGGTTTAGAACTTGATCTAACCTAGGTTTTAAGTAAATTTCCAAGAAAGAACTTGGATATAATGAGCTTTGAACTGATCAAGTCTGAACCGAACAATATCAGCTGTCAGAAGGCAAACTCCAAATATTTGATCAAAAAGGCTGTTGATCCATCATCAATAAAGTTGCAGAAACTAAACATAATAAAAGAAATTATACCAGTAAGTTATAGGTATATCCCACTGGCTGATTTATAATGCACATTGATGGATAGGAAAAGAGAAGAAGCATTATACCTCAGTATTCTGGAAAGAGAGCCTCCAATCATAAGCTGCCATATACATGTTTTTCCCCTCGTAACCAATTTTCGCCAAATTCTCAATAAGAACAGCCCAAACGAAGTATCGTGGTGTGAAGTAGTCAGCTCCAACCAGTCCTAGGACTGCACGGACACGAATTCCTGGCGGATCTAGGCCGGTCTCATTATGCAATGACATGTGCTCCAACCAACAAAGAGGCCTAAAATTGCCAATATAAGTCACAGTTAAGTTGCTTAACTAAACAGCATACGTATTGAGTAAGAAAAATGCAAATTGTGATTCAATCATGCTAGGATGCAAATATACGTCTTCCAACAAAATGTCACTCCCTTAACATTCGAAGGAACGCCAGGCAGCAGTTAATAAATGCAACACACAGGAAATTGAGAGGAGTCATTTGTATGAGTTAGACAATGAAACAGGGCTGAACGTTTGGTGAAGTTCCCATCAGAGTTTAGAAATTCAGTCCAAATTTGGTTTAATCAGATGAACTCAATGGCATGGATTCTCATGCCAGATCAATAGAAGTCAACAAATTTTTTTCAAAATAAGATCAAATTGATAAAAAAAAGTATGATTAGATTATACCCCAAACCTTTTAAAGATTTCAGTGAAGCTACCACCCCAAAGTCGCTTGCGGAAAAGACCACCGGCACAGGGCTGACCTTCCCAGAGCTCTAAGCCACCAGTGACAATGCCAGGCACCAAAACAACTGGATGAAGAGCAGTCAAGCCTTGGCGTTTGAGTATCGTCCCTGGTGATTCAGGGACTTGAAAGCCAGGCAATGTAGCTGGAAAACAGTGAAACAAGAATAAGAGAAGCCACCAAGTGGTGCACATGTATCCAATTAGCCAATAACAACAGTCTAAACAACTCCATTCCCTTGACTGCCTTCTATTCCCTTTCCTGTTAATTTCCAAGGCATTTCTTGCTAAAGTTTCTTCTTTTTTGTCAACTTTTTGTTCATCAAAAGATTTAAACTTCAGAGGTTCTACATAGAATAGCTTTCTAAATCGGAGAATCGAAGCCATTGGATATAAGAACAACTACAAATTCACCTCCAAGTGAGAGAATAAGATCAACCCCTCTTCAAAGAATGAAAAACAGAGAAACAGATAGAGCCTTGGTGGCAACTGTAGAGAAAGCTAGCCACTTTAACTTCGGATCATTTACGAAGAACCCCACATAAAGGAAACACGAATTGATCATTTATCAATCAAGAGATCACTCTCTTGAGTTCAGAAACGATAAAGAAACCAAGAACACAACAGGCCGTGAAAGCAAAGCATGGGCTGCAGAGAAAGGAAGACGAGAAGAGATAGGAAAGCGGTAGTGAGTTAATAGCAGTTGAGCTGGCAAGGTTGTGGGCTTAAGTTGATCGTCACTGAAAAGGTAAAACCACGTGGTGAAGGAGATAAGTAGTGTCTGTGGCAACGAACACTTCAAACAAGAGCCAAGAGAGAGAATGAGAAAGAAACCTCATTTACTTTTATCTCAATTTCTAAGCACAGGATTCTTCTGGCATGGCGATGAAAAGGAAGGGATGTTTTGGAGCTAACCGGTAACTTAGAGATGATTCCGAGGTAGTGTTTGCATATACGTGTGAATTTGTAAGAACACGCCTAACCATTTTTGTCTATTTTCCCACGACACTTGTCTTGGATTTTACATGCAGAGTCGAGACGTTTCTCAAATACGCTTTTTTATGGGTAACTTTCCTTTTACGTTTCACATCCTTTTCTTAACCTCCTTCTGGTCATCTTAGTGTTGACACATTCTTACCTATGTACTGTATCTGGGGCCCGAGAGGGAAATCAGGAAATTGGAAAGTAATTTTTAGATTTGGTCTAAAATGGGTAAGTCCCTAGGAGAGCGGAGTTAGCCTGTAACGTTGGCGAGGAAGTGAGAGGTTTTCTGATGCCTAGGACTTTCTATCCACGGAGACGGAGACGGAATCCAAAGTGAAGACCTTCCGGTCCCAATCATAGGAACAGCACAAACTACGAAGGACACAGCTACCCAAATTGTCTGTTTGTCTTTTACTATCTCTAGCTGCTGCTGCTGATATTGATGGCGGTTGGACCTAATTGCAACTGTTGATAGAACTAGTCATATATATCCATTCATGCCTATACACGGGTAAAAGACTCATCAACAATGTACGTAGCAATGTAGTATAGGACTACACACACAGACAATAGGCACAACATTTAAGCAGACGGGGTATGATCTGTTGGTATTCTTCTTTTCTAATCCTACCATATGAAGTTGACAAGGAACTCTTTTGATTTAATTGAAATTGTGGGTTTGAGCTGTCCTTATATATACAATTGTTTAAAATTTGGAATTCTTTTCTATTTCTCCAATTTCTGCAATATTGCAACTATTAGTACAAGAAACAGCAACACAAAAGTAGAATATTGAATAGATTCACCCATGAATGACCTTGGATTTTACCTGTCCGGTTCAGTGTTGTTTATCGAAGAGAGCAGTGAAATGTCTTCTTTTGATGGGAAACCTGCAACGGAGGTGATTGGATAAGAGACAGGATCTAAATACATGACTAACCTAAACTAGATTAAGCAAATCCCAACTCTCAACTGAAAATAGTTCACGAGATACTTCCTCTGTACCAACTCATTCTGTATCATAACGTTTTTTAGTCAGTTTACAGTGTCCAGATTTGACTAAAGTTTGAAGAACAAGAACAAGTTCCTCGCTTCCTACCGTTCACTCTTCATTATCACTCAACATCTCAATTAGCTAGACTACTAGCCTTCTGTAGCTTGTATAGCAGATCTTTATTCCAAATTGGGTAATAAGCAAGACTCTGAAGAGCTCTAAATGACCGTAACTGAATTAAAGAAGGGCCTATGCAGTTCAGTGCTTGCCACATTGTTCATTCATTATTTTCTTTATCTATTGGCAGAATCGGTGAAACTCTACATTGGTTCTTGTGTTCCATTACGAATTTTTTTCAATAAAGGATATGTACGGTTTCTACAGCCAGTTACTGTTCATGACTGCATTCCATCAGCCAATCCTCTTTGGCATATATCAGCATCGCAATCTTTGACTACTATCTTTAAATACCTCAACTTTGGAGTTCATAAATTAGCCACCAACTAAATTAATATTGGCCGCCAAGGACACCTAGTGGTTCCTCATTGATGCTTTTTGGACGGTATTCTGATCACAAAGGTGCTAGTAGGCCTTATCCATAAAAAAGTTTCATAACTTGACATCTACCGTTCTGATCTCCGTCTCTGAAGACCATAAATGAACAATTTACAGTGAGTTACTGCAATCTTTCATTCCCATGTGAGAGGATTGAAAGCTGCTTTCTTTCACTTTTTGGATAGGAAGATGCAGCTTCTGCAATATTTAATTGCATAGCTATAACTTTGGATCGCCCAAGACTTCGTATTGCAGACTTTTTAGAGGACGCTTCTAGACTTTTGTTTATGAACTTGAGCACAGGTCACTGCAACTTTTTAAGTATCTACCACCAATTGTATATATTCTTGGGAAACAAGTTGAATCAAATTCTGTAAAGCAAAAAAGACAACTTCTAAAGATTATATT
Organism: Erythroxylum pedicellare; assembly: GCA_027563575.1. Taxonomy (NCBI): domain Eukaryota; kingdom Viridiplantae; phylum Streptophyta; class Magnoliopsida; order Malpighiales; family Erythroxylaceae; genus Erythroxylum; species Erythroxylum pedicellare. The sequence goes on from JAOQMP010000008.1 coordinate 7,664,198, forward strand.
GTTACAAAGGAAATAACACGTGAAGATTCCAAGAATGAAAATCAACAGCTATTGAAAAGATTTGGAATTGCAGCGTTTACGCATGAAGACGTAATGGGCGGTGTTGTCTGATTTCTCACAAATGCTTTCTTGTGATACCCCCACCCCATGATGTTAAGTGTTCATTTATGAGGAAGAGCTGCTCAAATCCACTCCTCTTGGCTGCTAGCTGAAGCTATCAAAACCAACTAGCATCCACCTTATCCCAATTCATAATTCAATTAGCAAAATTCATCCTCCTCTGTTTTTTTTCAAGTGAATTAGTTAATATTGTTTTGAAAATATATTCCTAACTTAGGAAAACCTCAAAATATGAATTCTTAATCAAACATCATAGACTAAAATATTCTTAGCATTTTAGGCTTCATAACTTCATTATTCATAGTATGGATAGAGAAATTTTTTTTCCTAAAAATCTTAATACCATAAGTTTGTATATGATTAATGTAACGTGACTTATCTTTAAATCAGAAAATAAAACTCTGTCAAGTCTTAATATAAAAAATTAAATAATAGCAAAGAAATTTTAGAATTAAAGTTTATACTAATCCTCAATAAATTAATAATTACAGTCGATTTAAGTTATACTATTCTATTTCCTATTTTCTAATTAATATTTTTAATTCAATTTAAATTTAATTTGAATTAATAAAAGTTACAATATTTCTTCATTTACGGTCCTCGTCTGATTTTATAATTTTGGTCCTAAACTATATCTTATTTATTTTGATAAAGGATAATCAATTCTAAAGCATTAAATCTTTTAGAATTTTTTAATTCAATGCTTAAGTTTTTAAAATTTTCAATTGAGTAATCAATTTTTTAAAACATTAAAAATTCAACTCAAAACATTAATTTTTTGCTGACGTGATTAATAGATAAACATTTACGTAATATGTCATATCATTAAAAATATTCTTTTAAAGATTAGTTACCAAATTGAAAAATATTAAAAGATAATATACTTTTAAATATGCTGTTTCTTTTTACAATAAAACTTGATAATTAATCATTTGAAAACTACAAAAACTAATTAATACGAAGGTTTCCTTCTACATATGTTCCTTCATTATGCAAAATCAGTGAAGTGGGGAGGGCTTCCTTGATGTTTAACTATTCTTTCTTCAAAAACTATGTATATTATCTCGAAAACTATCCATATAATACACATACATACATGCACAGTTAAACCAAAAAATGCGTGAAACTCTCGCAGAGAATAAAACGACAACAAAGATTCAAGAGTATGTCCCAGAAATATTTAAAATGATAAATTAAAAAGTGATAAGATAAGATCGAATATTTACATTATTTGCCGCTAACATAAATTATTTATGAATTGATTATTCACGGACTAAATAAATCTCCTCATGATGTCTTCTCCTGTACATGTCTATTATCTAGAAAAGAATTATCTTTCTTTTTTTTGGACTTTTTTATTTTATTATCTTGTCAACTTATTTAAGAACAGAACAAATTACCTAAACAGTTCACCAGTAATAGAAATTGCCAATGAATACTTAAATATATAAATATGAATACTTGCAATTCTTTTATAGGCAACCCTATTCCTATTTTTTTTCTCTCCCTCATATACAACATAACTAACCGATTACAATTTGACAATACTCATCCAATAAGTTCTGTTATCAGCATACGATAATGACGGGAAATCGGTATGTGATTCGATCCTAGCCGCAACGAAATAATGGTGAAATTTTTTTGCAACGTTTTTAATTTTCCGAAAACCAAAATCTCTTTAATTCTATAAAATAATTAATACAAGTCATAATAAGGCATAAACTTAATTGATACTTTATTCCGAAACTTGATTTTTATTTTGTTGTATCCCTCAAACTGTTTTAGAAACCGATCCGTCTCAATCACCGTAACCATACATGCGTTCGACCTTTAACGATATCTACACAATGAGATGAGAGAACTTTATAACTCTTAGAGAAGGTTAAGATTAGCTCTATTAAAGTTTAACCCTATTTATAATAGGTTTTGGACGTTTTAATAATTTAATTAACTAATTTTAATTAACTTTAATTAGAATTACAAATAATTCTAATTAAATTTTAGTTATGATGAAATTATATCAATATCTTATATTGATTCTTATTTATTAAATATCTCATATTTAATCATAAAGTTTATCAAACTTTACAGCCAAGTCCAATTTGATTAAAGTAACTTTGCTATCTTCAACAAATTCTATATGTAAGACTTATTAGATTCTCAAATAAGTTAGCAATGATTATAAACCATAACTCTAATTTATAATTAGAATTAGATAGATTAAAACTTTTGTTAATTTATCTTTAATTCTCCAATTAAACAATTTATAATCATAGATTAAGATTGGCATCTAACAACGCATAATGACCACCCAAATATTTAGGAATGTCAAAGTGGTTTTGACTAACATTTCTGTTCATGATTTTTCATATAATTCAATTATTTAATCATACAATGTTCTGAGACATAGATCATAGAATTAATGTCTACTCTATTTTGAGTTTAGTCATATTAGTTATCTACTATTAGCAATCGATTTAATTAATAACATTTGTAAACTATCTACAAAGTGTCATTTTACCTTGACCAAGGATTTCCCAAACCAATAATCATTGAGAATAACGAAGAATAATTACTTTAGGGTGATGAATCGTATATTGATTACATAACTACCTCCACATAGTTCATACTATATTCAATGACTACCAATTAAAGGACTCGTAATTAAATCGGTCATAAGTAGTATCAAAACATAGCAATTTCTATAAAAAAATAACTTTGGTGGCCTCAAGTCAAATGATTACTTGTACAATCATCACAATGAGAATTTTCATAGGCATACAAGTAATGTTCTAAATAGATTTCTCATATTAGGTCTGTTCAGTAAACTTGTTTTCTAACAAGCACTCACATGTTTGTTTAAGTATCTTTATACTTTAGCCTATGAGATCGACTACTTCCTTCATAATAAAAAACATAACGTATGCTAGTCCTTTTACGTCCTATTAATATCCAATTTTAATATAACAATGACTAGGAATAATTTAGGGATAACACGTAAATACAATATGAATCTCTTAATTATAATCTCATTATAATTTTATTTACAATGTACAATTATCTCATAGACTTTGTCATATACATTTAAACATGTACAAGATAAATAACGACTTTAAATCATTTTGTTACTAAACTACAATCAAAGCGATTGTTGTAGGGCATAAACCAATAATCTTCTACTTGGATTAGGTCAATCGTTTAAATATTTCATTCCATATCATCATATGATGATTATACTACTGGGACAGTGGCTTAATGAGAGAATTTTACAAGATTCTCTGTAGTAAGTACTTGCTTAGATCCTATAACTTCTATCTTAATTATCACCATAATTAAGAAAAATGACCTAAATACATCATTAGATCTTTGATGAGACCTTAGCTCCTTTTGCATGCTTAACGGCTCTAATGTTCCACAGTACTTTACTGACTTAAATAATGCAATAAACTATATCAAGTTCGCTAATGAACTTATTGATCCAATTAATCATTTCCATTAAATGATAAATGTATTATAGCTTAATTAGCAACCATTACTACATTGGAACTTTTCCAATCTTAAAATGATATTGTTCTAAATAAAATAAACCTTAATTAGGATTTACTTCTAAAGTTATATCCTTATCACGTTAAATTCAAATACAACCCATATACAAAATAATATATATCTTTAATACTTCACAAGTATCAGAAATATCTCAAATACTAAACATAGTTAGTACATTATATATGTACTTGGACTTAGAATAGGTGATCAACGTCCAATCTATCTTTATAGATCTAATTTCTAGAATTAATTTGTTACCATTTCATATCCAAAAAGGGTTATTCTATGACAATTATATTTTCAACAAAGAAAGTTAGAATTGTTATTCTTTGTAAGCAATATGTCTACACATACTCCCACTGAAGAGGACAACTATATTCCCACCAACCTTTATGTAGATACGATAAATTTACAATCATCTTTAAAACAAACTCTTTGAATTTAGCATAAAACTGAATATTTCAATATCTCATAACATTTTAGTTATACATCAAACATATCAATAAAGGTAATAGTTCTAATTGAATGTATTGTCATGAGATTTAAACCTTTCAAATTTCATCCTACTGTTATTACTTATCTTGAGAAAACCATTCTCCTATAAGTATACATTGAATTAAACAATTTGCTCAATGTATTTGTAAGATTATGTCCAACCTTTTGGATATCTCGTAACTTTTTATTATCCAATTTAGTTCTGAACTTAATGAATAATGTATGCTTCAACCAAACATCACATTAAAGGACTTAGCATTTCATATCTAATAGAAAAATTTGCTATAAGGAAGAAATACTATTGCATTATACAATATCTTATATTATATTTTCCTCCTTACATAAATCCATACTCTTATGAAATTTTGTTGTGAAAGTATTCATAAGAAAATCTCATTCTCTTTAGATAACTGAAAATTTAAAACTCATAATAACGATCTTATCAAAGTGTTTTAGGATTCTTAATGCTTAATTTCTAGCATTCTTAATACTTAATTTCTACTTAGATTTAAACAATTTGAACTTTCAAAATTTTAAATCATTATTTCATTTAATATATATGACTATATCACATAAAGTCATTAGTAATCTAAAGAAATATAAGTATCATCCTTATATAAATTGTTATTCCTCCAATACAATACATGTATAAATTTAACAATTTAATATCATCATCATCCTTTCACCAAAGGTTTATTTGTTTATTCTTCAACTTTACAAGTTTCACAAGTTCCATGCTATTCATAATCAAAAGGATACACATATCCTTATATGTAACTTTGTGATTCTTTTTATGTTAATTGCCAACATGACATAAAAGGATAGTCTCAATTATCGAACTTTTTATTCATGCCATTTATGTTAAGTATAAGTCTCCTTTGATCCATCATATAAAAACTATTTGTGTAAAATTGGATCAACTACCTTTACTTAACAATATATTAATTATCATGCATTGAATATTACAATAATGTTGAATCTAAATTCAGTATCGTATACTCAAAGCATGAATTAGAAATACATATGATCTCTATCATATCAAGTATACACAAGAAAGTCATGCAATCATTTTTTTTTCTTATGACAACTATTATCATACTATAAATATGCCTCTAATTGTAGTCCACAATTATGCTTTTAGTAGGCTAAATTAAGTGGAACAATTCCAACAAGGTATTGTACCTTTCAACTTTACTCCATACAAACCCTTGCATTTTGCTGTCATAGTGCTGACATACATCTCTTATGTTGTTATCAAAGTTTATGAGATATTAGTCAACTCAAAATGTCAATACATTTGGTCATCTATATGGTTTTGACATATCTCTAAAACTTTGTCACGGAATCCTTAATAGGGATTATAGCATAATAACATAATGGACATACAATTTTCTATAACATAATTGACATACAATTTTCTATCTAACTTTTAAGAGCTTTTCTCAAATATATCCTACGTTCAAGAAATTGGGTTCACTAAATTAGTATCAACTATACTTAATAAGATGAATCCCACTCAAAACAAAATATAAATGTAAGAAAAACAAGTAATTAAGTATATTCCATGACTACCAAATAAGATTAGGATTTTAATCATGTATTTAGTTACTCTCGTTACTTTATTCGAAATAATAACCTTTACTACTATTTGAAAAGATTACTCTAATCTTTCTAGTGAGCTAGGATCTCGTTCAAATATAGTTGATCATGAGTTTGCTTAAGAAACCAACTAAACTTAAATTAGGTAGATAACAACTTTATCAATCACATCTAATGTGACTCTCAGACCCGTTAGGTGACAACTCTTACCAAAACATATCTTATATGTTATTCTTAACCCTGCTTCTAAATTCAAGTGATCATGAGTTTGCTTACCCAAATCACACAAATTTAGTTAAGTAGAACCCACCGTTACAAGACTAAACATGATCGAATTAAAGTGATCTTGAGTTTATTCAACAAGCCTACAATAAACTAAATTCTAGTTTATTCTTATAACAATAGAAAGCAACAATCATGTTTTTAATGTATACTTAAAATTTTAATGAGGGATTTTTACTTCATTTGTCTCATCAAACATAAAATTGTGTGTAAAATATCACGCATATAAAGCATACAATTTAACATGCATTCAATATATATATCAATCATATAAATAAAGTATGCTTCTTATGTTCTCATAATCAAATTATATGCATAAATCATCAAGTTTCGTTTGACTATAATTATTGATCTTCATAATTTAAATAATATTTCAAACTCTTTGAAAAATAAAAATTATATTAAACTAATTGATTCACAGATTAAATAAATTCCTATTAAAAATAGAAATTTAATTTGATTTGAAAACTATTTTCAAATCTAATTAGACAACTATTTCTAGTTAAGAGATGCTTTAATCAAATTTAATTGAATTTTTTTAATAAATTATGCTTCTTTCTTATTATAATTAAGAAAATTTTCTTTATCAAAATTA
>JAOQMP010000008.1:7717055-7787625 GCA_027563575.1 Erythroxylum pedicellare
TTATTATTATTATTATTTGTTAACTTTTTTACTAATACAAATCATTTGTTTTAAAATAATCAATAAATTACATATTTTTAATTATATTATATTGCAGGGGTAATTTAGTCATTAACACTGTTTTTTATGTTCTGTCAACTGCAACTAAATATATTTCTGTCCTCGAGATAGAGACAGTTTTATCTGTTTTGACCATCTCAACTAAACACTTCACTGTCTCTAATTTTTGTTCTGTTCTGTCTCTAAATTTTTGTTTCGATCCATCTCTGCATACGAGAGATAGCAACTATACGCAACGTAAGTAAACAACCTTCACTAAAAACATTTAATATCAGAAATAGTTGAACACATTTATTAAGTAGGCTAGCTCATAGCATATGTAAAATGTTGTAATTAGCATAGTTGGGACTTCCTATATTTAAGGATGTCAATTTTGACCCAATTCGAGCTAATTTTGGCCCGAGTTGATCGAGTCACGGGTTAAACCAATTCTGCCCGATCGAGTCACAGGCCAAGCACAGATTGGCCTATGGCTCGACCAAAAAAACAAAAACGATGTCATTTTGTAATTTTTTTAAAAAAGTAAAGATGGAAAGGCATAGTCAACTCCGGCCCACGGGCGTTGACATCCCTACCTATATTTATAATCAAAAAGAAGCATAATCTAGTGCATATGTACTGAAATAAGTTCCTTCATGTCCTTATATAAATCGTATTGCATGTATAAGAAAGTTGCCAACTACACTGATCAATTGCGTGGCGTATCCTTGAAAATGCAGATGAAGAAGCATCATATGAATAACATTTTATTCATCTCATTCGCCAATTGGCACAATTCCAAAATGTACTGTTCGCTGCACCATACTTACCAGCTTTGAACTCATCTTAATCTTCAATAGTTTAAGATTAAGTTCGGTTCAGGAATATGCTATAATGCAGTGATAACATAATTTTCTAAATCCTAGCCCAAATGCCTTAAAAACTATTTCTTCCAATTGGTAACTAACAATTACTGTACTAGTAACCAATATAGCGTGGTCCCTTAAACTCACCAAATAGATTGTAACTTTCATTTAATGTCAAACATACAACCATACAAATACACCTTTGAAAAAACAATCACAGCCAAAGCATAACTAATGCCAATGTCCAAATTGTCAAGCTTGTCATAACTAATGCCAATGTCCAAATTGTCAAGCTTGTCATAACTAATACCTGTCCAAATTGTCAATCAAACCGTAATTTAGCTATCCAATTTCTCAGTCAAACCATAATAAACATAATGTTCAAATTCATGAATAAATAGTTTTATGTGCATTTGATTCACCATCATCTAAAAAATTAGCCAATTTAGGTTCCCCTTAAACTTGTGTAAGAATTCATTTACTATCCATTTCATGCTAGCTTACTTATTTCTTTGCACTTTCATGCAATTATACTTTTTTTTAATATATTAAAAATATATATTTTCATTTTCAATCTAACTAGTATATACCCAAAATGGACATTATGACTCATAAACAACCTCCATTCTTACACTAGATCTCACCATTAAAATATCATATTTATTAGTAATTACGTAGTTCCTTATTATTTTCCCTCAACTACATGTCATCCTTAAACTTCATACCAATTTCAAACTCAAAATCCTTCCTATCTACTTTTGGATTAAAGACAATGTATTGCGTGAAAGAGATCGGTATGAACTAGACAAGAAGCGACTTGTACAAAAAATGAAGCGAATACAAGACGAAGATGGTTCTTGTTTTAACATTTTCCAAATTTTGAATCGTCAATATGCCCTTCTAAATCTTCTTGGTAAAGGAGCGTTCAGTGAAGTTTACAAGGTCAGAACTTTGGAGATTCATTATCTTCCATGATTGTTTCATTCCTTACTTGCTCGACTTTTACTTTCATTACAAAAATACATCACTCTTTTAATTGACACTTTCAGAAAATACCATTCACTCTTTATTTACTTGTCTTCTTTTGTTTTTATGTATTTATTTATTATTTTTATTATTTACCTTGTTCCATATTTATTGTATTATTTATTATATATTTTATTTGTACATATTTATTTATTTTAATTATTATTATCATCATCTTGTATATATTTTTATTACTTTATGAATTTAATATGTATCTTTTATTATATTTTGATTTTGATTTTATTATTTATTTAGTTAGTGTTTTTATAAGGGTCGAAAATAACACCTCTATTAATTAAGTATAATGTTACATTTTTTAGACCTCTTAAAATTCCACGTTTCAACAATACTTCTACTAAAATATTGTTGTCTTTGTTATATTTCTTCTTCGAAACAGATGCCTTGTAACAACCATCACCACTATAAACTAGTGATTGAATTTCAGTATCATTATCCTCATATTCACTACGTTAACCATGTGAACTTCTGTCTTGTCTTTGCATATTTTTATGATAATCACCGTTCATTCCAATCCTTTCCACTAATTCCAACCTCATCCACAATATTGTCACATTTAAACACTTTGTGTATAGTCTTGACGCACTTCTTTTCTTATTTGTTCTCATATTAACATAATTTTCATCACCAATTACAAATAACTTGTCTTCAATTGAGTCATCTCTAGATTCACTCATCTGCATAACAATTAAATCTTCGTCATCTTGTTTCTCTTGAACTTGGAATAACACATCATCATTTATACTTTATATTCTGTTGTGTATTAGTTTCAAAGTCATTGCCAGAATCAGATTCTTCACTATCCGTTGTAGGATACTCATAACTATGCTCGTAGTAGACTTCAATAATTCAATTTTTCCATACAATTGAGCATTGCTAACATGTTCTTATCATCGTGCAAGCTTAACTCTTTTAAGCTTCTCGTCAATTTATTGAGAAAATTGTTTATGTCTTTTATCTTCTGACACTCCTTTTAGAACTAGCATGCTAAGTTTGTCAGTACACATATCCTTCTTCCTTTAATCTTACGCAACATATATATTGTTGTTATGTTTTTCCAACACCCCACCACAATGAAATTGAAAATTTACGAATATTTTCCAAACAAATAATTATATCATTAGTTTTCAACTAAACAACATAAATCCGATAAGGTGCAAATTTTAAGCAATAAAGGCCAAAACAACATAATTTAGATACATGCCATCTTCCTCACAAAGAGTGTGTAACAGCTCAGGCTATCCGTCCACATATATTGTCCGCTTTGAATTGCTCCTCAAGCTAAGACCCTTAAGGTTTTGCTTTTCTCATCCTTTAAAAAATGCGTCTATAGGAGAGAGGTATCTATACTTTTATAAGGCATATTTTGTTCTCCTCTTCAACCGATGTGGGATCTCATAATTCACCCCCTTATTGTCCGCTTTTGGTTGTCCATCCGGCCAAGGCCCTTACGGTTTTGCTCTTCCTACTTTTGGAAAAACACGTCTGAGAGGAAGAGGTATCCATACCCTTATAAAACGTACTTCTTTCTACTCTCTAACCGATGTGGAATCTTATAATATCCACCCCCTTAGAACCCAGCATACTTGCTGGCACAACAGGTAGAAAATCGGTTCTGATACTATTTATAACAACCCAGATCATCTGCCCACAAATGTTATCCAGTTTAGGTTGTCCCTCGGGCTAAGACCCTCATGATTTTGCTCTTTTTACACTTAAAAAAATACGTCTATGAGGAAAAGATATTCATACCCTTATAAAACGTGCTTCATTCTCCTCTCTAATTGAGGTAAAAACAAAGTGTCTTATATATTTAGTAATTAATGACATGTAAAAGAACCACTTCTCTTTACGTTCTGCAATTTCATATACTAGTTTAAACATGTAAAGGAAGCAAAGCATTAATGACAAAAACACATTTACATGAATAATTAATTGGATGGATAAGGCACCGCTCCTCGTCACGTTTTACAATTTCAGCATACGACACTTAACCATCGCGTCGAACATACAACAGAATGTTTATAGCCATTTCCAATCCTATTCTATTTTCACACAAACACATATACACATCAACAGTGAGCAATAAATAAACAACTTGTTAGCATTTTCAATACTTGTAGAACTCATCATTACAACTTCCCCTTTTAATAATTAAGCACAACTTACATAAATCAAACAGAAAGTGATAGTCTCGTAAATGGATAAGCATCATTCATCTGGAAGAAAGATGATAAATGAATAGGTAAAAGAAAGGAAGATCAGTAGAGGAAGTGATGGAAAAGTGGTAAGCAACATTTGAAGTATTCTTTAAAGCTCTTATATATGTCATAACATAACAATGCAGCTAGTCTAAGTAACAAATTTTGTGCTGGCATTGTATCGAAACATTGATAGTGGAATACAAATTACAAATAGGCCATTTAGCCTTGACTAATGGTGGAAATCAGTAAGGGATCACAACAAAACAATTGCATCAGTATCGAAGCGAGAGGACGAAACTACACCTCAATTTTTTGAATTACTAAAAAACTGACAATCAATGTGTTGCTTTCGTAAGAAGTAGCAGCTACCTCAATCTTCTCGTCTTTCTACAGGCAAGTTTCCTAAAAAATTAACCAATTGACTAAGATAGCTTTACAGGCAGATCGGTTTAATCGTTGGAGAAAACATACCATGGACGAGAGAGGGATGCTGGGCAGAGAATGATTGAGGCAGACGGTAAGCAGACGACGTTGCCAGACTCATAGACCGACCGCCTCATGCCTCAACTAGTTTTCACATGCTCACGTTTCACCCGCTTTTTATTCACGGAAAGTTGGGAACTTCATTTTACATACAAATTAGTAAATATTTCTGTGGATATAAATCTCGCACGTATCAAACAAGGTCCTCTAACTAAACAGTTAAGCTAGTAATTGAAAATATGATCATCCCGTCCCGTACAACTCTGTTTCAAGTTTCGCTTGACTGATTAAACATCAAGCTGTCTTGTCTAAATCTATGGTACTTTAGTTTACTCAGGACCCTGGACAGTTTAATTTTCTTTTTCCCATAAATAACATCAATTTTTTACATTTGGCATTATTTTTTAATATTAAAATATTCGTTCAATAAAATTAAAAAACTTAAAATAGGATATAAAGAGATTTTCTTTAATATTTAAAATTTAATTAAAAATATATTATTAAATAAAAATTAATTAATTTTTAATTTATAAGAATTTATTAATTTATAAAATTAATTGAGATCAATTTTTAACAATAAAAATTATTATATTAAATTAAACTAAAAGTTAAAATTTGACGGTTCAAAATTAGTTAACTATTTTAATCATTGTTGTTTAATATAGATAAAAGTAATTTTCCCATCTATCATAATTAAAACCTTAAATAAGTATATGAAGAACAAATCTACTAATGATTATGAGATAATGATTTATAAGGTTGAAATCTTCGTAAATTTAAAGCTATGGTTGTGATAAGTAATGTACGTACACGGACCATTTTGTTCTGATCTGTCAACTAGTTGAAGATGGATCACAATCTTATCACTCAATCCAAGATTAGGATATAAAATCATAATCTATACTAAGTGTGCTGACTACTAATATTATGCAATCGTATCGTCTGATCTGATTCCTGATTACTAAATTAAAAATGCATCAGAACTATCCTTCCTTCTCCCCTTTAATTACCTTTTACAATAACGCTTAAATCTAAACTATAACAAAAACAAAATCAAAACCGAACATATTCATCAAATATTTGTGATCCATCGAAAAATCTCCAGAAGAAGACGAGTATGATTCACGTGTCAACGTCTGAGAGTGGGGTCAATGCAAAACCATAAACGAATATAGGCCTCATGTCTCTCCTCTAAATGCTTACCGCTCCCAAACCTCATTTCCCACAAAATTCCGAAAATCTCTCTCCCCCTCATATCGCATCCCCTGCGCATTTTAGCCCCTGCCACCACTGTTACTACCGCCACTCGGCCTCATTCACTGCACGTATACACGCGCGTAATAGAGGGGTTAATAGCAGATTTATCGTTACTGTGTAGTGAGAGAGAGAGAGAGAGAGAGGATAAAGAGAAACAGGGTGTTGAATTTGAGACGATAACAATGGCGACCGAGGTTAGGTTGGATCTGGACGGAAGGCTGATAAAGCCCATGACCATATGTATGATCGGTGCCGGAGGCTTCATTGGCTCTCACCTCTGCGAGAAGATCTTGAGCGAGACTGCACACAAGATCCTGGCCCTAGATGTTTACAACGATAAGATCAGGCACCTTCTAGAAGGTGAATCTTTGTCTTGGGGCGACAGGATTCAGTTCCACCGCATCAATATCAAACACGACTCTCGCCTCGAAGGCCTCATCAAGATGGCGGATCTAGTAAATTCTCCTGCGCCACTCAATCTTTTTATGTATCTTTCTCTCTTGGTTATGGCTTCTTTATTGTTTCTGGCGGTAATGTGGTGGAATTTTGTTTTTAGACCATTAATCTGGCAGCTATTTGTACTCCGGCGGATTACAACACCCGTCCGTTGGATACGATTTACAGCAACTTCATCGATGCGCTTCCTGTGGTACGTTTGCACTTATAGTTTTACCTATTTGTTTTGCTCTTGCAATGTGTGTCGCTTTCATTGATGATTTTGATCCTGTTGTGTTTATGTCAATTTTAGTTGAGTTTGACACGATTTGATGGTTGTTTGGAAGTTGATGCATGTGATTTGATGTTGAGTTTATGTGATTTGTTATAATCAGGTAAAGTACTGTTCCGAGAATAACAAACGTCTCATTCACTTCTCAACTTGTGAAGTGTATGGGAAAACGATAGGGAGCTTTCTTCCTAAAGATAACCCGCTACGTCAGGTAAATCTTCGACATCATTGTTGTCTGTGATCATGCTCTTTCTTCTTTTTAATTGTTGTCTATGAACATCCTCTTTCTTCTTTTTAATTGTTGTCTCTGTAATTTGCGGTTTAGTTCAGTAGTGGTCTCTTGATGACAAGATCTGGTGCTCTTTACTTAGTGGGAATAAAAATAGTATGATTGATTCCTCAAGATTTATTGAGAACTATATTAGGTGTATTAGAATGCATTTTCGTCAACCATTTAGTGCAATAACTCGATGAACTCCTTTTCTAGACAAAATTATCTGCTTTTGCAGCATCTTTTATCTGTACTTTCCAGTTCAAGCAAATTGTCTCTGGAAGGCCTTTCCTATATAATGTTTCTTTTGTTGGTTTTTGCCTATTAGTTGATTAAATTTGCTTTTTTACGGTATTTTGGTTACATGCATCATAATTTGTTTGAATGACTGCATAGTTCTTTTTAGAATTTGTCGTTGGAGAGGTGTTCCTCATAATATGAACCGTATCACCACATTTTTCCTGCATGCGCAAAATTTTGGATTTACAAAACTTCTGGAGTTTTTTACAGTAGTCAACAATGTTGCCTTTCCTCCTCATCCATGCTCTTCAATATGACCAAAACCTACACTGATTTGGATGTTTATGTAAATTTTTGCTATTGTGATGGATGTTGTCTGTATGCAATTCAGGATATTGCATCATCAGACACGATGCTTAAAATTGAAAAAAATGTTCTACATGTAAAACTGTTCCTATTCGTTGCAATTGGTTGTGGTTTTATGTATTCCTGTTAGGTTTACCGTATCTGCATACCAGTAGCACTTGTGATAGTGAAATTATAAGTTGGATCAGGTTTTGTAAATTTTGAAAAAAATTCTAGGGTGAAGATATTTATATGTTTTTTTGAGCAATAAAATCATTTTCTATTTATTGTTGATAGCTTACACATGATGGATTTATCTAATGAAGGATATTTAAGTTGGTAATTTTCTGAGTGAAGAGGAATTTTAGTTGCTTGTGCATGTTTCTTTGTTGATTTTTCACTTGGGTCTTTCATCATGGGATTCACTTTGTTGGGCATCAACATTCTTAACTAGTTTTGACTTTGCAAATTAGCTTCAATTAGTCAAACATGAAATTTGAGGATGTTAAGAAGAGATTTCAAGTATTATGTCATTACAGGATCCAGCATACTACATTCTGAAAGAAGATGCTTCTCCCTGCATTTTTGGCTCCATTGAAAAGCAAAGGTGGTCATATGCCTGTGCAAAGCAATTGATTGAGAGGCTTATATATGGTAATCATCTTTTCTATAGATGGGCTGTTACAAACACACTTATAACACATTCTAACTTCTTTGGTGAACTGATTTCAGCTGAGGGTGCTGAAAACGGATTAGAATTTACCATTGTGAGACCTTTTAACTGGATTGGACCCAGGATGGATTTTATTCCCGGTGTTGATGGTCCAAGTGAGGGTGTACCCAGGGTCCTTGCCTGCTTTAGCAATGTTAGTTTAATTACATTTAACTTGATTTCAGGTGTATATAGCTGGTGCTTAGTGTGATACTCCTGTTGGCTCTTGTTCTTATTCTCAGTTCCCTTTCTTTCAGGCTCTACTAAGACGAGAGCCACTCAAGCTCGTGGATGGTGGTCAATCTCAGAGAACTTTTGTCTATATTAAAGATGCAATTGAAGCTGTTCTCTTGATGATTGTATGTATTTTATAATTCTTATTCTGCTTCCAAACATTCTCTGGATAATGGAGTATCTTAGCTGCATACTTTTTATAGGAAAATCCAGGCAGGGCCAATGGCCAGATTTTCAATGTCGGCAACCCTCACAATGAAGTTACTGTTAGACAGCTTGCTGAAATGATGACTGAGGTAGGAAAATTGTGATCAGATGTTTATTGTTTCTCTTAATCAATCCCAAAAATGCTGAGGTTAAAATGTGTCACCAGGTCTACTCAAAGGTAAGTGGAGAAGCTCCATTGGAAGTGCCAACAATTGACATCAGCTCCAAAGAATTTTATGGGGAGGGATATGATGATAGTGACAAGAGAATCCCAGATATGACCATCATCAATAGACAGCTTGGTCGTGCCTTTGTCCATAGGCTATATTTCAATCTTGTATACCTTTGTTGTAGCCTTTTGTTAACTTGATTTATTGGTTGTATTGGCGATAGGTTGGAACCCCAAGACATCCTTATGGGATCTGCTAGACTCAACCCTGACGTATCAACACAATACATATGCTGAGGCCATTAAGAAGGTTATGGCAAAGCCTACGGCCAGCTGAGCGGGTTTGGTGATTCAGTGACTTGTTAAGGATGTTTTTGGCTGGGCTGGTTGTGCAAACAGGTGCTTCCAATTCTTTTCCAGGAAATCCCAATTGAGTTTTATGTACGCAACGAATTTTGTCTTTCGTTATGGGTAGTTCCATGGTGCACTCATAGCTAAGGAGTATGATCTTGAGAAGATAGTAGGATCTATTTTGGCAAGTATATGTTGTTGCTGTAATATGTCAAGCTGTCATTCTTTTTTTTTTTTTCCAACCCAGGTAAATGTTTTGTATTTGATTTGTTGACCCTCCTAGCCTTTTATGTTTCTTAATCATTAATCCAACGCTTGTAAGCTCTTCATTTTCTGAAGAGTCTTTTCTGAGCACGCAGTTTGTGGTAAAATTTAGTATTTCACAGAAGAAACACGGTTTTCTTGATGCAACATTGGAAATTTGAGCTAAGGCTACACTAGAACTCAAACTTACGAATAAATGTTTAATATTTATACTTTCTTTTCGTTGGGAGTAAGTATGAGCATTTCTAAAAGTGATGCATTCCCTTGTTGTCCTACACTTTGAAGGCTGAAACCATTAGTTGTTGCAGATCAAACCTTCTAGCTTCACTTTAACGGTCCAAAAATTTTTTATTGGGGTGAGCTACGGTGTTAAAGTTAAGGAATTATTTAGATACTATTGGAGCATCAAGTGAGGTTTATTTGTGGTTAGTTTGTTATTATTAAGTATATTGTTCTTGTTACACGGGGTGCCCGGATGTACCCAGAAGGCTTGCGTGTGTCGTGTGTCTAGCTCCCTCTCATTCTCTCTCCCCATTTGCCTTTGCTGTTTAGCGGAGCTAATCCATTTCTTTTCTCAATGTACAGCATATAGAATACCATCGTACTTTCAAAGGAGGAAGGTAATTGACCGATTCTGCTATTCAAAATTGTGGATAACGAAGCTAAAGATATCATTAGGCTTGTTTTAGAATCATTCGTTGGTTTTACCAGATTGAATTCACTATATAACTCTTCCTTTGGATTCTTCCAAGTCCTAGAATTATTCAGATTACCCCATCACTTTACTTGATTGATGGCTTTTGCAGCCTAGGTTCTTGGGTCGGAGCATAAGGCCTTGGAATCTGGTGTTCAGACGGCCAGATAACACTTTTGAACAATCTGCTTTGAACCGGACTAGCCTTTGCTGGCTCCTTTTTTTTTTGGGTTAAATCACATACTCAGAGAAAATATGAGTTTTGGTTGTCGACGTTTGAACCATTATCTTCCCCCAAAATTCCCAAACGCTGCCCAACTCGTAATGTTTATACCTTTATTATATTTACATTACATTTCTTATTTTTTAATTTTTATTTTAATGTCTGATTTCACTTTTTCGTAGTCCGGTCAACATGGAGGGTGGATCAAAATGATTGTCTTCACCAGTCCGTAACGCTTTGCTTTTCTTTAGTTTCTCACCCACTCCGTTGAAATTTTTTCTGAAGGGGAATCCAAGATAAATTATAATTTGGTGCTTACCTTTGTTAGTTTAATCAAGTATTTAAGATTAATTAAACAGAATAATATGGTTCCAATTGATCTAAAATGTTAACTAATATATGTAAAAAAATGTGGATAAAGTTTAATTTAAGTTATGTGATATATATATATTAGAAATGTGATTTAAATGACTTAAACATGACATTTTTTAATTGAATATACTTGATTCAATTATTGAATAGAATTTTAAAATTACTTGAACTTTAAGTGAAATCATATTGTTTTAAAAATCACTTGAACATAATTTTTAATGATATTTTTAATATATCATTTATATTTAATTGGATTTATATGTTTATGCATAATAATAATCCGTTTAAAAATTTTAAACTTATTTAATTCAAATTAAATTAAAATTACTTTATTTTAAAGCATATTACGAGCATAAAGATTAGAAGTCCATTTAATCTTTTAAGTTTTAACCTTTGTTTTCCTTTTTTGGCTGAAAATGCTATAAATACTACATAGTCTTCCATTCGATGAACCACCAAAGACTAGACGCTTCTTTGTAGTCGCAAACTGTTGGAGCCATCCAGATAGGGTAAGCTAGTTTATTATAATGTACGTCTCAACAATACTTTACTGTATCTTAAATTGAACGATAACTATCTGCGTATGTCAATTTCAACTGACAAATACAATTCCTGAGGCTGGGACAACCCCTCAATATACTTTTAACTAAACTGGGTCCTTTGTAGGGCATGGCATAGATTGGAACAGCAACCTACTCTTTTTTTTTTTTAATGTTTATTTAGACCTCTGCAAAATGTGTATACTTTGTCGTTCCCTTGAGAAAGTGACACTGAAATAAGAAAACGTTTGAGCCAGTGCGATAGGAAACTTATGTATCTCTTCTTCTTCGCCGAGTCTCAATTCCAATTTCCAAGTCTTAGGATTATCTAATCCTTACCTATAAGATTATGTGTTTTACTGATTTAATTTCAGAAATTCTGGGTACTTAGGCAATAACTCTACTGTATTCAGTGAATACTTGGAAGAGACCGAAGATACAGTAATTAGTCGACAATGTGGACCAACTCTCGTGTATGGAGACTGTATATTAAAAGGTTGACGGAAATGTCACTGCTGACTGATAGCTACCTGCTCATGCTCACTTCTAATAATTCAGGCCTTCCTCAGCTAGTGCAAACGTACTCATACAATAAAAATTAATCTCGTTTTCAACTCCACTACTTAATATGAACAATTCTAGCATCGAATAATCCTCACTAGATCAAGAGATATGAATGGCTGGGGTCTTGATTGAATAATGCCAAACAAGTTGTCACATTGGACATGGTGGCCTCCAAAATAATTACTTGATTTGATATTACGATGGCTTGGAGTTAGTCGGCATGCGATAAGATTGAGGACAGTTCAGTTTTTAATTTTTAATTTAATTTATTTTAATAATTTTGTTGATAAAATTTGATTAATTTATTAATTAATTTGTCAATTTTTAAATTAATAAGATTTTATTAATTTTTATTTTATAAAATTTTAATTAAATCTCAAATTTTTAAATAAAAAATCTCTTTTAATTATATTTTAAAATTTTTAATTATATTTATTTATTTATCAATTTTACGACAATTCAAATTAATTTTTAAATATTAAATCTTTTATGTTACAGATTTAACTTTAGATTCGATTTCTGTCACACAATATTAAGCAATCTGGGTGACTCTTGCAATTTACTTTCTTCCAAGCTCTCCTTTTCATTTTCTTTTTTGAAATCCTTTTCATTATGTTGTGTTGTGCTATCTCCAAAAAAGGAACAGTTCCATTCGTCCGAAACGCGCGCGTTTCGTGTTAACGTGCATGATTGCAGGCGAAGTCTTCGACAAAAGCGTCAGACAACTTCAATTTGAAGTTCTTTTTCACTTACTTATCATTACCTATGCTTCTTTGTCCCTCTTCTTACCTTTAATCTTCCGTAATTATTTCTACTATGTTCACCAGCCGGCCATCGCCCCAAAATCTTGTGCTTTGTTCACTTTCTTTACTATCAATCCATCAAAGCTTTTCACTTTCACCTCCCAGCTTTTGTGTCCTGAACTGGGTTTGCCTTTTTTTTTATTTATAATCTTTTAATAATCTCCGGCCTCTGTTACGGTCACAGTGAGATACGCCCTTTTTGGTAGTTCTTTTAAGCAGCTTTCTTTTACTTGTTTTCTTTTTTGGTCCATTGAGAGTAATATGGTCCCTTGTCTTAGCGGTTGGTGGCTTTCTTGTTGGGGATTTCACTGGGCATGCAAATTCGGCTTTTTTCATGGACACACACACACTTGTACTTACATCCCTTGCTTGCATTTTGGTGTTGTTTTCCTTAGCTGTAAAAGAGGCCCACTTCAATTACTTGCCCACACGGTCACAGTTGACTCGTTAAGACTACCTATGTTTTGTGCCTCTTTTCTTTGGCTGATACTTTCTACCGTTTTAAAAACCGTGATGTAGAAGTCATGAACTTTTGTGGGCATTCGTTTTATATGTGCCCCGTTGAGCTTTTAGGAAAAGGGGTTCTCTTCGTTTTTCTTGCTTGATCATGGCCCCTGCAGGAAAAGTTACTGGGTTTCGCAAAGAGGGCAATGACTGGTATGTGAAGTATTTATCTAAGAAATCCATTTACAACTTAAATATCTTGTGGGCTCTTTTTTTTTTTTTAATTGATGGTGGATGTGAATGAAGATGTGGTGAATTAAGTCTAATTCCCCTATGGTAGTTTGTCAGTCGTGGAACTATTAGAGCAATATCTATCGCATTTTGTTGGCAAATTCGCAGAGTCAGTACGTATTATGAGTTGTCTGACTCAAATAAAAAGTGGCAGTTGTTGACCACGATAGTCATTAATTACTGAATTTGCTTTCTTTATGGAATTCGAGAGAATTAGCTCTGATAGTTCGATATGTGGTGGGTCTGGTAGGTTCTGCAATGCAGGGTTGCCAAGTGATATATCAATTCTCGTGGATGACTTCAATTTCCATCTTCATAAGGTGAGCTGATGGTAAACCACGTGTAGAATTTCGGATCTAGGAATACTGTTTTGCTTTATCTGTTCCTGCTTTTGCAGACTTCAAGTTATGTATCCACATGTTATATTAATGTGCGTCCACATGTGCGCACTTACATTATATTTTTCTTCCGATATCTATTTATGGTGATGTATCAATTCGGGCATTTACTTTGCCTGATTGATGTTATAATTTTGGTTGCCTCTAATCTCAGCTGCTATTTAGTCGGCTATTTTTCTAGCCTTGGTGTTTCCTCAAAGTAGCAGATTATCTTTCTATATATGTCAGCTAGTGACCTAAGTGACCAGTTCATGTGGACAGTTTGACAGAGTGATGATTTTGTTGGATGGTAAGAGAAGACCAAATACACCAAGGAAAGGATGGGGCAAAAATTACCATATTCATATGGGAGAATAATAACTCTAACATGACAGTAATATTGTTTATTATTTAATGGACTCAAACAGATGCGATTTTGGTGAAAAAGTTGAATGCAGCAAATTGATATAAATTTTGGCATCAGCCTTTAGCTTTTTCTAAGGTCATGTTACGGTAATTTTGCTTGTAAGAAGAACCTGTTAGAGACTCTCCATGAAAGACTATCATTGAGTTTATGTATCCTGAGTCTGAGTCTGGTTTTCAAATTCACTTGACAAGTTTCAGATATTGCAGATCCTTCAGTTAATCTGGTGATCCAAGTTGTTGTGTGGTCAAAACAGCCATAGAGGCCAAAAACATTCAAACTCTTGAAGTTGAGTTTATAGGTTGATGAGTCATTGCAGTTTGAATTTGTAAGTTATCTGAAATGTAGATCAATGTGAAGGCATAATTAAAGGGATGTGGGATAAATGTAGAATATTACCAAATATGCTTTGCTTATCCTATGTGGGTTTCCAGACTCCTGTAACCATTAACTTTTTGTTTTTCAATATTCTTTTCCTTGACCTCTGGCTGGTCTGCAATCCTGAGAGAGAGAGAGAGAGAGAGAGAGATGTTGGGTAGAACTTTCTTTGGCATCTATATAGACAAGGAATGTTCATATCGAATAAGATTTTTAGTTAAGCAGCTATAAAAGTTTCTAATGGTAGACAGTAGCGGATTTTGGCAAATTTCATTTTCCACGTGTGTATTATGATTTTTGGTTGCCATATTCATGTACTACTATAATGCGTATTGTCTTTCTGGCTACTACATTTAGTGCATATTTAGGGAGAGTTTATATTGAATTTGTTGCAGATTGGTCTCAAGTTGATGACTGCTGAGTTATACAGCAAGGAGCAGGTGACTCATTTTTGATATCTAATTGCTGAAAAAGAAAAGACAATTTTATGAACTTTTCTTCCTTTTTGTTTCCCTTAAAGAAGAGAAAGCTCTTAAAGAATGATATTTGTTTGTTTTACATTGTAAATATGATTATAGACAGGTGGTCTTGTATGTGGCTTATGTCCTTCCAGTTCCAGAATTACCACTCTTTGAGATATATGGTCTGCATTTAGTTTGCTGATTTCTTTTATTAGCATTTGGTGTAATCAAGGCATTTAGCATTTGTCCTATGGAATTTGTCTGTATTTATTTCTGAAACATTGCAATCCATTATTTATTAAGAAATTTGTTTTACATTGTAAATGTGATTTTAGACGGGTGGTCTTGTATGTGGCTTATGTCCTTCCAGTCCCAGAATTACCACTCTTTGAGATATATGGTCTGCATTCAGTTTGCTGATTTCTTTTATTAGCATTTGATGTAATCAAGTGTTCAAGGCGTTTAGCATTTGTCCAGTGGAATGGGTCTGTATTTATTTCTGAAACATTGGACTCCATTATTAATTAGGCTGCAATAGTTCTTGCAGAAATGATAGATGTTTCGTCTTCTTGTTTCCTTGTTTAAGCATTGATCAAATATGATCACCATGTAGTTCCCACTGGTGGCAAAATGTGGAAAGATAGCACACATATGTGAAGAGTCGCTTGAAAAGGCTTTAACGGCAAGCCTTGATGATTTCCCTGGTGGTCCTGACACTTTCTTACTAGCAGCAAAGTTTTGCTATGGCATGCGGATGGAGTTGACCCCAAGAAACATAGTAGCGGTGTATTGTGCAGCAGACTACCTTGAAATGACAGAGGAATATGGAGAGGGGAATTTACTCTCAAAATCAGAGAATTTCTTCCATAAGAATGTAATTTGCAACTGGAAAGACTGTATATTGGCTCTTCAAAGTTCCGCCCCAGTTATGCAAAGAGCTGAAAGGCTCCAAATAGTAAACAAATGTTTGAATGCTTTATCTGTGATGGCGTGCACTGATCCTAATTTGTTTGGATGGCCCATGATGATGTATGGAAGTTTACAGAGTCCTGGAGGTAGCATCCTGTGGAATGGAATAAACACGGGAGCAAGAATCCTAAGCACAGAATCTGACTGGTGGTTTGAAGACATCTCATACCTCAGTGTAGGTTTGTTTGAGAGATTAATCATCGCCATGAAAACAAAAGGCATAAGACCTGAGAGTCTTGCTGGTGCAATTATGTATTATGCAAGGAAGTACCTACCAGGTCTAGCCCGGTGGCATTGTGGGCAAAGTGGCAAAACAAGAACAGTTGCCAGTTTTAGCTTGACACCTGCTGCAGTCGATCAAAGGGTTTTAATCGAAACAATTGAAAAACTTCTTCCAGAAAAGAAGGGTAAATCCTTTTGCCGATTTTTGTTAGGGCTTCTCCGCACAGCACTGATATTGGATGTCAATCAAACATGTAGGGACTCTTTAGAGAGGAAAATAGGGATGCAGCTGGAATTGGCAACCCTAGACAGCCTTCTAATTCCTACTTACTCTGATTCCAATGCTTTATATGATACTGACTGTGTGCAAAGGATCATTGGCCACTTTACAAGTTCGGAATCAAGATTAGCATCTTTTTCTCCATTGTCCTTGGATCTGGAAACTTCACCGTCTTCTCAGCCCCTGCAAAAAGCTGCAAAATTGATCGATAACTATATTGCAGAGGTTGCTTCTGATGTTAATTTGAAACCTAAGAAGATACGTTCTCTTGCAGAGGCCCTTCCAGATTCTTCGAGATCCTTACATGATGGTTTATACAGAGCACTGGATATATACTTCAAGGTTTGATTTATTTGGTCTTCTACTTAAATGAAAGCTTTTCTTTGATCTTAAACATATCTAATTATTCATAGAACTGTGCAGTCACATCCATGGCTGTCAGAGAAAGAGAAGGAAGAACTTTGCAACATCATTGACTACCAGAAGCTCTCCATTGATGCTTGTGTGCATGCTTCCCAGAATGGAAGACTACCAATTCGAGTCGTTCTTCAAGTCCTGTTCTTTGAACAGATGCAACTGAGAACTGCCCTTGCCAGCTGTCTACATGTCTTGGACACTGAAAGTGCACCTGGAGGTCCAGGGACTGATCCAACCGACATGGCTGGTCAGATTGTGCAGAGAGATGGATGGGCTTCAGTTGTGCGTGAAAACCAGGTTTTAAAGGTTGATATGGAAAATATGAGGTCTAGAGTTGGGGAACTAGAAGAAGAGGTTACTAAAATAAAGCAAGAAATGAAGAGGGTCACCAAATCACACAGCTCACTTAGTTCCCCTCACTTGGTTAGCAGGAAAATTGGATGCAATCTTCTTCCAGGCTCTGTGGATGCCCAGCCTGACGTTGTTAACAGCACTGGACATACTCCCAGGGCATCGGTGGAGAAAGCACGCTCTTCCCGACAGTCCAGGCATCGGAGAAGTTTTTCATTCCTTGGATAGCTATCATGTGAAAACAATAAGAAAAAAGAGTTTTTCAGATCATGGAAACCAAGGAATGGGTGGTTGAAGGATTTGGCACTTTAGGCAGTTGAATTTCAATCTTTTGTTGCAAAGTGGTCTCAAGTTAAATGGAATCGCGATTGCAGCTTCTTCCAAATTACGTTGAAGTAATTTTCTATAATTAGATTTCTTAAGCGTTTCATTAAGAGAAGGCAGAAAAGGGTGTGTATCCGTGTATCCTGAAAATGTTGTGGTAGTAACAAAGTCATAGCAGTCTTTGAATAAGTTGCAAGGCACTACGCTCCATCCCGAATCTGGGGTTGAAAGCAAAACATCAGATTTAGAATGGAGCTCCCATACAAAGGGAAGATTTGCAAACTGTAGTTAGCATATATGCTGTCTCTTTTCATTTCCTTTTGCTTCCCCTTCAAGAATGTATGTATTGATGTACAGTTATCTCACTCATTATATAACATTTCAAAATCACAAAATCCACTGAGCATTTGCTTGACCTTTGTTTGAATTGTTGGAACGTGCATATTAAGCTATCCAGTCGATTTGGAACCCAGAAAAGCTAAGATACATGTTCAAGACTCGGGACTTGGCACAAAACTTGGGGCAACAAATGAATTGCTAAGTATGAAGTGTTAAAATGAAATCTGAATTAAAGATACAAATATGGCTCGGCTTGACTTGACTTTGGCGTGGGTTGGTCCGACAGGAACACATACAAATAAATTTGAGGCAACAAATAAATTGCTAGGTATGAAGTATTAAAATAAAATATGAATTAAGGATGACAAATATACCTCGGCCCGAGTTGACCTGATGAGAAGGTATAAAATAACGGTATTTTGTTAAACGTTTTAAAAAAACTAGCCTGGCTTACTGTCAGTTGAAATCTCAATTTCAGCTATATATAATTTACGTTACGAAAGCACAAATACATCAGTCGTCGCTTTGGCCGAGTGGTTAAGGCGTGTGCCTGCTAAGTACATGGGGTTTCCCCGCGAGAGTTCGAATCTCTCAGGCGACGTCTGCTAAAACTGTTTGTCTTTGTTTTCCATTTTTTCATCGGATACAACACAAATCTGTGTCTTGGCCAACCAAAACACTCCACCAGCCATTCAGTTCCGTATTCAGCTGGTGTCGACCTCATCGAATAACAACTCAAAGTCCAACAAAGTGAAGAGACTTTTGAGTTCTCCCCTTAGAGGCTTTAGTTATAGTTGCAAAACCTAGTTGGTCCTCCTTCTCCAACAGAACAACATTACAAGACACTACAGAAAGAACTTACATATTTATGTAGTTGTCTTCTTCTTCACATCATCATCATCAAGTAAAAATAAAAAGTTCGAGAAGCACAATGTCAGTTTGTTCTCAAAGCCTTAAACTTTCTCTCCCTACCACTTTCTCTGACGACGCCTACCCCATCCCCACCCCCTCCCAGTTTCCATTAGTTGGTCACAGCCAAATACGCACTCTTCCCACTCTTATTCTTAAATGTTCCAATTTCGACTCCGTCCCGCCGCCGGCTGATGATCTGCCTCGGAAAGGCCTGTCGGAGGAGGAGCGTCCGGTATTCGACCTTGCTGAGGGTAGTGGTGGTGGCGGTGGTAAGGACTTTTCTGGTGGCAACGGAGGTGGCGCCGGCGGCGATGATAGAGATTCTTCTGATGACGGCGGGGACTCTTGGGAGGAGAAGGAGTTTGGGCCAATAATGAGATTGGAGAAAGTTTTAAAGGAGACGGAAGCGCGAGGTGTTCACCTTCCCAATGATATGCTGGAAGCCGCCAAGACTATTGGTATTCGCAAGATGTTCCTTCTTCGCTACCTTGATTTGCAGGTTCTTTGTTTACTGGAATTCATACGACTATTTGTGTCCTGAAGATGGTCTACTTTAGTATGAATAATGTGTTTGGGATAACTACAGGGTTCGGTTTGGCCATTGGGGTTTTTGATGAGATATTGCAGTTTGCTGCGTAATCGAATGCTGGCTGATCCTTCTTTTCTTTTTAAAGTTGGAACTGAGGTAATGCTCACTTTAAAGAAAATAGTTTGTCTTGATTTGTCAAAATCTTATTTATTTATGGAATGCTACAGATAGTTATCGATTCTTGCTGTGCAACATTTGCTGAGGTTCAGAAAAGAGGGAAGGACTTCTGGTCTGAGTTTGAGTTATATGCTGCTGATCTTTTGGTTGGCATCGTGGTTGACATTGCTTTGGTTGGGATGTTAGCCCCTTATGCCCGAATTGGGCAAACACAACCCGCTGGGCCAAGATCAAGAGGCTTGCTTGAAGGTCTGCACCAGGCTTGTGCAGCTCTTCCTAGCAGGTCTCGGCCACATTGCTAGAGCTTGCAAATAATTTGATTTATCATTCTTTTTCCTGTCAGCTGCTTTATGTTGAATGAAGTTAGGTTTAATTAGTAATTGTCTTGGTAAGGAAATTCATACCTTTTTGTGCTAAAGTTATGAAAATTCCCGGCAGTTCAAATGTAATATGTTTCTCAAACTGATTGTGGTAGCTAAAGATTTGGCATTATGCTGCAAAGATGACCCTGAACACAAATAAATTTAATTCAAAAAATGATCTTGATCCTTCGTGAGTCAAGGTTTCTAGAACCAGAAATCTCTTAGATATGATTTCATTGGTTTGATTTCCTTTTGGTGTCTCCTCTTTGCCGGGTAATATTTGAAAGCTTGCCATCATATTTTCCTGTTTCTTTTATCCGGGATTGTGGTGACTTTAGGAATTATGACTGCAACTTCAGTCTTAAGGCTTTACAAAGTTTCAAATATCACCCAGAATTTCGGTTATTTATTATGTTGCTCAATACTGGTTATTACCTTTTCAGTGTCTTTGAAGCAGAAAGGCCAGGATGTAAATTCACTGTGAGGCAGCGAGTTGCTACATACTTCTATAAGGTAATACATATCTAATTTATGTGCCATAACTAATATTTTTATCTTTTAAGGGAATCCTAGAACTGCAGTCCTTACTTAGTATGATGGTATATTCCGACATGGTAGTTTTATTACTTTTCTGTTTCCTATTTCTGAATTTTGCATTTTCTAAATGCAGGGTGTATTGTATGGTTCGGTTGGATTCGTATGTGGACTTATTGGTCAAGGCATTGCTAATTTGATCATGACTGCAAAGCGGTACGTTTCTATGTATTTCATAATTGTATGATGAAATCTTTGGTTGCACTTTTGAGGATAGATTATTGATACTTGAATTCAGAATAATTCATTGTCAGGTAGGTGGTGGTAAACTTATTTAGTTGGTCATTGGTGTAGTTTTCTTCTCCTTGTTTAGCCTCTTAGTATAAGCTTCTTAGTTCTGCATTTGATGTTGGTTACTGCTTTTTTTTTTTTTTTGTATCATCAGGAATATAAAGAAATCTGAAGAAGATATTCCCGTCCCACCTCTTGTTAAAAGTGCTGCTCTTTGGGGTAGGTATCTTTTCCTGAATTCCATAATTCTTTAACTCTCTAATTATTGCATTGATCTAGACTTTTGACCACAGTCTGCAATTTTCTATTCAGTTCTGGTTTAGGGTTTACAGAATATACTAAGATTGTCGTTTTTCATTTATGATTTTAATCATCAAACTACATTTATATGAGAAGGCTTCTCATTGAGGTTTATTGTGTTTTCACTACCTTCCATTTATCAACATATGTGACCCGTTCTATGTTTGTATCAGGCGTTTTTCTTGCTGTTTCTTCCAACACTCGCTACCAAATTATCAACGGATTGGAGCAACTGGTCGAGGCATCAGCGGCGGCGAAGCGAGCCCCACCAGTTGCAATGGCATTCACCGTGGGTGTGAGATTTGCCAACAATATTTATGGCGGTATGCAATTTGTAGATTGGGCAAAATGGAGTGGGGTGCAATAGTTTGTTGACCCATTGAATGAGGATGATATGATTCTTGCTAGTACTACCCCAGCTCTTCCTCTATTCCTTGTTTAAAACGAAAACTAAAAAATATCAACTCCTCTAGGAAAAAGTATATATAATCCCAACAAGAGGGTTTATAGTACACACTGGCAAAAACCAAAATTTGTCATGGCTTTGCCTTTCCTTTTGGTTATTGTAATTGACACATCCTGCCTCGGATTTTATTAACCGACCGGCAACTTAAATAGGCGATAGTCCTACAGACATGGTGCGCCAAACTCTTTCAGAGTCAGAGAGCAGCTTTTTGTGTTACATTATCACATTAATTGGCTGCCAAATGCATGCATTAATCGCAAAAGGAAAAAGCAAGAAACACATAAATGTGGAAATTTTCTTTTTCACAAACTACGAACAAGCGACGAAGGAAAGAAAGACCTGTTACCCCTAATAAGTAAATAACAAACACGATCAAAGGACATTATGGTTAAGAGAAAGGAAGGTTGGCGGACTGGAGAAACTGGGGTCCCCAAAACTTAGATACGCTCTGTTAAACTTGTAATTAATTAGTTAACAGTAGGAGTTAATAGTAATTGACACTTGAGTAGAATAAGGTGTAAGGAAGGACTTCGAAATGTCAAAGTGAATGTGAAAGGGAAAAAACGGAAGGAAGCGACTTAAAAAATGCAAATTCAAAGTCATCTCCCGCACTGCCCCGACGGCTTTTGCAAAATTTCTACTCAAGCGCACCGTGACCATTCCATTCCCCTTACGGTCTCAACCGCTCTCTGTTTCTCTCTCTGAAGAACCAATTTTTCCATCTCCGATCCCATCCCTGTTTTTTCCTCATAATTACAGTCTTAGATCTTCAGACTCTGCGATCGCTGTTAATTTTTTCATCTGATTAGATCTCATCATCTGTGTGCTTGTTTGGAGTTATTAGCAAGAGGTTGTGATTGGTGGAGCTGAGAAAGAGAGAGTCTGTTCCTCTCTCTTGCTGGATCTGATAGGGAAATGGCGCTTTCGGGAATGAGAGGTTTGTCCGTATTCATAAGCGACGTTCGTAATTGCCAGAACAAAGAGCAAGAGAGGCTCCGCGTCGATAAAGAGCTGGGTAACGTCCGTACTCGCTTCAAGAACGAGAAGGTTAGGGTTTCTTTTCTCTTCTCTATTTGCGTTTTAGTTTCTATGTGTTTGGATTCTGTTGGTCTTGCTTTGGATAATAGCCGTTTTCGTTCCTGAACTTTCCTTGAAATCTCCAGAAACAACTGAAACCGTTTCGTTTCGATTTATTTTTTCTGTTGCAATTCAATTTTAAGAAGAGAAGGTTTCGCTGACTCGACTGAGCTTGCCATGTTTCGCTAACTCGACTGAGCTTGCCTACTTGGAATTTTGAGTGCATGTTCTATGTAATGTTATTATGAAGCTATAGTTGTTGAGGAATTGCCTTAAGCTAGAGATACAAATGAGTTCTCTATAATTTTGAGATTGGAGCAGTTTTGGAAGGAATTTTATTTGCCATTTATGTCAACAAAGGTTGTACGAGTTAGCAGTACAGGGGTTTAAGCTCTCTATGAAAGCTCGTTTAAATCTTATGAGCAGCTAGCCGAATCTCTCTTTCTCTCTCCTCTTTTTTTTTTTTTTTTTGAGTAGTTGCTCATGAATGGATCACAAGGAACAGAGATGTCTGATCTTCAATATTATCTTGGTTTCCTTTTACCTTCACGGGGACTTGTTGTCTGGGGGGGTTGGCAGCGCTTAAACATCCAAAATCGTTCCCTGATGGGACTGATTGGATACGAATGATGGGTTGCGGTGAAAATTCTTGCTATTGTTTGGTTGGTAGTAAAGAATATACTATTGGGAGGAGCTCCAAAAGGCATTTCTAGCTGATTAGTGTAATTAATGAGACCATGGTCAAAAATTGAAAATTACTGAAATAATGTTTGCGGATACCAAGGGCTTGTGCCAATCTGTTGCTTGTTAGCACAAATGTTAAACTTTCAGAATCAAAGCGAGAGCAGAATTTTTTTTTTTTTTTTTGCAACACAAGGCTTTTCCAAGATATTGTGGGGTAACATCATTGAAACCAGTACTCCTATTGCCATCATATCTCAACTGTTATACCTGGGCTTCTTTGGTGTTAAACTTTTAACTCTGCTATGAACTCGTTATGGACCTTTGACTTGATGATGCTTGTAAAATTCAAGCAATCAACAATGCTAGTTTCTTGCTGATATAATTTTAATAATCTGCTTGTCAGGTAAGAATACGTAGTTAATGTTGGGCTCGGAGTGTTGGTACTGTAATTGATTTCAAGACATTGGAATATATTGGATCAGTTGTTGAAGATTGTGACCATGCTCTTGAATTGAGTTGTTGGCATATTGGACCTTTAACTTGCTTGTGTCCTTTACATTTTATTGGTCTTAGCAAAGCTCCAACAAGCAATTGGGATGTAGAAACACTTAATATAAAAGATCCTCAACAAGTCTGAGGATACTTTTTAACTACTAATTATCCTATTTGGAGAATGATTGGAGATGACCACAAGCTATGACTATAGTAAGTAAGAATTCCGTGGTATTTATTTTGGTACACCAAGCAGCTTCTATATGCTATGTTGAAAACTGACGTTTTGTTTGCATCTATGATGGCTGATATTATTCATTTATGTGGCTGAAAAACTCAATATTAGGGGCTCATGAGTAAGTGATGGAAAAGCAGATTATTGAGTAATAAAATAAGTGCAAAATTTTTCTTGTCTATACTATATATTTGCGTTCCTGGCTGTCAAATTTTTATTAAGTTCTGAAAGGATTTAGGGGAGTAGGCACAGTAAGGTTTGGATTACGATTCTCAATATATTTAACCTTTTAAGCCTCTAGTAATTAAAGTAAGTGTAATCAATTGGATGTCTCTAATAGGTTGAGGACAATGTCTATGAGGACCATGATACCGTTAAGGTTAACATTGGTTAATTATATTGCTCAAATGGTTTAGTAACTAATCATGGGTTTTTCTTAATACTACCAAGCAAGTTCATTGCTGACAATATGTACTCTCCTACTTTTTGAATTCATTCTTTGTATGTCAAAAGTTTCGGGATTAAACTGGATAATTAGTGCAGATTGTCTTCAGCTCTTCAGAATTAAAATTCAAAATTGGGAGCAATACTCTCAATTTGGGTTCTTTGCACGTCACTCTAAATTAGGATTGTCTTTGGTTATCTAACTTGAATAATTACATTGTAAGTTTTGACAAATGTTAATTATAATTCTAAGGGAAAAGAATTGCAATTGTCTATAACTCGATTTTATCAAGATACTATGCATATTTACTGCAATTTTAAACTATAGAATTATGATTTTAATTCCCTCAATATTCAAGTTCAAGATCCAAACCCCTCCCATTTAGAGGGGTCTATTCCTGTGGCTTACTTATCAAAATTTTTTTTCATCTATCATTTGATAATTTCTAATGTAAATTAAAGGTAAAGGATTTAACGTTTGAGGCAATTGAATGCAAAAATCCTTTTTTTAGGTTGTTTTTTATTAGAGTTATTTAATGAATAAGAACATCTTTGGAATGAGTTATCACTGTTGTCTATGGAAATTTTTTTTATTCATATCTACTTAAATCTAAACTTGGCGTAAAGGGTATTAACTGTGTGATCATACTGAAGAGCTGTTTATTCTTTTCTTTATGCCTTTAATGTTGTTCTACTGGCTAGCTGTTATGTATCCGTGCTTGGGATCGTTCAAGGACGATTCTCAGGAAAGTTAATATCTTTTCACTTATTTACGTTGGTTCCCTTCTTCGCAAAACCTATTTTTCATGATGAAAACTGGCAGCACTTGTCAAGGACAAGGCCTACCGAGATTGGACTAAATTATTCTAGCTAATTTTTATGATAAATTCTTGCTTACTTTATTGTATAACATAATAGCCTTATTGCATAACATAATAGCCTTATATAGGCAAAGAAACATAAAACATATAGGCCCCCGAGTTTACCTTACTTCTTAAAGGTGTGGTTGCACTTGCGCTGGTGCTGTTACTGCCACTGTCCAGCTGCGAAGATGGCCATAGGGTGGTGTTTCGACTGCCTCTTACCCCTTGGGTGTATTGCATTTGCATACATTGTAATTTTCTTTCGCATGCTCTTGCTAAGTTCATTGCAGCCCTAAGATTAATAGGATATTGCATCTCCACCTCGATTCACAACCTTTCTACCATCCCAGCAGTGAATAGATTTACTTGTAGGTCTCGTGGAAGCCCTATGGTTTAAGCCAATAGTGTTTGGAATTGGCGTTGACATTCTTCTATGCTCCCTGTCTATTTGAGTTTTGTCAATTCCCCTACAGGGTTGTTACTAAGGTGAGGGCCGAATCCCATATTGCAATGGCTTTTGAAAGAGGACCAATGCATCTTTAGTTCTTCTTGTTCAAGTTGAAAGAACCGCAATTGGGCCTCTCCAATTAAATGAAAGGCGGACAATCTTACCTTCTCCTCCTCCGCCATTCGTTGGCTTAGGAAAAATTGTTCACACCTGCGAAGCCAAACCAATGGATCCTTTGAGCCATCATACGTTGGAAATTCTATCCTAGTATATTTAAGCACCGTTCTTGTGCGATTGCCCCCATCGGTCCTCTCCTCCCTTGGTGGCGGTGATGGTGCCTGATATTTGCTTGCTTTTGCACCTTCCAACCTTGCAAGCATGCGGATAATCTCGGCATATTGAGACTTTAATTCTTGCTACCCCCTCTCCAATGCCTGCATCCTCTGATCCATCTGCCAATCTGTCGAAGGTTGCTCTGTGGCTAAATGGCCTATTTAGTCCTTCAACTCCTGCTTTGATACCAAATTGTTATGTGCCTATGCTTGGGATCGAGTCCAAGGATGATTCTCAGGGAAGTTAATATCTTTTCCCTTATTTACGTTGGTTCCCTTACTCGCAAAACCTATTTTTGATGATGAAAACTGGTAGCACTTGTCAAGGACAAGGCTTGCCGAGATTGGACTAAATTATTCTACTTCTAAGCTAATTTTTGTGATAACTTCTTGCTTACTTTATTGCATAAAGTAATAGCCTTATATAGGCAAAGAAACACAAAAGTTCCACCTAAACTAGGACTCCTAGAAAGACTCCTATTCAAGCTGTTTTAGGACTATTCGAAAGACTCCTATTTAAGCTGTTTTTATTAACATAACTATAATAGAAACTAGTGCAGAAATAATAATTTCCTACTAAAAATAAAATACTCCTCTAATAGACGCCTACTAAAACACTCCTCTAATAGACTCCTAATAAAACACGCCTCTTCATAAGTAGCTGTTATCTACCTTGTAGGTTCTTCCCACAATGCATCCATATCACTAGCTAGGTCAATAAGTTCTGGCGTCCACTTCATCTATCATGTTAAGTAGATTGAACATTTACTCCAGTTGTCTTTTGTGTTCCACTTACCTCCATAACTTTGGTACCAATCCTCTTTGTAAAGTTGTCATGCTCTTTATTTTAGGTTTTAAGACATTGAAGCTGTTCATGCTCTACATGCACATTCTTGTGTGGATTCACCGGTAAACTCATTAGCAATTACTGATACAAGGAATTTTTTCTTTTTTGGGTTGATCAGGGTTTGTCTCCTTATGAAAAGAAGAAGTATGTTTGGAAAATGCTTTATATTTATATGCTGGGTTATGATGTTGATTTCGGTCACATGGAAGCAGTTTCTTTAATATCTGCACCAAAGTATCCAGAAAAGCAGGTAACCTTCTTTTGGGTTTTATTTAATTGTCTGCTCTTCTAGGGCTTCCTAGAATGCAACTAATGGCGATGACACCAATGGTGATTTATCTTGATCGCATGATGAAAACTAGTTAGTTAAAGAGTTTTTCATCCATCATTATCATTATTAGATTGCTGTCTGTGATATGTTTGAGCATTATGAAACTAATAAGAAAAACTCCTGAGTCTGTATTATGGTTCAGGCCTTCAAGATCATTAGCAGCTAATCATTTGGAGATATGTAGCATAACCGTCATTTGGTGCTTAGTAATTGAATTTTGATGCCATGCTTAAGTGTGTAATTTTGTTCTGATGTATTTAGCAAGTTTATTAGGAAAAACTGCTCCAATTCTTCACCTCTTTGCTGCTAATTACTGCAGGTTGGCTACATAGTGACATCATGTTTGCTCAACGAGAACCATGATTTTTTGAGATTGGCGATAAATACCGTGCGAAATGATATCATAGGTCGAAATGAAACCTTTCAGTGCTTGGCATTGACAATGGTATTGCAGTCATCCTGTTTTACTTGTGTAATTGCGTATTATTATCATTGTTATCAACTTTGTAGTGCACTGTTTAACTGGGGTTCTACTTTTGGTTTTAATTGATTCCTTGGATTTAGGATACTACTTGTCTTATTTGAAATGTAGTGCAAAAGTTCTACTTATAGTCACTACCTTCTCAAAGAGCACCCTTAGAAATAAACGGAAAATTATCACCTATAAAATGGTTGAAAATCTGATATTTCTTTGTAGAAAATCATCAGTGTATGTCTCTTTTTATTCTTACATGTCTAGATGAACTGGTATATTTTAGGTTTTACAGATATCATGTTTACTGTACGTTTTAAATTGCAAAAGCTAACTGTCAACTGTTCTTTTCTTTGAAGCAAAAGACCTCCTATTTATCATTAGTATGGATACATTTGGTAGACTGGTTTTGATCTTGACATTTCCTTGATGATCCTATTGGTTATAAATTGGGATGCTCTGGTATTGGTAGATCATTGATTTGGTCACTGTATTGGTTTCTTTTTTTGCTCACTGTATTGTTAGAACATTTTTTTTGCCCACTATATTGGTAGAATATGACTTGGTGAATATTGATCAACATTTTATGATCTGTTATAATCAAATATAATGTCACTGTTTGCGTTTTCTAAAGTTACCCAAGTTGTTTGTGAATCTTGAAAGTTATTTATTTAAAATTTTGAAGCTGTGATAGTGGAAACATTCATATTATCTAGCATGGTCATTACGAATTTAGGAAAAAAACACTTGGAAACCTTGTAGGTTGCTGTCTGTCCCTTTGTCTCCTTGTTTATGTGTGCTTTGCGGGCTTGCTTGCCCCATCTCTGATTTCCTTTCTCATTCATATTGCTTCATTAGAGTTTGCACAACATAATTTTGTATTCAAAACATTACAGTGTGACACAATTATGAATTTAGGATATTGGGACTTCAACCCCGTGCACTAATATTTTTATGTCATAATTTGTAGGTTGGAAATATTGGTGGGAGAGAATTTGCTGAATCATTAGCACCAGATGTTCAGAAGCTAATCGTAAGATATGACATAGCATTGTTAGCTTAACTGGCATCCACCTAAAATATTATCTTGACACCATTTTTCCTTTTACTGGATTTCAGATTTCTAGTAGCTGCAGACCTCTTGTGAGAAAGAAGGCTGCATTATGTCTACTGCGCTTGTTTAGAAAAAACCCTGATGTTGTAAATGTAGATGGCTGGTATGTTTAATCGCTACATTGTGACTATTATGTTCCAAACTTTACCTGTATAAATTTGACTTCTCCTTTGCTTTATGTTCTAGGGCGGATCGCATGGCGCAGCTCTTGGATGAACGTGATCTTGGTGTTTTGACATCTTCTATGAGTCTTCTTGTTGCTTTAGTATCAAATAACCATGAAGCTTATTGGAGTTGTCTTCCAAAATGTGTGAAGATATTAGAGCGACTGGCCAGGAATCAGGATATTCCACAAGAATACACTTATTATGGTATCCCATCACCTTGGCTTCAGGTCTGTATATTTTTGTTTGTTATCTATTTCTTAAGATTTACTGTGGAGAAATGCATTACCATATTAAATCTGGATCTTATTGTTCTAGTAGTAACTTCTTTATTTCCTCAAATGACATGTTTAGCAATTCATTGATGATGATACCGTTGACAACTTGTGTATCTTGATGGATTCTGCCATTTGGACACACAGGTTAAAACAATGAGGGCTCTTCAGTACTTTCCAACTATTGAAGATCCTAATACAAGAAGATCACTGTTTGAGGTTAGACTCTACTCAATGAATTTAACTTAATGATATATTGTGTTTCTGATTCTAATTACATCTAAGTTCATGTTTTCAGGTTCTGCAGCGGATATTAATGGGAACTGATGTTGTTAAAAATGTGAATAAGAACAATGCATCTCATGCTGTTCTCTTTGAGGCACTTTCTCTTGTAAGTTCTCTTTCCATGAAAAGGTGTCACTGTAAGAAATCTGTTGTCTAGTTGAACTTATATTTTTTTTATGTGCCAACTATTTATGCTTCTTTATCCTTTCGTTTTCTCCTCACCAGTTCTTTTCTAATTTGCAACAATTTTTGGCAACTAACAATTTGAATTTTTACAGTTCTATGGATTGTTTACTTTTAAGAAGATAAGCGTCATGCAACCCTATTAATGTAGTAATTTCTAAGAAAACAAACCTTTTCAAATATGTCAAAATTCTTTGATCTTCACCTTTCATAGTTTTTGTGTTTACGAAGTTTCCTTTTGTTATTTGGATGATTGGTTCCTTTCTCTCCCATCCTTCCAAAAGGGGAAAACCCCACACACACATGCACATAGATGCACGAGAAGTTGAAAACTCTACATACTAAAATATGGAAAAGCATGATTTGTTTCTCTCTCAGTTTAGGTATTTTGTGCCATGGACTCATCTTCTTTACAAATGAGAAATTTAGTTGATTGCATTTTATGTCTAGTTTTTGCACATAGATCCTCAAACCATTTAAGTTCTTCTGGGCGTTTTGATGAGTTCTGTGTTGTCAATGGTGTATTTCAATCATTCAATTACAGGTGATGCATCTTGATGCTGAAAAAGAGATGATGTCTCAGTGCGTCGCCCTCCTTGGAAAATTCATCGCAGTCCGTGAACCAAATATCCGTTATCTTGGCTTGGTAAGTCAGGGTAAATACTTTTTTTTCTGTGACGTTATTCCAACCTTAGTGATGTAACTCAAAAAAAAGACTTGTTAATATTTGATGTCTCAATGTAATTACTGCTTTATATCTGCCTGATTGCCTTATTTTGTACTGTTGGACTTCTGCAGGAGAACATGACTCGGATGTTGATGGTTACAGATGTCCAAGATATTATTAAAAGGCATCAAGCACAGATAATAACCTCGCTGAAAGATCCTGACATCAGGTATTTGAAGTATATTACAGTTAATAATACTTTCGTCTTCTCTTATCCTTATCCATATGCCAGGTGTAGTTTCTTGCTCATTGATTTGCTATTGGTGGATGTTACTTCTGCCCATTCTGAAGCCATGACCACTTTCATATTAAATATTCCTTCTTTTTAGCTGTTAATTTGAGTCAGAATTGTGTAGTTTGAGTCAAGCATGGGATAAAACTATGGGATTAGATCAGCTATATGTTGTGGTTCTGGTCAAACTATTATGGTGCAAACTTACTTTCGTTGACTTGTGTTTACTCGAACAGTATTCGACGTCGTGCTCTTGATTTACTTTATGGTATGTGTGATGTTTCAAATGCAAAAGACATAGTGGAAGAACTATTGCAGGTAAAAATAATTTGTAGATTACTTGTACTACATGAATGAAATTCATATTTTATTGTGTGAAATTGTAGTGTAGTGAGATGACTATTGTGCCTGACATTTTCTGATGTTTAGTATCTCAGCACAGCAGACTTTGCAATGCGTGAAGAATTGTCTCTGAAAGCTGCTATTCTTGCAGAGAAGTTTGCCCCAGATTTGTCTTGGTAAGAACAGTTACCCGGAAAGATATGGGCCATTGGACAAAGCACTTGTAGATAACTGGTATATGAGCCTAGGACATAGATGAGAAATAATTCTGAACAATGAAAAATGCATGTGCATTTGGAAAAACAATGAGAAGGACAATGATTTTGGATAAAAGGAACATATGTTACTTCTGAAGTAAAATTTTCTGTAGATTAATGGATATGTTGGAGTTGGATTAACTGAGCTGGACCAGCCACTTTTGCACGAGATGACCTGATGATGCGTTACTTAAACAATTTTTTCATCAAATTTTGCAAAATTATTTTTCCAGGAGGCTGGTTAAGGAGAGATATAACTGCTTGAAACTAATCCAGATGCTTATGGATGGTCCTTTTAGAGATCAAGAAGCTAATTGTGAAACAATTTCTTAAGAGAATGTCAATGTTCAGCCAGCTATATCTTAGTTGCATTTATTTCTGCATCATTGTGAACAAAATTGCATGCTTCTTTCTGGCAACCAACCCATTGTATATTCAACTATTTGCACTGTTGTGCCAAAGCAGAAAAGTAATTGCTGTAGCAGCTTAAGCTCATTGTGCAGCCGGTAGAGATTGCTTTATAAGATGGGCAGATTCACTAGTACGCTGTATATGTCCTCAGAATTTAAAGTTAAATAAGTCTTGGTAGTGTGACTATTCATCAATTAGTAATCTCCATGGAATTTCAGGGCATTTGTCAGTCAAGCTTGGTTTTGTTACTAAAATTATCAATATGTTGTTGGATGATGACTAATAAGTTATGTTTGCATGTAACATTTTCTATATTGATTGCAGGTATGTGGATGTCATCCTTCAGTTGATTGACAAGGCAGGAGATTTTGTCAGTGATGATATATGGTTCCGTGTTGTGCAGTTTGTTACGAACAACGAAGACCTACAAGTAATAAGCATACTCCGTAGGCATAGTCCATCCAGTTGATAGTAGTTATGCTGATTTGATTAATCCTTATCTTAGAATTGAAATTTTGATCAGCCTTATGCAGCAGCCAAAGCTAGGGAGTATCTTGACAAGCCTGCTGTTCATGAGACAATGGTTAAGGTGGGTTTTTAGTACAAACATGCATTGGTCCTACTAATAATATCTGAGGTAAAATTCAGGAAAGGCTCAAGTCAATATACTTTGGCACTAATGCATGCATGCTACAGGTCAGCGCTTATCTTCTAGGAGAGTACAGCCATCTTTTGGCTAGACAGCCTGGATGTAGTCCAAAGGAAGTATTTAGCTTCATACATGAGAAGCTTCCTACCGTATCGTAAGAGCAATTAACTATTGTCCTTGTCACAGTAAATGTATTTGTTTTCAGTCAGTTCACACCTAAAAATTGTGCATTTTTATTCAGAACTTCAACCATTCCAATCCTTCTGTCATCCTATGCTAAGATCTTGATGCACACTCAGCCCCCTGACCCAGAACTACAAAACCAAATCTGGACCATATTCAACAAGTGAGATTTATCTCTCATATGTTCAGCTTTTAGGTTCGGTATTTGATATTTTTGGCATTATTTGAATTAAAATTGCAATTGTATAGGTACGAGAGCTGCATTGATGTTGAGATACAACAGCGAGCTACAGAATATTTTGCATTAAGCAGGAAAGGTGCAGCCCTAATGGACATACTGGCTGAAATGCCTAAATTCCCTGAGCGTCAGGTAAGTCATTCA
Organism: Erythroxylum pedicellare; assembly: GCA_027563575.1. Classification (NCBI taxonomy): domain Eukaryota; kingdom Viridiplantae; phylum Streptophyta; class Magnoliopsida; order Malpighiales; family Erythroxylaceae; genus Erythroxylum; species Erythroxylum pedicellare. The sequence goes on from JAOQMP010000008.1 coordinate 7,749,941, forward strand.
GTTGACAGTATCATTCTGAGGATATTGTCCCATCTGTTACTGAACTCTGTTAATGTTAAATAGTTCAGCTCCACACTGTCATTCTAACTGTAATATTGCCTTTGTGTGATTTAGTCTGCACTGATTAAAAAGGCTGAAGATACAGAGGTAGATATTGCTGACCAAAGTGCTATTAAGTCAAGAATGCAGCAGCAAATGTCAAATGCATTGGTTGTTACCGACCAACGCCCTGCTAATGGGACACCATCACCTGTTGGCCAACTTAGTCTAGTGAAAGTTCCCGATATGACTAGCAATGCAGTTAGTTTTTCCTCAAATGAATCTTTGTCTTCTCTATGTATGTGCTGAGAACTTGCAAATTACCTGCATTACTAATGTTGCATTATGCATCTTGTCAGGAGGACATTCCAGCAGATCAGGGCTTAGCACAACCAAATGGGATTTTGAGTAATACAGATCCTGAACCTCCTTCAGCAGATCTGCTTGGTGACCTTTTGGGTCGATTGGCTATAGAAGGTCCTCCAACAGTTGATGTCCAATCTGAGAAAAATGCAATATCTGGAGTGGAAGGCATTCTGGCTGAAGCAGATGGTGCTGCTATTGTACCTGTTGCAGAGCAAACAAGTTCTGTTGAGGTAGCTTGCTATCTTTTTGTAGAATCCATTTTCATTTTGCTTTCCCTTCTCGATCAAAGATGTAGCTGTAGTCTGACATTTCTTTAAATTTAGGAAATTATATCTTGGTAAACCTGTCAACAATTTATATCAGCATGAAGTTTCCAAGTTCATTGTTCTGACTTTTAACTTCGCTAATTTTCTTTTAATTTCAGCCAATTGGAAATGTTAATGAAAGATTTTATGCTTTATGCTTAAAGGACAGTGGTGTTTTATATGAGGATCCATTCATTCAGGTATTATTTTTCTTTTGTTTTGTCCTTAATTGTTCTCCAACTTGATATCATAGTTTACTCATGATTCTATATTTAAAACACAATACCATGTCGCATATGTAATTGGTTTTACTATATCTGAATAATTTCCTCTATAAAGTGTGTAACTTCCTGAATGTTTTTCAGATTGGGATTAAAGCAGAGTGGCGAGCACATCATGGTCGTCTTGTCCTTTTCTTGGGAAACAAAAATACGTCTCCTCTTATTTCTGTCCAGGCTCTGATATTGCCTCCTGCACATTTAAAGTTGGAGCTTTCATTAGTACCTGAAACCATTCCTCCCAGGGCACAGGTGAGTGTGCTTCCGCCATTTGCTAACAGTTCATAACTATTTCTGACTACTTTTCTTTCTTTGTTCACTGATTGTTCTTCTTTGGTTGTACAGGTTCAATGCCCACTTGAAGTAATTAATCTTCGTCCAAGCAGGGATGTGGCTGTACTTGACTTCTCCTACAAGTTTGGTACAAACATGGTAATCTGCCATTCTTGTGTTATTTGATGCTAGTCTTCAGGGACAGTATATTAATCATCAAATCATATTTAGTTAACTTTCCACTTCTTTAATTAGGTCAATGCCAAACTTCGTCTTCCAGCTGTCCTGAACAAATTTCTCCAGCCTATATCAGTGTCTGCTGAAGAGTTTTTTCCTCAATGGAGATCACTTTCAGGGCCACCTCTGAAGCTTCAAGAAGTTGTAAGTGTACTTTGCAGCATGTTTTGTGCAAGTTTTTCTTGGTTACGTTATATCATAAGAGAATTTCTGGTTGTGATTCTTTATACTGGATCTAGCCATTGTAGAACAAGTCCAACTGAAATTTACATATTAATTAAGCTATTTTCTATTTAAATTGTGTTTTTAATGACGATGCAAGTCAAATAGGTAGAAAATAAGATTTTAAGCTTCCATGAAAGTTTTTGGAGCAGGATAATAATCTTCGCATCCACTTATAGTTAACAACAATATGGAATCATCCATCTGCTGTTGTCAACCTGTCAATAAATTGTTTTACTTGGTTATTTTCTGAATCAACTAACACCTGTAAAATTTTCTGAATTATCATACAGGTTAGAGGTGTAAGACCGCTTCCTCTTGTTGAAATGACAAACCGACTTAACAGTTTTCGGTTGATGGTTTGTCCAGGGCTTGTAAGTTGTCTTTTCCATTCACCTGCCCACTTCTTTGGATTATGACATGGATTCTGACTTTGTCTTTTCCATTCACCTGATTGACCACTTCTTTGGATTATAACATGGATTCTGACTGTTCCTTTTGTATCTAGGATCCAAATCCTAATAACCTGGTTGCATGTACAACCTTTTATTCAGAGAGTACACAAGCTATGCTATGCTTGGTAAGAGATTGCTTATTTCCTTCTATTTGAAATCTAACCAATCATATTCTGGGAGTCACTGCATAAGTAGCTTGATGTGTTTCACTGTCTCCGACTTCTGCACTGGTTTGTGATTAATTCGGCAATAGAGTATGAGTACTTTTTTGGTAAAAAATTTCAGGTCAGAATTGAGACAGATCCAGCGGACAGAACACAATTGCGAATGACAGTTGCATCTGGAGATCCAGTACTAACATTCGAGTATGTATTTTAACTTCTGGACCCGATGCACTTCTCCGGCCACAATTTATCACGTATTTCTGACCTTTTAATTTGCAGGTTGAAAGAATTCATCAAAGAACAACTGGTTAGTGTTCCTATGACACCACGTGCTCCTGCACCAGCTCCAGCACCTCCAGTAGTGCAACCAACTCCACCTACACCTTCCAATGATCCTGGGGCTATTCTAGCTGGATTGCTGTGATCAAGTGAAGGAGATTTATGTGAAAATTTGTTGATTGTATACTTGTAAAACCTACCTGATTTATACAACTGGCCTGCCTCCGTTTCACTCGAATAACGTTAAACCGGTGGTTGGGAAACTCAGGATGCTAGGGCTGGCGGAATCGAGTGAGCTAACTTGTGATCAGCATAAAGAGATTGATGGGTTTCCCTGCAGGGTTGGTCGGGATTTTGATGATTCTTTTTTGCACAATTGTAACGTGCTTTAGCTGAGTTGTTATTTTTCTTTTATATTTCTTTCTTTCGGAATTGGGTGAGGGTTTTTATTACCTCTTTTGATTGTATTTTACATTTTTGCTTTATGCATTCACTCCCAGTCTTAGTTGATTGATTTCCGTAGTATGACATTCTACAGCTGTTGTAGTTATTTACATGAAATAGCGGGAGCTTGTAATAGTTTGTATTATTTGTTTGTCAATGCGTTGGAATGAAACAGTAAAATGCCATTCATTTGCTTTATCCAGCACTTTACGTTATGTTTTTTCAATTAACCGCTTTTGCAATTACATCTAAAACGCCAAAAAAATAAATTTGCATCCCTTGGCAATAAGTCAACATATCAGAGTTCCCCAACTGTTTCAGTCCAATGTGAAAATGCCTAAACATTTTCGTCCTCTTGTAAGTTTACGAGCAGTGATCATTTTTCTCATCCATCAAGCTCATGAACAGTAGCGTCAAGTATGGTTTTAAGTTGCAAACAGAGAAAAGAAAGGACAGGATTTCCCATTTACACTAACCAAATCAGTCAGATAAGCACATCCAAAAATAACTGCTTATCCTCCAACTAAAAGATAAAAATTTAAGCTTGAAAGGTGAATGATTATGCTCATGAAATGATTCACCATTTCCGAGGGAGACAACTTAGAAAATGATCCTTCTAAGCACGAGTCCGATCGATACCAGAAGACTAAAACTTACCCAAACAAGGAAAAAGTGGCGTTACTATGATTCCAAAGGACACTCGAGTCCGTTCCATTCGAAGCCTCGTGTGCTCACCCAAATCCTCATGAGAGGGCGTTTGGGCCATCTTTTTAAAATCATCTCCCGTTTTGGCTGCGATGAAAGATGCAGGCATGCCAAGGCCTTTCTCCTTTCCTCAAAGCAAGAACCCTATTTACACCGTTGCTTAATTCTAGATTTTCATTCAGTTTACAACCCTAGATATCGCTCCCAGACTCGTACACATCAAATCCAGACAACATACAATAATCAAGTCAGCTAACGCCACTCTCGGCAATCTCCACACTTCCAACAGCCTTCTGGAGGCAAATACTCATCCCAAGGGGAACAATGGTTGTGTATCACTAATCTACAAATCTCACAGAAAAGATTGGGAGGCGGTTCCGCGTGTGTACATATCTTACACGGGGTTGTATCAAAATTTGATTTGGATGATATTGTTGACTCCGGTTGACCACTAGATGTAACCATCATATTTTGTTCTGCGCTGCCATCCAATGAAACAGCACGAGAATGATTTTCTCCATTCCTCAACACATTATAAGCTTCCAATCCGTCCAGTTGGCCCTCATCATCAGGTGCCAACAATTCGGTAAATGAGAAATAGGTTTGTGGTTCAAACTCCATGTCTTCATAGCTCATACCCTCATAGTCGATCAGCGTCCCACCTTGAAGTCCATTAGTGGAAACATTCCACCCAACGCAAGATAACTCCTCTCTCGAGTTCATGATGTTAGATGTTTCAATTGAACCGGTTGGTTCATCATGGTAAATAATGTTGTTGGAGATACCTTCAGCATCTCCTTGACGTTTTCCATGCCTTCTAACCGGTAACTTTTGCGGCCCCTGTCCAGTATTACTCCATTCAAAATCTACTTCTGAATTTTGTTCATCAATTTGTTCAACTTTCGACAGAGAGAAAAGCAAAGGATCATCATCTTGTATAAAATCTTCATTCACAGAAAACATTGGTGCATACGGCATGCACTCCTTAGATTCAGCGATGGCTTCAGAGTAAGAGTCCACCTCTATATGTCCTTGCTTCAATGTCTTCTTCTGTGACTTCTGTCCTTCTGGCTTCTCACCTTCAGCGTCATCTGCATAAGGGCATTTGCGGGGTCTTTTTACATGACGACATCTGCAACACTTGAAGCCCACAACATCAGAAAGTCTGGACTCCTCGAGTTCAACTGCCTCTGCATGATACCAATCTGCATAAAGCAACATATATGTTTAAAAAATTGCTCAAGTATACATTACCCAAGGAAAATATGCGCTTCACAAAACATGATAAAGAAATAGAAACTTACGATCGCAAGTTTCACAATGAATATACATGAGATTGGAGTTGTATGGTTTTTTGCACATAACACATGAAGGTGTCCCAGCTGAACTTCCCCTGAAAAGAATATTTTTCCGCCTAAAATCAACACCTGTATCCTCATCATTCTTCTTAAATATGAGACCCAGATTGAATGATTTAGTCCTTTTTGTTTGCAAACTAGAAACAGAAGCAATCTGTTTATTCCCAGAACGACATTTCTGGGTTCTGATAGGTCCTAAATGAGTATGAACTCTAGCTTTCGCGCCTTTCATAGCTGTCACTTCGTTCTGACATTCTTGCATTGGCAAGGGAAGGGGGCTGGTGGGTGATTCATTGCTGCTTTTATAATGGCCTATAGTTTTAGCACTGTAACATTGCTTGCAGGTGATCAAGTGCTCAGATTTGTTCTTTACATGAGTTGTTGAACTCAAAGTGCAATTTGGATGACAATAACCTAATAAAAACAATACATCGAAAGAAAGCCGTTAGTATCAACAACGGAGGAAAACAATTTGAAAAATTGTAGAAGAGAAGCTATCCCTTCAAACAGTCAGCGTTTATAGTTGCTTCAATTGCAATTCTAGAAAAGCAGTCCACTCAAACAAACAAGAAAACAAGTTTAATGCCAATAACAGAATCCGCCAAAGAACAAACTCTCCATTTTTTACTTTGCCAATGTATTAGGCACTTCCAATCTTACCATTAAAGAAACATAAGAAGCTAAAATGGCACTAGCTTACCTTGGCAATCACTGCACTTTACTGTAATCCTGAATATCGCACCATAAAAGAAAAATAGTTAACTCACAGCAATCATTTTAAGCAAAATCAACAAGAAAGTGAATGTGGTGAAACGATTACCTTAGTAAAACATCATGTTGACATGAAGCACATGAGCATTTCTCCTGTTTATCTCTCTTACGCACGAGATATAAAAAGATGTCTCTTCGAGAGGCCTTCAGTTGCCTTTTTTGAAACTCGGATAATTTATTTGTCGATTTCTTAGCCAAGGGCAAGACTACTACTTCTCGCTTTTCTTCAAAGACTTTGATCAAATAAAGAGGAACATGTGCTTCATAAAACCAGTATTTGTTCTTTCCATCTTTGGTTTGTTCAATTTCAATTATATTCTTCATGATGCGGGAAGGGACATGTTTTTGACCCTCAAATATCACTCCATACTTAATCTTATCTCCTTCAAGCTTCTTATCACAGATATTTGCATTTCTGAAAAAAGACGCTTCAGACTCTGGACCCTTGCCATCCTGGAGGTTTTGCTCAGGACAAACAAGATCACTCCATCTCACATACAAGTCCAGATACCTAACCTGAAAGTGAATTCCAATAGGGCTAAGTTATACAACAATATAAACTAAAAAATTTGCAGCAAGACCAAGAGAAAACATGAAACAAGGATGTAGGTAATAAATTATTATTGTTCCATAAGATAACAAACCTGCAGTGCAAGTTGTGATGCATTTTTGCTCCTTTCGACTTCAGCTCTCCACACTAACTGCCTGCTTCTTCTAGGAATCTCAGAATCATCAGTGTACTGGAGACCAGCAATCTTTCTTGAGCCACCTATAATTGAAAGTATAAATTCACTTTTTCAATATATATGCACATATTTAAAATATATAAAAAGGGATTTTCTGATGCGGAGTCAACAAGCCCTGTACAACAGAATGGATGAAGGCCACAAACAGGCTGGCTAGAAAGTAGGACTATCATCTAACTATCAAGAAAAACAAGCATAATTTAAGTCAAACTTTCTCATATGCAAAGAAGCTTGGAAAGGACTCATAAAAGAGTCAAATTACCTTGCCGAGCTGCCGTTTTCAAAGCTGACTGAGGTAAAATTGCCCTGTGGAAGACAAGTTCTGATAACTTTCCCCCACGCCACCAAACAAAACACTTTTCATTGTTGTCATGAGAAATGTTAGATATTACATATTCTTTTTTCTGGCGTTTCCCACATGGACCACGTTTTTGTGTGGTTGCAACAATGTTTCCAGCAGCTTGGGCCCCAGAAGATTCAACCCACCAATCATCAACTGCCTTAACCCAGTCCCCTGAAACAGCAATAGAGCGCGTGTTTTGCTCAAGCTGCAAATAAGACCATGAGGTAATATCAGCCCAGAGTAGAGTGTTCATGAAATTTGATTCATGAAATGCCAAAATTTCAAATGCTACGCACAGGCATCTCATTATCAAGTAATAAAATAATGGGACCATCGCATTCACTTATCCAGAAGTATCTTCATTGACAAACTACTATAGAAAATATGAATGAACCAACATTGTCAGTCCCAGATGAATAATATAGGAATAGAGAGTTACTCAACGAATCCAAGGTTTTGAGCCACCTTATGGATATAGTCCCAGAAGTGTTAAGAATGAATTTGAGCAAGTGCTCATCAGACCATTGAAAGTATATATTAGAGGAACTAAGAAAACCCATCAACAAATTTAGAAGCTTGAGTCAGAGCAGATAAATGTGAAAAAATTTTATCGATCAAGAATTAGGAGAAGAATGGAAAGAGAAAAGTAGCTTCTACAAACAAATTTGAATTTCAGAGCAAAAACATTGAAATACAAACCCAGAAAAAAAAAACCATTTAAGTTTTCATCATGATCCATATCCATGCATAGAAGCTCTGGCCATGCATCATACATAAAAGAATTCCAAATTGAGGATAAATTTGAAACTTAACATAATTCTTGAAACAGTGTTTGAATTTGACTTCAAAGAGAAAATTACAATGCAACGGGGACTATCTTTAAGATTCTAAACAATAAGCACCTACACCACAAATTATAACAATAAAAGGCTAATGAATCCATCCAATCATTGTGATATCGAAGAATGTGCAGCTACACATGAAATTGTAGCAACAAATGAAAATTCAGGAAAATTTGACATTTATTCCAAGAATATGAGTATGATTTTGATTTACTAGATAGATAAGACAAGGGAGGGTACAACTGAGACTTATCAAAAGGGATATTGGTCCAAAAGCATGTCCAAGGATGACCACCTTTTGTGACTCTTTCATGGATTTAGATTGTGTTCATACACTAAATCTCTTGTACTGCTTAAAGCATAAAATTCCAGTAATTAACACAACATGATTTAAATTGCATGCAAAAAGCATGTCAAGAACTGATTTTAAAGATTAGCACACATTAATTACCATGCAACTATATATTTCAACAAGTAAATAAAGGGAAGCAACAGCCAAAACTTGAACTATTTGCAAAATCAAATGAACTTACTTCAAGCAAGGGGCCTTTAATGGCAGCACAAGTTGAAGCACCTTCTACTCGCTTACGCCACTGTTCTACGTAACTTGCATTCCGAAAGGGACCAATTGTAAGACCAGACAAAATCTCACCCAGGTATAAAATGTAAGTTGAAATGCTAGTAAAACTAGCCTCTCCATTCACTATTGGTCGAACACCACTGAGGATCTTGAGGGCTCCTTTAGTGGCATTTGAAGCAGCCGCATTCAACATACATCCCCTTTTGTTGCTAGCAGAGAGCTTACATGAGTGACACCACCCACACCTCTCCCTTGGCACCTCTATAACCTTCCTTTCAGAAGTTGGCCAGAAAAATCGAGATGCCACTGATGAGAAAGCTTTTAGTTGCAAGGAAATGTCAGAGGCAACCTTCTTTACACTGCCTGATTTAGAGGCCTCAGATCCCCGACTTTCTTCAGTTGAGAGAACAGCCAAATAAGCAGCGGCAGATGCAGCAAAATTCCCATGCATGTAGTGATTAATGTAGGCATAAGTTTTAAAAGATATGCCCATATACAAGCAATAATCAGCTAAATTCCTATCAGACCTTCTAAAACCTGCATGAATGCCATTGTTGTTTTGAGAGGACAAAATTCCAGGTACACGAGTATCATTCAAATGCTCAATATGAGTACCATCACTATCTGCTGAGTTGTATGTTTCAGGTTTCACATCATTGGACCTGTTAACAATGCTTTGGTGAGCAACATCAGATGGATTATTTTGTTGGTTAACTGAATTACTAGGTTCCTCTTTACTGTGCAGTTTCATCATATCACTGTTGCCCAAGATGCAAAGTGACTTGGCTTGTATAGATGAACCCATAGACATAGCAGGAAATGAAGCTGGCACGTTATTTGCATTATTTCCTTTTATACAAGGTCCTTTTTCAACCGCCATGGCTTCTGGAATACTATGGCTTTCATTGCAAGGAGATGGAAGAGCTACAAATTTTCCATGTTCCCTTACCAACGATATATTATGGCCCTCATGTTTCAAGGGTAAGAATGCAGTTTGTGGGACTTGCCAATAATCAGCAATTGCATTAACCATCTCCATATAAGCCAATCGATAATGTATTGAGGCAGAAAGTGCTTGCAAGACCTGTGGGATATCCTTCTGATTATAATATCTGACACTCAACTCTTTGCTACGAGAAGACCTGACCCTGAAATTTTATTTCAAATAAAAAAAAACTACGAATGAATCAGCAAGCAAGCATACAGTATGGTTTATAATGAATATAATGGCACAAGTGTAAAAAGGTAAGAACTTAAAAAACTTCAAAAATGTGAAACAGAGATTTGTACAAAAAATTAATACCAATAATTTTGTTAATTATGTAAATTTTCACGAGTTGTACTGCTTTGAACTAACTCGAAAATTCAAAACAAGAGGCTAAAAACATACACTAGTAAGTGATTGCAAGTTCCCAAGAATACTTGTTCATATAAATCAACACCAAACATGTCAGCTCCTCTTAAAGAAGTTCCATTTGTAATAGCAGGTTCCATCTTGTTAATTGTGCACTCTGGACAATACCATGCCCCCTCTGGTATATGCATTTTTGAAACACCTATGCATCTTGAATGATATGCCGATGGGCAACCATCACAACAAATTAAGGTCCCATCCATCCCGCAGAGTCGGCATTCATCACTATTCCCATCTATACCAACATCAGGAACACCAGCACTGAAACCCCCACATTTAGAGCTAGAAGACTTAGTTCCGTGGTTTTCTGCAATAATCTCCATAGCCTCTTGATCCTTACAAGCAGAAGTTTTAGAGTATCGAGGATGGACAGTTCTTGGTCCATTTTCAGGAATATCCATAAAAACAGTATCAGGATCTATCCCAAATTCTACCTCTTCACGCATACCGATTGCTGCTTGCAACTCTGAGGACTCCAAGACATCGTCACATAAAATCTGCAGAATCATTAACTTCCTACCCACTGGTAAGGAATAATACTCCCTCTTCAAAAGGTCATAAAATCCTTCCCACTCAGATCCCTTTACATAGCCCATTATTGTAAAATAATAAATTAAATATGCAGGCCATGTAAATGAATCAAGCAAGCTCCAGTCAATGCACCTGCATGAAGGAGGTGCAGTTTAATTATAAACATCTGAGGGCAAAACATAGGAAAATCAACATGTTATAAAATATAAGATGTAGAAGTAAAAGCATAACTAATTTGTGCTGGTGTACAAATAAATACAAAATCATACATCACGCAACAAGGGCCTGAGGCAATAGTCATTTGACAAGCATGTACAAAAGTAAACTCCAGTCTTAAGATTTCTTTCAACATCAAAAGAAAAAGATTAAAACATCACAATACATGAGAAAAAGAAAAACAAGCAAATAGTAACAACTCTTTTTCATATGCCACTTAACACTCATTCTTTCAAAGCCCATTTTAACAGAACATACCGCTATTTAAAAATTACTCACCTCCATATCACAGGTTTAAAAATAGATCATATGCACCAGTTACCACAATCAAATATCCAAATTTACCTCAAACATCTTGATCCAAGCTCTGAACCTTCGGAAGACATGATCTCAAGATGGCGTCTCAAGGCACGCATCAAAGCAACATGAATGGAATCTAACAATGAGTTCTTAACACAACAATTAATTGCTCCAACTAATTCATCCAAAGTAAATGGACTCAAAAAGAGGTGGATATTAAATGACCTCAAAAATGCATATACTGAGAAAAGATGGGTAACATACTCCTCGGGAACACCTACATTTCCCGATGATGGAGGTAAATGTGGACGTGGGACAAATGAGGTCTCCACCTCTTGTCCCAAATCTCTGTCCTGTGCATCCTCTAATGAACCACTAAAGGAGTCTGCACCACTCTCACCTTGTACCCCTTCATTTACACCTGTTATTCCACCTTCAAAGCCGTCCAATTCATTTTTCAAATCCTCCGTTTTCTTCTCCAACTCTTTCTTCTGTGCACTCTTTTTCAACAAAAACTCATCTAATTTCTTTCTTCTAACAGTCAAATCATCGTCAAAATCATCATCACCTAAGAGCAACTGACGTAACTCACCACCTTCCAAATCCTCACAATCACCATCCTCATAATCCACTCTATACAATCCAGTATCATAAGACACTATTTTTCCAAGAAAAATCCCGTTACCCACAAATTCCTTCAAGACATATCTACCCACAAGTGGCTTCCAAGTAAGTTCGATAACTTGCTTCTTAATAAAACTACTCAACCCTTTGTTAACGTCCTCTTCCTCTCGCCTGCGTTTCCTTGGCCTCCCTCGGCCTCTCTTCTTTACCTCCGTAGACTCCATTGACGAACCGAATTCGGATCTCAAATCAAAACCCCCAATCCAATACCCACTAGAAAATAAATCCCTAGTCTTTCGACAATCAACCTGAAGTACCTATCTGTCTATCTATCTCTAACCCCAATATTTGCTCACATATAGCGTCGATTTGAGGTCTGTCGCGCATCCCTATAAAACGAGTAAAAAACATAAGAGAAAACAAAATCAAAAACAAAAATAAAATCGATGAGTGACAATTTTTTATAAAACCTGGGGTCCGGTAAAAAGATTGTTCTTCAAAGCAAGCAAAAAATCGACTAACACTCTAATCACGAACGTCAATCCTCTAATCACGAACGTCAATCCTCGAAACCTCTTGGATGGAGCGTCGGTGACCACAATATTAACACTAGAACTACACGTTTATGTGTTAAAAAAAGGAGTGTGGAAATACCTAGTTAGGGTTTAATTAACCGCCGATGAAGAAGAGATTGGGGATTTTGTTTGTGTGAAAGTGGGCATGCGTAGTCGAGAGAGACATGCCCTAATAAGAGACAACAACGGCCTCATAACATTTGCGCATTACTAACAAAGCACTGAGCATCATTGGGTGCCTTGACTCGGAACTCAGTTTTACGAGTTGAAGAGTCGGCTCGTTGGACTCGATAATTTTTTAGACTTTTATCCTGCATAAAAAATTGGTGATAAGGTGGTTATTGTATGGAGATAAGCTCATTTTACCGAATTTAAACCCCTATTTATCCTCCGTAAGATGTATTTACCCCCAGTTAATGTTACTTTTATATATTTAATTTAATTTAATTAACAATAAATTAATTATCATTTTATTTTTATATAATATATTCATATTTTATTGGTTGATTACTATTAATTTATATTCCATTCATATTTTAATATTATATATAATATTTTTATATAATTTATAGATTTTTTATATATAATTATACTATAATTTATAATTTAGGAATTAAAAAAGGTGTAATATAAAGAAATTGTATTAAAAGCCACCCTTTTAAAAGTCGGAATAAATCACAACCACACAAAACGAAACGGGGCCCACTAGCTTTAAGATTGGACAAGTCACAGGATGTATAGTATAGGTACAACCATAGAGCATGTTTTATTTCTTAAGATAATAATAGCGCATAAATTAGAAAACGACTGGTTGTTACGGCGAGTCGACTCGGAATTTATCCCGATTCAATTGGGTCAACAGTTGGGAGATTAGCTTTTGTTTCTATTCAGTGGCACGAAAGGTAAGAGGAGGAAATGAATAAATAGGGATGGCGGGAACAACTCCCACTTAATATCACTAGTATTACCCGCCAAATATTTGTACATTTGAAAAAAGAGTGGTTAGAAGAAGAACTAGGAATCAAGTTTCACGGTATATGATACGTATGTATGCTTAACATTACTTTTTTATTAAAGAACAAGTTATAAAGCATTCATGCTCTAAATATTTTATATATTAAATATGTTTTTATTGATTAAAAACACCCTTTTATATATATAGGGTGAGTATAAAAATGGACTTGATAACCGGAATAATTACAAATATAACAGGGGCTTCTATTTGAATTAAAACACTAAACTATCAATGCTATTTGAATTGAAACTATTGTATTTCTGATTCAATTAGGAAGCTTGCCACTACTTTTATTTTAACTTGGACTTTATTATAAAGCTTTAATTAGAACTCTACGAATAATATTTCAATTAAGGTTAAGCCTCACAAGGAAAGTACCACTTTTAAAGCTTTTCTTAATCAAATTGGATGTTAGCCCTATAATAAACATATTAATCACGTTTTGTACTTTATAATCAAAGTAAAAAGTCTGGACTAATAACAACAAAATAAATAATAAAATATTAAATAAATAATGATACACTAAATTAGCCTAATAACATAGGTTTTAAGTATCTAAATGTTCTTCAACCTTAATTAATTAGTATTTAATCTTCCTTTGGGTTTAACGAGCTTCCCAAAATAAACTTTAATGTGCCTTTTGAAACTTGATCTACGCGTATATCTTGAATCAAGTCATTCAAAGTCTACAATTTTAATAAGTGATGCAACAATAGTTATTTTAATCCTTAATAGGCCTTTTATAAAAATTGGTCAGTTTGTAAAAACTTTTTACCTCAAGTATTGGTTTAAGTCTCAACCTTAATCATTTCCACTAACAACATTAAAAAAATTTCTTTTATGCAAAAAGTACACTTTTTAATGTTAGCATATAATTGTCCTTTCATTGTACAATAAGGTTATATCTTAAATGACAAGTATGTTCTTATAAATTCTTATTATACACTACAATATCATCAAAATAAATAACTGCAAATTTTCTCGTGTATGCACGTAGTGCATAATTCATAAATCTCGTAAAAGTGTCAAATGTATTAATAAGACAATGACATAATTAATCACTCATATAAATCAATTTTACTTTTAAAGATATTTTTCATTTATCACCTGCTCTCGTCTTACTACGATGATATCCACTTTTCAAATTAAGCTGGAAAATATGCAAGAACCATGCAATTTACTAAAGGTATAATCTAAGCTATGAATATGATGTTTGTACTTTATTATTATATCATAAATAGCTCTGTAAACACACGTTGGTTGAATTCCATCATTTGTAGACACTAAAAGTATTGGAATTGCATACAGACTCGTGCTTCGTGTCGCATATACCTTACCCATCAACTCCTCCACTTCTCTTTTAAGGTTATGTTTGGTTAGATGTACAGTTTTTAATAGAATTAAATGATTTATAATTGAATGAAATGTAAATGGATGTAATATTAAAAAAATTGTTGTTTAGAAGAGATAAAAGGATTCATAATATAATATAGTGAAATATTGTTTAGATGTTGGATGGAATGGAATATAATATATGTATAATAATAATAAATGACTATTATAGCCTCTTCTTTTTCAGCTGACCGTCTATCTCTTTGTTTTCTCCTCTCTTCTCCCCCTTTTTTTTCCTCTCTCATAATTCGGTCTGCTCAATGTCTAGGAAAGTCACAGCTGACTTACCATGACTTAACAAGTCACAACAGTTACTCTTTTTTCCTTGTACGAGGAATGGGCCAATGCTTCTTTTGTTTCGAAGCGTTTTTTGGGTTTGGAAAAGTGCAAATGTCTTTGCCAACAACTGTCCACTGTAACCTGGAGATGGTGTTCTTCCCCTGCTGACACTCAAATGTATTTTCTTGCTTGGTATTAGGTTAAGGTATATTAGGTATTACATATTTATTATTTTACATTCCATCATAAATCTTTAAAATCAAAGGTTTTTTATTTTTACTGTTTAGGATTAAATGAGATATAATATGCAATCTTCCATTTCTATCATATTCCATTCCATTATATTATAAAACTTCATTCAAAACGATGAAATAATTTTATATTTTATTGTAAAATTTCAAAATAAAAATAGCCTAAAAAAGATATTTGGAAGTACATCCCCAAATCAGTTGCGTTGCAAGAGGTACGAGGATCTTTTTTGGAGGTCCTTAAGCTCCTTTAAGAATCCTCTAAAGCTTTCATCGATCACACACGCAGGGGAAAAAACACGAGAGGAAAGCAAGAGAGTCGTCCAGTAATGGAGTAATTGCATTACAACAAAAAACAAAATGAGAATTTAATTTTAGGTTGTGTTTTTAATTTAACTGATCGTTAAACAATCGAAAAAAATGAGACACGTGTCAGATATATAAAATGTCAAAAATCTAATTTGTTACCAAAAACTTAACATCGTGTTATTTTTATAACAAATTAAAAGGTAAAAATTTTGACGAGTTCGGATTAATATTATAATAAAATTTTGATATTTTATAATTAACCCTATATATAAATTTATATATATATAAGCTTTTTCCAAATATTAAAAAGATTCTTAAAAAAACTAAAGAAAAAAAATTCACATACACGCTATATGCAGCATTAGAATAGGTTAAAGAAGTTATACGAATAGATTTCGATGAAGACCATGATATTTTTCACATATTTTAATATACTGACCTCAATCTTAGTGTTTTGGGTACATATTGACCACAAATATAATAAAATGAAAAGAAGACTTGAAGTTAAGAGGTGATCTTCGACTTTGGAGTTACGGGTGTAACTAAATGGAGCGAGTTTCACATGACTATATCTAAACTCAACCTTAAGCCTAACTAATAAACCAAGAACACCTCTATCAATCCATAAGAAGAAAGTCACAAATGGAAAGCAGTATACAAATTGCCAAGGCAGGGAATTCTGTCTGTAGCAGCAGACCATTCAACACCAACGTGAGATCGCAACACCTAGATTGGCCTTTATCAACTGTTAAGATAATACTTCCAATTGACACCCTAATGCCGTTAATTAAAACGAAGAATAAATAATGAAAAGCACTAGTTGACAACCTAATGCTGCATACACCAAAATGACGTAAAAATAACAAATCTAGGCCTTGAAAATCGTCAGTGAGTTCGAATACGATACTAGAAACTCGCAATTCTTACATATGTTTGTCACAAATCCCATGCCTTTGAGCTATGGTTATTATTATTGCACCTCAACCTATTCTCAGGATGAAAATGCCTTCTTGCAGTGATTCTCAAGCCATTCCAGTGTAACACTTTTTGGCCTTTAGAGGCAATCTATGAGCTCAGTCCCATATCAACTGCATAAGGAAAAGTGATCAGCAACTGCCCTGTAATATACCGAGCAACACAGGAGATGAAACAAAACAAACCTGAGAACAAATGCCAATGCTTCTTGAGATACCAAAAAGAACTGTGTAGTACCTATAATCATTTTGGAAAATTGCAATCATCTTCCCTCGAATGTTAGGGACAATTTAAAGAATTATGTGAGGATGTGCGATAAACAATACCTAGCTTCAGTTAAGCCATTGTGGTTTAGTAACACCCCACTGTGAGCATCAACATTAGGCCATGGGTTTTTGACCTGCAAACGAGAAAATTATATTTTAATGTGTTTTTTTGGATTAATTGAAATAAACCACTTAGCAATCTAATCAACGTTCTACGTAATGGTCTTCACTAGAGCAAAAGGAAGCCATATACTTTGCCCAACTCTGTGAGAATGGGAGGCACAACTTCATAAAGCTTTGAAACCTGCTCAAGACATTATTTATTAAGTTGCTACAAAATCAAACATCTATAATAAAAACAGAAAATATCTAATTGTTGCAGTCATTGAAAATTTTTATGCAGTAAGGAACAAATGACAACCAGCTGGAAAAGTGGATCATCAGGTAAATGCTTCAAAGCAAACTCTCTCTGGCAAGTATATCTTGGATCGGTTTTACGCAGAACTCCATGACCAAACCCAGGAACAACCTGTCAATTGACTTAACCAAGCCAGAATCAAGCACAATACTAATGACAGTTGAGAAGTGATAAAGATCATTTAAATTACATAAAAGAAAAGAATTTAATACAATTGCAAACAAACTATGCAACCAAATGACATGCAATCAGAGTGATAAAACATAAGACAATCATAAGTTTGTCCAGGTTTTCTGTTTGTATTGACAAAGGAGCGATAATTCAGGGTTTTTGCTGTGTATTACGCAAAGACATAACTGAAAGACGTTTAGTCTATTACCTTTCCACCATTGAGTGTTTTCCATACATAGTCTTTCAGTTGTTGTTTGGTTATGTTCTCTCCACATTCCTCTGTCACAGTTTTGATCCAAAGTAAAACTTCCTACATTGCAATACCTGGTTAGCCAAGCCATGAAGGGGCCCAGTCAAACCATTTAATGTAGCTGTAAATGAAAGATAAGGATCTGAAAGTGCATTAGTTACCTAAAGCAGTGCATACAAATAGTAGCAAAAAATTTAGCATTTTAACTTTTAGAGCTTTCAATGATATTGAATTTTCAAAATTTGGACAACTTACCAGGTGGCTAGTATAAGCACTGACATTTCCACCTTCATGGTCACTACAATATATTGCTCAAATTATCTAAGTGGCAAGCATCTCTAGTTGTAAATTGGCAAAGATAAACTGTAAATACCAAGCCTAACATTCAGTGTTATTACTTATTTTTGAGAAGATGATAATGTATTCTACCTGTGGATGGTGACATATAGTCTCATAAGCTCTTGCATCTGAGGATTATCAAATCCCAAAATGTGAGAGAAATTTGCGCCATAATTAAGAGTGTGATCAACTGGAATGAATTTCCCATCTTTGTATACCCTAAATCAACAAAGATGCCAAAAGCTAGAAATAAATGCATAGATAAGAAAATACAGTTACATTTGACATCATGAATGAATAAGACAGAGAAAATGAAAGGAATATGAAAGAACAATTATCAACATGCAAAAGCACCATTTTAGTTATCAAAGTAGCTAAAAACAAAAGGAATTTCAGAAATTTCACAAGAACATCACCAGCTAAAAATTTCAAATATGTCAACCAAGATTTTTTACAAAATGGAGTTAAACATTATACCATAAGGCTTAGTTTCAAAAAGCAATTTTATCAACTTCTCAACAATCTTATACAGAATTCCACCTAAAGACAGCTAGCCACAGTGTGGATGTTGAGCTGATACAATTCTGCTTACGGAATATAACGTAGACAACTTTCTTAATCTAATAGAAACATAAGAAGATTCATTAAAGGAGCAATACCATAAAAATAGGTATCGACCACAAGAAGATTGCTTTGTCTAAGTTGGGTTTCTCCAACAAATGTCCTATCATTCACGCCATAACTAAAGGATGTTACAAAAATTGACATCTAAACTCTTCCTTAGCTAGTCAGGTAGAGCTTTAAAGAGGTATGCTGTCATTGAAGCAATAAAATTTATTTTGAACGATTCACTGCTACATATTTGTTTTAGCTTCTTAGGTTTCATTTTCTTTGTTTTTAATATCCTCTCCTCAAATCTAATTAGTACAATGTCTTTTTATCCTAAGATTTAAAACTATAGCAGGTGAATCTAGGGTTTTTTTGGAGATAGTGCTGCCATCAGAATTTTGAAAAAACTTAACAGCTCAAACTTCTTTAGCTACATTAATTAATGTGCAACATTGAAGAATGCATAACATGCTGACTGACCTTCGATAAACATGCGAAGCAATCAGTGGGGCACGAGCAATTAGATTAAGAGAATCTCCATATGTAGGCTCCCAGTACTTAAAAGTGATATCATATTATAATGCTGCCACAACGATTGAAAGGTTAAACTACAGCCAAAGCATCACCAAAATGAGAACTTACTTTGATTTGTGAATCCCATTATCATATGCCTTTTGAAATTCACTTTCAACCTGGAAGGTAAAAGTGCAGAAACAAAAAGTTGTCAAGTTAACATCCACATACAAACATTTTGAACTAAACCCACTAATACCTTTTCATATGTCTATCATGTAATCAGCTTAGTTGTAACATTTTTCACAAAAAAAGTGGAAAAACCTGACTTTGTCAAATCCTAAGAAAATCACGAGATAAGAACTCATAAAGTCAGTTTGCTCAACCACACTCACTTTATCATATCAAAATTATGATGTCATGATGCTTATAATCAAGGAGAGCTATATCAACCTAAAGGGCCATAACACCAGTTGTAAACTGAGTCATTGGATGAGTGGAGACAGGTAGAGCATCAATGGTCTTATACACATAATCTACAACTAAAAGTAAGAGACTAAAGTGTGGTTACATTGCTGATCACTCAAATGCAGCAGAGCAAATGAAATTATCTCACAATATGAATGGACATAGGAACTCAAAGTTCAATACCCAAGGAAGGCTTTTCGTTCATGACAAGATCTAGAGGCAACTAAATAAGTTGAAAGCATCTAGTAAAATTAGAGTACAAAGAAGAACCCAGAGGCACAAACCTTTAACAGTGGCATGATTTCGTAATTCCTTCAACTAGGTATCAACTTGTTCTTTGCTAGGTACCTACTTCTCAAAGAAGGAAACATAATTAGTTAAATGCAGCCAAGGAACCCAAAGTGCAAAAGAGAAAAAGACAGTGACCTTTAGAACTTAGTTACCTAATTATGCTCACCTTTCCTGTCAAAAGAAGCCAAAGAAGACCTTTTGGTAAAGGTTCGCCACCAGGTTTTGTAGCTGGTAACACTTGTTGGCATTCAGGAATAGAAACTCCCCTGAAGGGAAATCCCTGAGAGATGGCAAACAACAGTTTGGTTTTTTAGAGAAATCCAAATTTGTAAGTTCATAATTATTCAAATCAAAATTAAAGGTTATCATACCTCATCCTGAGCAAGTAGTGAGGTCTCCCATAGCAATCCTGTCATTCCTCTCATTCCACCTAGAACCTTACCAATTTTATGATGAATAAAACCCAGCTAAAAGTAAGACGATATTGTAACTGGTTGATAATCCTTTTAAATTCTTTGTTATCCACAGTATTGAACTAAAAGTAATATTTCTGTTAAGATATAATATGGTCATATGGAAAACAGAAAATATGCACACCATGTCAACAATAATATTTCCCAATTGAACTTTTTTATAATCTGTCTTCAGTTTTTCAGGTGCTCCTGCAACAAGGTAAAAAAGCAAGAAATCAATTACTTTTCTTGCAATTAAAAAGACAACTTAAGTATTTCACTTACATTGAAATTAAGTTAAAGTCATAGGAGAAAACTTTACTAGGACTGATTATGGTTCTAACTAAAAGCTAAACGTTGTTATTGAAGGGCCCAAGTTTCATGCATGATTTAAGTAATAAAAGGAGGCAAATAATTCGTACCTGTTGCTCTGGGATCAATTCCCTCAATTGAGAATGGAGGTCCTATGTGAAGAAGAAAAAGTAATAATAACAAACAATAGATGAAACTTCAAGAAACAATCAAAAAATACAGAGGAATATGATTTTTAATACTCCTAATCAACAAAGCGTCAACGAGATAGAAATCATCTTAAGTAAGAACAAAAAGGTTTAATTCTTATAAAACATAAAAGAGCAAGCATCAATACAACTTCATGCTGACAAATAAAAGTTAAGAATATATATATATAGACAATGAAGGTAATAAAATAAAATATAAGGAGAAAAAGCCAATGGATTATTATCAGAAAATTAATTTAGAGCATCTAAAAATAGAAAAGGTGATTACAAGATCAGAAGAGCTCTGCATTTGAAGCCATCTCACAGAATTGCTAAGATTAGATCGTTGTACCTAAAAATTTCATTTATTTATATGTAACAAAGATCATTAGATAGCTACTTGTATATGATTATTTGTAAATTGATTACGAATTGTGCACGAGTGTTGCATGCATTCTTTATTGGGGAGAACAACTTACAGTAGTGTGCGAACGAAGTTTGGAAGAAAGGAGAGAAAAGGCTTTAAAGAACACCATTTTTCTTTCACTTTTACCGCAACGGTAAGATTTCAAATCTGAAACAGAATTTAGAATATTACACAAAGATCTTCTAGATCTCAAATCTGGATTATATTGAAATTTATCACAAATGTAAAAACAAGATTGTGGGAAAGGAGACTACAACCATTATCAGAAAACAAAAGGGTAAAAATAACTAAAATGAAGTTATAAATGATGAGAATTACATACATCTAAAATAAGTTCTATTAAATTCCAAAGAGAAGTCACATGAAAAATAAAGGAAAGGAATACGAATTTTCTTGGTTGGAAAATTGAATTCAACTCATTTTGAATGAACTTTCAGTTGGAGTAGTAGCAGTAGGTACGGAATGTTTCAGAGTTCAAAGGAAATAGCCAGATTACAACCTCAATGGACACACAAGGACATCGTTGACGCATTTGTATGCGAATTACTATAAGCAAATTCTCTTGTTTATTATTATTATTTAGTGTCTTCGAGTTTTTGAAGAACTTCAAAGGCATAGGTAACGCCAATTTTAATTAGCAGGTCTAAACATATTTAGAAATATAAAATTATTTTTAATTAAGATTGATCCAAGTCCAACGCAAAGTTAGGGGTTTACCAGTTTGACGGAGCGGCGGACAGGCGCACCGGTGGGTGGTGGCAGTCTATAAATATATTTATTTTATATAATTTTTAAAGAAAAAATTATAAGTTTCATTAAAAACTTTTTTCAATCATTTGAGTACAATACAAATTTAAATATTTATTTATTTAGTATTTTCAAATTTATATATTTAATCATTTAAATATTAAATTTTAAGTCATTCCTAAAATTTACTTTCAAAATTTTACAAATAAAGAAATAATATTAAATTAGGTCGAGAACTTAGTTAATTTGAAATTGATAATTGGTTGAATAGATAAAATAAAAATAAAAAATCAAATTTGTATAAAAATTAGAATTAATTTCATAAAATTGAAATATAAAAGAAAATTTGAAATTTTTGGTTTAATTTTGAATATTTTTAATTAAATAAATTTTAAAATATTTATATATTTCAAAGTTTTGGTTGATGGTACTTTTTATTATATTAGGTTGATATAGCATTTTACTTAATTTTTAAATTTTTTGTGAATTTTAAATTTAAAAAATATTCTTTAATTTTAAACAATATTCATGAATTCAATCAATTTAATTTAACTTTTAAACTTAATTATTAAATTTAATATACTTTAAAAAGCTATCAAATTAAAATTCTCCTTAATTAGCAAAAATAAATAGGGATGATAATAGGCTAATACAAGTCTCAAGTGCTCTTAGCTTTAAACGAACTGGAGTAGCACAATTTAAATTTATTAATATTTTTAAAATAAAAATAAAGTGATTTTTTTATTATGAGATGTCTTAAGAGGATCTTAATTATGAGAAAATATTTTTAAATCATCTATATTTAGACTAATTCTCACTAAAACTAGGTAAGTTCTTTACAAATGACAAAGCTTTGGTTCTAAATTTTAAATAAGTACATAATTTATGAGGGCGGTTTAAACTCACTTCTTGAGTTAAGGACATCATTTTTTCTCGAACGGATGGCCTGACTGACTCAAACCAAAATTGGGTTAAGTTAGGCCGGGCTGGTTGGGCCGGTCATATTCGTCGTCGCTGAAAACAAAAGGAGAAGAAAAAGAAGGTAACCAAAAGGGTAATAATATCACTGTTTGCTTTTTCCCTCCGACAGAGTTAGTGGCGGGAAACATGAGAAATTTTTATTTCCCTTATATATCCAACGCGCCTTCTCTTTTCTTCTTCTTGATCTTCTTCTTCCTCTGTACTCCACAGCCCCGCCGTTTTGTTTTCTTTAGTTTCTCAGTCCCAGTCTCCGTGATTAAGCAATTAGGGTTACCGTGTATATAAGCCACTATACATGGGGAACAAGGTAACCGACGATCTTCTATCCACTGTGCGGTCCGTGGTGGGGCCGGGCTTCTCCGACATGGACATAATCAGAGCTCTCCATCTCTCAAACAGCAATCCTACTGCTGCCATCAACATCATCTTCGACACTCCTCATTTTCGTACAAAACACATACCCCAATCCCAAACCCACAGAATCTCAGCCCCAAACCCTAATGTTGTTACCCAAAAGTCAGAACGAGTGGATAGAGCGGAGAAGAATCGGGGGAATTCCACATCCAAGCAGGAACTCCAGACTTCAGGGACCCCTAAAGTATGTCTAGAATTACTACCTTATCCGAAACCGAAGCGAGTGAATAAAGAGGAGGAAAATTGCCATGTGAATTATAGCGTAGATGTTGTCAATGCGAGGGCATTTAGTACTCTAGGGAGTGAGTGGTGGTATGTGGGTAGCAGTGAAGTGTCAGGATTGTCTACGTGTAAAGGGAGGAAAGTGAATCCTGGAGATGAAGTGATATTTACATTTCCCCAGAAGAGTGAAAGTTTGAGATCACCAACGTCCAGAAAGGCTTTTCAGAGAGGAAAGTTTGCGGCAACAGCGGCATGTTCGGAGATTGTGAGATTTTCCACCGAAGAGAGTGGAGAGGTACCTGAACAAGCGGCATAAATATGTCGTTTTTGCCTTGTTGTAATGGCAATGGTGATGTTTATGGAGTGAAAACTTTATAAGGATCAATCATTTGGTTTAGCATTGTCTGGAGAGTTAAGGCTTTTGTTTGCATCTTTCTATTAAAGTTATTCATATGTTTGACTGGTGTATTCTGTGTTGTGCTTTTGATGGATTGTGACAGATTGGTCGAATACCTAATGAATGGTCTCGGTGTCTCCTGCCTCTAGTGAGAGACAAGAAAGTTAATGTTTTTGGGTGTTGTAAGGCAGCTCCTGATGTGTTGGGCATAATGGATACTATTGTATTGTCAGTAAGGTATTATTACACCCTGTATGTGCTTTTACAAAATTGGTGATGAATCTTTTGATGAAGCAGTAAGACTGCTATTTCAACACTTGATATTAAATGTACAGATGGATTTTCACTTTTTCCCCCCTTTCTGTTTTAGTGTTTATCTAAATAGTGCCATGTTCAACAAGCCCCAGCATTTCTCACTTAAGGCAGCCAGCAGTACCTCTGCAGAAACAGTCGTTCATCCTCTTCCAAACTTGTTCCGTTTGATTGGCTTGTCTCCATCTCAGAAGGTCAAATCTTCTGTTTGACTCAATTTTTATCATTCCTTTGAAGTCTGAAGCCTTTAATTTGCTATGTGATGGACTTGATTGTGTGTACAAGGATATTATTGTTCAAATGTGGATAATGAATTCTTTATCATAACCAGGCAGAATTTACACCTGCTGATTTGAACACAAGGAAGCGGCCTTTAAACTCAAAGGTAGTAAAACAGTCATTTGTATTTTACAAGTTTATTGCCCAATCTTCACTTAACTTAGTAAGAATTATTCACCTACATAGGAATTTTCCGGTCTTTCTACGTCACTTGCCAGCAAGTTGAGAGATCAGTCTGGAGATGGAGATGGAGATGAAGTTGACAATGGGGAACCCATCACAGATGCTGATCTCGAAAATATTGTTGGGGTTGGATGCACCTCTGAGTTAGAGGTAATGCCAAGGATGAAAGATGCTATTGTAAGAGTGGAACTTGAACAAGCATCTAACATGGAATTTTTTGTGATTAGGAAATGGACCCTCCTAGCACACTTCAGTGTGAACTTCGACCTTACCAAAAGCAAGCTTTACATTGGATGATTCAATTGGAGAAGGGAAAATGCATTGATGATGCATCGACCCTTCATCCATGTTGGGAGGCTTATCAATTAGGGGAGGAGTATGTTTGATATCTCCTTTTTGTATAGAACTTCAATTGCGGTATTGACTATTAATGAGTTATTTGGTTTCACAGGAGGAAGTTTGTTGTGTATCTGAATGCCTTTTCTGGTGATGCCACCACAGAATTCCCAAGCACACTTAAAATGGCCAGAGGAGGAGTATGTTTCTCCTGCCTTCTATGTTTCTTCTGCCTTCTTTGAATGTCGAACATCAGATTATGTTTACTGCTTATATATGCTTATCGTGTCATATTTTTGAAGATTTTGGCAGATGCTATGGGACTTGGAAAGACCATTATGACCATAGCTCTTTTACTTACTCATACCGAAAGGGGTGGGTCATCAGCTAATCCATCTACATGTCAGCTTTCAAGTAAGAGCACTCAAGTTACCAATCTTCCAGAACAGTGTCTAAATCCCATGAACAAAGAAGAAAATTTGGTGGCTTCTAATAAATTGGAAGAGCAAAAGAAGATCCTGCTAAATGGTGGGAACCTGGTTGTATGTCCTATGACTTTACTCAGCCAGTGGAAGGTAATAATTAATGGTATTTAATTCATACCCTGCATGATACTTATTGCAATTAAATGTATTAAATTGATATTGCTTTATGATTGAGGAGTTAATGTATTGCCATTTCTCCATTAAAGTCTGTAGTTATTTTTTGGCACAGGCAGAGATAGAAACTCATGCAGAACCTGGTTCGTTGTCTCTTTGTCTTCATTATGGTCAAAGTAGAGTTAAGGATGCTAAACTTTTGGCTCAGTATGATGTGGTGATAACTACATATGGAGTGTTAACCTCAGAGTTTTCAACGGAGGTATTACAGTATGTTCTACTTATTCTCCTGTATTTTTGTCAACATATTTGTATACTTTAAAGGAATATAGCTCTTACTTGAATTTTGTTAATTCCTTCACAGGATGCTGAAGAGAATAGGGGACTATATTCTGTCCAATGGTTTAGGGTGATTCTTGATGAGGCACATACCATAAAATCCTCAAAAAGTCAAATTTCTATTGCTGCTGCTTCTCTAGTTGCACGTCTTCGCTGGTGTCTTACTGGCACCCCAATCCAGGTAGTGTATCAGACTTTCCTACTCCCTTTCTCCAGAAAAAGAAATAGTGAGTTATTTATTAGCTTTGGATTCGATGTCCATCCTCTTGAGTTCTTGATGCTATTTACATTGTGGGGTGGAAGTTTCCATTATATATACATACGGAAAGCTTGATTATATCTATAACATGTGACATTTTGATGTTGCATTTCTTTGTGTCAGAACAACCTGGAGGACATCTACAGCCTTCTTCGATTTTTGAAAGTTGAACCTTGGCAAAGTTGGGCATGGTAAATCTTGTCCTTCTTTCTGCTAGAGTAAATGTTGCCATCTTATGTTTTCTTCATTGGTTGCAGAAATTGTAGGAAGGATCATAGTTAATTCTCAATAGTGGCCCATGATTTAAATGCCCATTGCTTAAATTCTTATTTAAAGTTATATTGTGTAATTGTACATTCTGGGATAGCCTTCTGAGACTATGATTTAAAGTTAGGGTGTGAGGAAATTACAATATATTTTACTGAATGTATTTGTTAGAATATTTTATTTTTAAGCAAAGTGGAACCATAATATTTAGAGTTAAATGGTTGTCATAACTTTAGATCCTATTATATTCAGTACTAGGACTGGAAGGAGGCCTGCAAAGATTAAATTAGTTCTTGAAGTGGATATCAAAGCTTTGAACTGCAAACATTTTGGCGTTGGTTAACTATGTTATTTAAATCCTTTGTTTGTCTCACAGTTAGTATTTCTGAGACCCTATATATTATTCTGATATGTACTGGATCTTTTTACATTAAATAGGTGGAACAAACTTGTCCAGAAACCATTTGAGGAGGGTGATGAAAGAGGCTTAAAGTTGGTTCAGTCCATTTTAAAACCTATTATGTTGAGGAGAACAAAGTCTAGCACAGACAAGGAAGGAAGGTGAATATATTGGTTAAGAGCAGAGTACAGTGTCTTATTCTCTTGTAAATTGTTTCTTAAATCCTTGCTATCTGCAGGCCAATTCTAGTTCTTCCTCCAGCTGATATTCAAATGATTTATTGCGAACTAACAGACACTGAAAGAGATTTCTACGAAGCTTTGTTTAAACGATCAAAGGTCTGTATGACTTTTGTGATGTGTTTCATGTAGTCATATTAATATTTTTCCTCATCTCATTCCTTCTACACAACACATACGTTTTCAGGTGAAGTTTGATCAGTTTGTAGAGCAAGGGCGTGTTCTTCATAATTATGCATCAATTTTGGAGTTGCTTTTACGTCTTCGTCAATGTTGTGATCATCCATTTCTTGTGATGAGGTTTAGACTTGTCAACTTCTTTGTTTTTTCAATGTGCTGGTCTATTGGAATGATTTTCAATGGGAATAAAAATGTTGCTGTTTATGAAAGTATTCTGTGTAGATGTATGCTGGCTATTTACCTTTCCCTTCTACCTTTGTCATATTGTTTTGGGTTTGATGGTATTGAGAAATCTTTTTGCAGGTTTTATTCTGCTATTGTGCCCTTGTCGAAACATAAGAGCTGTATATTTTGTTAAATCCTATTTGTTTCTTTTACTGATACTTTATTCCTTTTTTATAGTCTTTATCTGCTCTTTTGCTAGTAAGACTTTATGGGTATTGTGGGGCTGCTTAATAGATACCTTTTAGACTTGTGCAAGTGTATGATTTCTTCACATTTTCATTTAATGGGATTCACTACGTGATTGGTTTTATTTGATGTATCCAGTCGAGGAGATACCCAGGAATATTCTGATTTGGATAAGCTAGCCAAACGTTTCCTCAAAATGGGTGAAAATGCACTGGATAGGGAAGCCAACTGTTTGCCTTCACTGGCATATGTTCAAGAAGTTGTGGAAGAGCTGCGCAAAGGGGAACAGGGAGAGTGTCCTATATGTCTTGAAGCTTTTGAGGATGCAATATTGACACCCTGCGCTCACCGCATATGTCGAGAGTGTCTGTTGGCAAGTTGGAAAAGTCCTGCATCTGGTTTATGTCCTGTTTGTAGGTATATTTAAGAATTATCCTTCATTTTTCCATTGGAATACAGATTGTTCTCCTTAAATTGTTTTGCAATTTATGCTTTCTATATTTTACTTTTTATAAGAAGTGCATTAGGTAAGAGCTTATAGCAGCTAGAACTGACATAAGATTCCAGAATGATCTTGATTAAAAAAAAGGTTGTATATTTGAAGTTATGGATCTCTTGAAAAAGTTGTTCAAGTTTTGAGAGATTTGTTCTAAATCAATGGAATGCATTTTTTGAAGCCCTCACCTCTTTGCTTGAAAATTTCTATTTAATGAAGTTAATAATTCAAGCTCGAAAAAGCTTTTGTATGAGATCTTGGAATCAATCCATTGACTGCAAATTACTATTATAGGCTGAAGAATGCACTGTTTGAAGCTCCTGCAACAGAACACTTTCAGTTGATTCCATGATTTTTGCTCAATATCATTCTGGACTATACAATAAGCTCTTTCTAACTGATGGTTTCTGATACAAGAACTGGGAACAGAATTCACTTATCCATATTCAGCTATTCTTCTGTTGCAGGAAAATGGTTAGTAAACAAGAGCTTATTACGGCACCAACTGGCAGTAGATTCAGGATTGATGTTAAGAAAAACTGGGTTGAATCAGCCAAAATAGTAGTTCTATTGAAAGAACTTGAAACTCTTTGTTCTTCAGGCTCTAAGAGTATTGTTTTCAGTCAGTGGACGGCCTTTCTGGACCTCTTACAAATCCCTCTTTCTAGGTAAAAATTTTGCAATTGCTTAAAATTTATGTAGAGGTATGTGTTTTGTTGGATGAGCTTCTTGTATTAGTTCTTTCTGCTACTTTGAATTATTTTCTTCCTGTGGACGTAGAGATGTGAAGCATATTGACATTGTTTCATAGTATTGCAGAACTTAATAATCACGAGTTCTATATGCCTGTTCTGTACAAGTTGATATGGGTATTAGCTTTATGCGGGCTGTGGTTGATATCTGATCTTCCACATGTTTCCTCATTGTGGTTGATATCATCTTCCGATGTTCAAGATTTCTTTTGAAGCAGAGCTTTAGGTTGTTCTCTTCCTGAAATAAGAAAATTTCCATTTTGGCCAGGACAAACATTTCATTTCTTCGCCTTGATGGGACATTAAACCAACAGCAGCGTGAACGAGTAATAAAACAATTTTCAGAAGATAATAGTGTCATGGTCTGTTACTCTTATTTTTTTTTAACCTTCTTGATGATCAGTATGAAGCCATCTTTTCATATAACACCTTTGGTCTGAGAATATTATTGATTTAAATCCACTTTAGGTTTTGCTGATGTCGTTGAAGGCTGGAGGGGTTGGGATAAATCTAACAGCAGCATCCAATGCCTTTATCATGGTGTGTTCAATATAAAGTTATCATCTTTAACATGTAATCTGGTCATTCTTTTGGACAAACTTTTCTCTTGTGACTCGTCTTTTGTATGTCTGTTCATAACTTTATTTTGAGCTCCTATACCTTGGATCACATTATGGCCTTAAGTTAAGGAGGCAAAATTGTTTGTTGTTTAGAGGTTGAAGGAAGATTTCTGCGAGGATATAAGCTTTTGTTTTTTGTGTGGATGTAATTCAGGATTGACTTTCTAGGTTGTTCTCAAAGTTAATAGCACATTGAGTGTCTCCTTTCCTTTTTCTGGAGTTCATTGCTTGGGAGTTTGTAACGTGGTTACTTTGACTATTATACTGATGTCAAGCATTTTTCTTAGGACCCATGGTGGAATCCAGCCGTGGAGGAACAAGCTGTCATGCGAATACATCGCAT
This sequence comes from Erythroxylum pedicellare, assembly GCA_027563575.1. Classification (NCBI taxonomy): domain Eukaryota; kingdom Viridiplantae; phylum Streptophyta; class Magnoliopsida; order Malpighiales; family Erythroxylaceae; genus Erythroxylum; species Erythroxylum pedicellare. Next base: position 7,779,706 of record JAOQMP010000008.1, read on the forward strand.
TGGACAAACCAAACCAGTGACAATCAAGCGATTCATTGTCAAGGTCTGTTTTCTCCACTGAACTTGGAATTCAAGCAACTTCAACTTATTGATTTTTTTTTATGACCATTGATCAGCTAACTTAATTCAGTACTTCTATTTCTACCAAGAGAGCAAAATCTCACTATTTTACATTATTAATAGGAATAAGAGAGAGTTTCTTCTCAAGTTAGACATTTCTGCTGCTTTAACTTGCATGCAGATTCTTATATGTTATACTTGTTTATGTAATTTAACTTTGTACACTTAAGGATTTAACTAAATGGCAGGGGACAGTTGAGGAAAGAATGGAAGCAGTTCAAGCACGGAAGCAGCGGATGATCTCTGGTGCCTTGACTGATCAAGAAGTTCGAAGTGCTCGAATTGAAGAGCTGAAAATGCTCTTTACGTAGACCACTTGCGTTGGAAGGTTTGGTCACTGGACAACAAGACGTTAGTGAGAACTTGAGGTCGTTTATGAGGGGAATTTACCAGTTGGCTTGGCACAATACTTTGAAGAGGGAAAGGAAAAGGGTAACTTAGTTTACGGATAGTATGCTATGGTCCCTTTTGGCAGTAAACTGCTGGCCACAATTTTGGATATGGTCTTGGTGCATGGTTGCTTGTGGTGTTTGTGCTGGTGGAACAACAATTGGGCTAATGACCGGAAAAATGAATAACACTCTAAAGCACTCTATAGCTCAGCAAAATCAGGGAGATCTAACAAGCCGGATTCCTGAGCAGAAGCTGCTGGTGTACATATACAAGTCCATGCAAAAAGCAGTTTCCCCAAATATATAGGTTTTCGAGCAGTCTTAACCCTGTTTTTTTTAAAAAAGGTGGCATTATTTAACTCTGATCTTGTAATTGTGAGTTCGTAACCGAGGGAGGGGTACGCTTATGTGTTGAAACTTAAGACATGGAGAAGTGTCATGTAACTATTGGGAAATACCAGAATGAATATATGAATTGTCTTTTGTTGACTAGGAGAACTTAAAGCTCGTTTTGTCTCAAACGATCTTTGAGCTATAAAGATGGATGAGTCGATTTGTATGTCTTTATCGAAGATGGTACTAATGACCGTCTATTAAAGTTTAAACTTTTCACTGTAACAACTTTTAGCAGTTAAGATTTACCAGGCAAAGCCATTTGAGTATAGCCTCAATTGAAATCTGAGTTGCGATTGAAATAGGCTCTGTAACAATTTTGCAATAACAAATTGAGTGCTGGTATCATTTTCGTTACTACCAATCCAATGTAAGTTTTGAGTGATTCAGCTCCATGTTGGGAGACTTGTCCAGGAGGCTGAAATCACCAGTTGGATTGAGCTTATTGGAATGCGAAATCCCGTCCTCTTATGATTAAATGGTTAATTCTGTCACAACCCCTTTTTGTTATAGTTGATCCCTAAGCGTCTAAACCCAAATCGTTCATCCAGAGCAAGTTTTATGTAGGAAGGGTGAAAATTTATCTATTCTATTGTTTTCTGTCAATAGATCCTAAACACTTTCTGATTGGTGAAATCTGTATGCCCTTTAATATAAATGGTCTGTTTTTGCTCCTTTTATGTAAGCTGATTTTCTAATCAGAGTAATTTATTGAAACAGTATGTCCATAGAACTAAATGGGAACACTAGAATCAATCAAGTATGAAATTTAATGTCGTTCCTTTAGTATTATGGTTCTAATTAAATCAATTTACACGTACGATCTTATGCTAGCAACGACAGTCTACATTCAATTTATTAAGATTGTACAGTATATAACATTCATGGCCCTATAAAGCTTTTGTTACTGTTTTGGTAAAAACCTGTCAATTTATTAATAAGATATTTACCAAATAATACAATTTTTAAACAAAACGCATATGGAAATATAATCCATAAATATAAATAAATAAATAAATAAGACGTAACTGTAAATTAAGCACTGAAGAAAGTCCTTCCGGTTAATTGACTATAAAACCGTTACAACCACGTGTCCGGAAGGGGCTTTTCTGGAAAACGCAATGACAAATGTATAAAATAAACGCTTCGGCTCCGCATAATTGATAATACTTGTAAGACTAAGACGGGAGGAAACTAAGACCACCCTAAGGTCTGGGCACTGCTACGCTTGTTCACACTCACGGTTGCGAAACCCTCCAAGTCCTACCAACCTCTTCTCTCCTTGTGCCTCTGTGGACTGGACACACCGACAGGCACGTAGGTATATGTATATACTTGCGTTTGCCGCCGAAGTGTGTTAACTTTGGTTTTATAGGGGACAGTTTTGAGGGAATAGCATGGAAGAGGGAAACCCTGTCTCAGCCTCAGCCTCAGCCACTCCGTCTCACGTGATGCAGGTGCAGGAGGGGACAGTTAGCGTCGGCGGAGAGACGAACATTGTGGTGGCTGAAGTAGGCGGTGGCGGTGGCGGAGGAGAGTCAAAAATAGGATCATCATCTTTCGTTGATGTTAATAATGAAACGGTGGTGAAAAGAAAGAGAGGGAGGCCAAGAAAGTACAGTGACAACACAGGCGGCGATGGAAGCAAAAGAGTCTGCATGGGGTCGCTTCCTTCTCCGGCCTTTTCCTCACTTACAACCGTGCCAGGGATGAAACGTGGCAGAGGAAGGCCTCGTGGTTCCGGTAAACTGCAGCTCTTGGCTGCTCTCGGTGAGTTTTGAGTTAACGCCCATATTTATGTCTACATATAACACATTTATTACTATCTGTAAAAAGTTAAACATATACGTCTTATGTTGTTGTTGATTGATTATTTGTAAGAGGAATTGATGTGGGTAACTGGTTTTGTATTTGCAATTGATAGTGTTGGGAGGATGTACGCTAATTCTTTGAATTAACTAACTAAAAAAGGACACTAAATTAAACTACTGTTTTATTTGTCACTGGAAAAGTGTTAATCCACTTCAATTAGCTAAATGTTACTGTTTATAAGACATGTTCATTATGATGAACAATCTTAACTGTCAGATTCTTACGATGTGAAACATTTCTTTTCTGAAGGTGGTGCTGCAGTGGAAACAGCCGGAGGAAACTTCATTCCTCATGTATTAACTGTAGATACAGGAGAGGTATGAATGATGTAGTCGAGATAGAATAATACTGAAGTATGGAGACATTTGATTATTCATCGCTTTTGCTCTGGTTTGGCATATCATTCATTCCTTAATACTTTCTTCTTGCAATTTAACTTTTCATCTTGATTTTGTTGCAGGACGTTTTCCAAAATTTAAGGACTTTTTCTCAATTGGGTCGTCGAGCAATCTGTGTTCTGTCTGCTACTGGTGCCATCTCATCCGTTATCTTACGGCAACCTGAATCTTCAGGTGGAATTTTAAGATGCGAGGTGTGACGCATCCTGATTTAAACTTTTCCTTTTGTTCTTTTTAGGGCAATCTGACAGGATATCTTGAAGGCATTGCTTGCAAATATTTTGTAGGCAACAAAAAGTGGTTTAAACTATAGTTTGTGGTTCCCCTGTACGTTGTTTTCTATGTGAGCCTAGCCTAATTGGTGATGATGATTGAACCCTTTCACTCTTTCCATCGTTTCAGGGACGTTTTGAGATTCTGTCTCTGTCCGGAACATTTACATTTAGTGAATTGAGTGGTTCAAAGTCCAAAATTAGCATGTTAAGTGTCTCACTGGCTAGCTCTGATGGTCGGGTTTTTGGTGGCTCTGTTGCGGCCTGTTTAGTGGCTGGTGGCCCAATTCAGGTATATTCTCCATTTATATATATACAAATAACAGCCGAAAACATTCGGGCTTCCTTAACTTTCACAGGATTTAACTCTTTCCATTACATGAATTGTGTTCTGAATCCTTGAAATGACCAAAAGATGTGTCCATATATATATATATATATATATTAATATCCAATGTGAATTATCAGTCTATCAGCTAGCTTATGCTTCCGGCTTGACTCACGTCTGGTTTCTCCCTGATTCATCAGCTCATTGTCGCCAGTTTTAAGCAGAACATTAGTAGGGAGCTGAAAATGAGGCAGTCAAATGAGTCTTCTACAGCTAGTTTACCTACCACAGCAAAATTTCCCACACGAACTGTTACAACAACAAAACTTGAAGAGAGTTGCACCACACCAACTTCTGTACTTTCAGAACCATTGAATGGAGAAGCAGCTAATGCAGCCGCTATAAACCAAAATCTCAGTCCTGATTATCAAAATGAGGTTAGCCAAAATGCGTTGCAGTCCTCGCAGCCCATTTTATGTCAAAGAATGTCTCCGGATATTGGTGCTCAAATGCCTTGTCATGAAAATGCTACTAGTTCACAATTTCTGTTTTCCAGTGTTCCTATTACACATGCTTGACAATGCCGACGTAATTGGAGATGTTATATGAAGTGTCATATTCTTGGTAGAGCTTGCTAAATTGAAAAATAGAAGAATTTCATAAGCTTGGGTTGGAGATGTTTTGTGGAGATGTCAGCAAATAGAAGGGAGAAAACAGCTCACTGTGAACCATCCTTGTCATTCTGATGATGAAATGCAATGCAGCAAAAAGATGTGCTTTTGGATCTTATAAACCTATCATGTTTGTTAATTTCCTACAAAAGGTTTATCATATTCAGCATCGATACGAGTTTATTTAGCGGGTTTTGTTTATATGTGGTATAAATATATATCCAAAGACACTACCATTCATGAATCTATAGAATAGCTTCCAGTAATAACAGTCCAATTCCTTATAAGACGATCAAACATTAGCGAACAATTGATAGGTTTGGGCATCGAGACTGATTTGCCTAACTGCTGCAATTGCCGCTAGTACCCCTACTGCTGTGAAAGTGATGGCTATAATGACATTCAACCAGAAAATCAGGCTGCTCTTTGATTTCTTGAACGTCAAGTTGTAAAAAACAACTGGAAGTATAATGTCTAGAGGCACGAAGCCAAATGCGCCAATCAACGAATTGATGTCGCCGAAGAATGGAAACATTGCTGCTATTGTAGTTGATATAACAACGGACAACGACCTTGTGAGAACCCTTGGAATAACATTACGAGCAGAGAACTGTGGACTTGTTGGGTCCCCAAAACCTTGCTCCAACACAACATTTGTAGGCTGCAAGTAAATCTGTGGGCAGGAAACCATTTACTTTGCTCTGTGCACATCATGTTATTGTTAATGCATCAGCCAGAAAAAAGGAGATGTTCTTACCGCAGCAATTGTTAAGAGTTGTAAAATAGTGAAGATGTTGGGCAACAAGATAATCCATTTAGGTACCAAGATTACCCCATCTTTTACAAAGTTGCTGAGGATAAGGCCTTCACTTATGTTGCCGAATGCCCAGTAGCCAGATATGGCAACGCTTAAAAACGTTATCGCAAGTACGATATAGCACATACAAAGTCCTCTGAACATCTTCCCTTTCACCGGCGGTGCTACAGTTGCCTGTAAGCAAAATATGCCAATCTATAAAACTTTATCTTTTTCTTATAATCTGTAGCAACAAAATTAAGGTCGAGGCCAATAATCAAAGGTTAGTGGATCAAATCAGACCTGAATTTCTGGGATAATCCCATTGCCATATGCTGTTGCAATTATGGCAGTCGCATTAAAGATACCAAAAACACGATCTTGAGTGTTTCCGGTTACAGAGTAGTCCTTTGGCTCCTTGGATGAATGTCCTGCAACAGAATCCAAGCCGTTCCTGAAATAAACTTACCTAATCAATAAATTTAGTCGCGGTGCATGTTAAGCATGCTTTACTAGATTACCAATAACAATGGAACCGGCGGTAGCACAGGCACTATAAGCCAAGCAAAGAAGCAAAGATATGAAGTTGATGTGCCTGAGGGAGTGAAACGATGGAATTTGAGCCAGTATCAACATCAGACACCCAAATATGATCACAAACTCATAAAGCTTTATGCTTCCACTTGGCCTTGAAAGAATGTAGACTGTCTGATGACCAGACAACGCAGAAGTTTAAGATCTTGCATTTGTTTATGTTCTTGAATCAAAATGTACATGCCATGAACGAAAATGTTTGGTAGAGTGAAGTCTGACCTTCATGCATTGCCCTCCAAGAAGAGTGCAAGAAATAACAGCACCATAACAGACCATGAACTGTATTGGACCAACAAGAAACCTTCCCATTCTTGGCCCTACCACACAAGCAGATTTTCATGTAAAATGCTGAATATGTCTGAGCTTACGGGTGCAATATATATATATATATAAAAGAGAGTATCGAATGATGCTATTTGGATAAAACCTTTTGGATAAATTGAATAAAAGATTTTATTCTCACCTCGTATAGTTATGTTCGATTTTGTCTTTAAAAGTGGATATAACCATGCATAAAGTTGTTCTCTTAACTAGTTTTGTACCCATCTCCTATAAAATTTAGATCATAATGCAAGAAATGATCTCCATTAATATGCCCCACATTATAGGTCCTTTGCTGTTTTTTTTTCTCCATGATTATTATAATAATTTAGTATTTAGGTACTGAATCTAAATGAGAACTGATCGAGAATCATAAAGTGGTAAGTACCCAATATTTGATTAGCCAGGTCTCTAAAGCGAAGCTGGCGACGACCCAATTGAGCATGATGTTCAAGAAGCATAGACAACAAGTTGTAAGAATAGAAAGTGACCAGAGCTCCGATGACCAGAAAACAAATACCGGCGACCCATCCAAGGAATTTGAAAGCGTATGGTAGACTCATAAGAGCTGGGCCAACGATCGATGTTGTTAGGTGGTATCCACCGTGCACCCATGATCCTATGTACATTTAACGTATACTGTTCTTCATCTCATGCACATGTACATACACATATAAAATAACATGCAAGTAAATTGTCATCTTTCATCTTTTTGCTTTGCATGCCCCGTAATTTTTCAACATTGACTATTGACACCATTTGACAAGGAAATATAAGGAAAAAACTTTTATCAATAAATTATATCCAAACTAAGGCTAGCATTTCACCTTTTAATTGGTTGTCGCATAATAATATTTAAAGTATGACCTAAAATGACCTGTCTTCATTGGAAGAGACCATATATGGCTCAGTGGTACCCCTCTAGCAAGAATCAAGCATTTTGCTTGGAGTAGAGCTGCCCCACTACATGGCAGCCCTCGTAATTTGGGTCGTTAAGTAGTTTTGGTGTTATATATATATGCATTACCTAAGCTTTCACCAAAATCATATATATGTAATGCCCGCTCTTCTTATTTTAGGTGTTAATGAGCTACTCCTTACCAACCAATCTGGCACGTTTCATCCTTGGGGAACAGAGTCCACTTGTTGAGTAATATGGTCTACATTTTTTTTTACCAATGTCGTATCCAATTTCATAGAACTATAATCACTAAAACAATGCAAAAAGATTATTACACCAAATGAGTTTGCATATCAGAAAGCAGGTTGTTCGAGTTTTCAGCCAGCGGGATCGTATAATAAAGAGGAACTCAAGAAGAAAAATGAGATAGAGATTTTAGGGAGGCACAATTGAAGAAGAAAACACTCAGTCGATAACTGTACCTGCACGAACAATGTATGCATGCTGTTTCACTTTGAGGCTATAAAGACATTGGTCGGTTTACGTAGGGTAAGTACCTTTGGATTGGAGCACAAAAATAGCTCCAGCGTCAAGCTTTCGCTCATGTTCCTTTAGAACATTTTCGGTAGCATTCCCATTCTTCTCTTGCATATCCATATCTGTATCTTTCAATGCCCTGTAGTGCAACCGAATACATATATAAGAAGATGGTAAATGAAGAGAAGCCACATATAAATATCAAAGGATACTAGTGGCCTCCACTACCTAACTCTCTAGCACACATATTCCGTGATATGCTTGTTCATATGGAGTACATAACTGACACCTTTATAACCAAAAACCACTGGTAAATAAAGGATGG
>JAOQMP010000008.1:7787725-7804455 GCA_027563575.1 Erythroxylum pedicellare
CAGAGAGTAGTTTAGTAGTTGGAATCCCTCTTTCGAACTGTTCAAGTTTTAGTTTAAAATTTAATTGTTTTCTTAGGTTTAGGAAGAAGTAAAGGTTATCAGAAATTTTCTGACGAATATATACGATTCCAAGTAAATAACAACACTTGTGACAATTCACAACTCTATTGTGCCCACAATCAAATGGTAATTTATCCAATTCATACAAGTTAGAAGATTTTTGTATGTCAATACCACAATTCAAACTTTAATGCAAAAGAACAGCAATATAGTTCAAAACTAAGAAGCACGGATACGGACACGGACACGTGACACGACACGAACACAGATACAGGGACACACCAACTTCTAAAATTTGGTGGACACGGACACGGCATATATATATATTATAAAAATTAGAATTCTGAAAAAAATTCAGAATTCATAATATAATAAATATTGATTGATGTGTTTCAAGACTTCCAACAACTGGATAGTTCATACATATTCGGTACTTTATAAGTCTCTCTCAAAAAATATGGAGCATATATTCTATTAAGTCGTGTACGTGTCGGAATTAAAAAATAATTTTGGCCGACTAGGACACGACTCGAACATGTCTGGAGACTGCTCGGACACGACTTAATGGACACGTGTCGGACATGTGTCCACCGCGTGTTAGTAGGTGTTCGACACACGGACACGGCTCCATTTTGCCGTGTCCATGCTTCATAGGTTCAACATAGCTTTAGTTTTGAATGTATCGCATATATATTACCAAAAATATAAGACATGGATGGACAGGATGATCCATATATGGCAAAGAAAACTTAAGCATTAAAGATAACAACGTAATTAATGATAAACTTATTGTAATTTAGTTAGAAGTAATTACAAATTAGGAAACACCAAAACTTGTTATCCTAATTAAAAAAGACCAATGTTTTTAAAATTGATTGGTTTAACAATGAAAATATTAAATCAGATAACTTTTAATTCAGTTTTTAACTTTTCAGTTTAATTTAGTTTAATAATTTTTGTTACAAAACATCGATCAATTCATTAATTAATTAAAATTATCATAAACTAATTAGTTTTTAAATAAAATAAATCGATAAATTTTTATTTAACAATATCTTTTTTAAATAAAATTTACATTTTTCGACCAGTAAAAATATTCGTTTTCAATCAATTTTCAAATTCTTTAATTTTATTCAATCTTTAATCAATTTTATGACGGTTAATTTAAATTTAAATTTTCTTATTTTACCATTTTAATATCCAATCGAAATTTTTTTTGATCAAAAGGATAAGTACATTGATCTTTAAGTAGCTAGGCGAGGAAAGGACACCTCGATGACATCCTCTAGAAGAATACTAAAACAACCCATAGTTGAGTTTTGATACCAATGAATGCCAAGTTCAAGAGAATTGGCATAGTTAGCTAGCCAATCCACAGCTCTATTGGTCTTGCAGTAAACATGCCTAGCTTTCACAATCCACTCGCAGTTTAGTAAATGTTGAATGCCCAAGAGTAGAGAGTTGTATGGTACGTGTGGTTTATCGGAGGATGACAAGATGTTAATAACTAAAAATAAATCCACTTCTAACTCCACTCTCCAATATTCAAAGGTCCATGCAAATTGCAGACCTAAAAATACCCCCCAGAGCTCAGTCCAAATGGCTGTACAAAAACCTATATTATGAGCAAAACCCCTTAGCCATGTTCCGGTACTGTCCCGAAGTATCCCTTATACTAAAGCATGTGAGGAAGAGGCTTTATAAGCACCATCTGTATTGAGACGTATCCAGTCTTGCGGAGGGTTTCTCTAGCCAATAAGAGTCTCCACTCACATCCTTGGGTGCAATAGGGCTCTTCCCACCAATTCCTTATCGTGGACGATTGAGCGTACGTACTCGAAAACTATCTCATGAGGGTTTACCGGCCATGAAAAATTAGGGTCAAAAATAGTTTTGTTTCTCCAAAACCATAGGAACCAGCATGCCGTTCCAAAAACTATCGCCCAGTTGAATCCTTCTATCTTCATATGTTGTTTCAAATTACCTAACAACCATCGGCTTTTTTCCTCCCAGAAAAAATCTTCGGAAATGACTGAGTTGGAGAAGCCTCTCCAAAATTTTCGAGTGCTACACCCTTCCCTAATGACATGCAATATAGATTTTGTTTCGCCACAGCACTGGCAGTAGGGGTCCTTGGAATGATGTCTGAGGTATCATTGTTAATTAGTGAGGAGTTTGCCACGATCAAGGAGCCAAAGAAAAGCTTTGATCCTTTGCGGTCCTTTCCATTTCCATATCTTGTCCCAGTACCCGTTTCTACTGCTGTTGTCTTGCCTATGTATCAATTTATATGCAGACGTAGTGGAAAATAGACCATTCTTGGATGCTCCCCAAATAAACCGATCCGGGATAAAATGATTGCATGGGGGAAGAATGCCTGCAATTGCCATGCAAACTAAGGTAGGTATTATAGCTTGAAATAGGTTCTATCACCAGCCTCCAGTGTCATCCACAAATGAATTTACTGGTAGATTTAGCAAGTGACTTGGAATTGTTGTATAGCTCGTTCTCTAAATGGTCCAAGATCATGCACCCAAGCATTATGCCAGAATTTTGTCGTTACACCATTGCCCACCACCCATTTTATACCTCGGATCACGTGTGCCCATACCGAAGCTATTCCTCGCCATGCTATGGAACCTCCAGCGGATGAGATGGAAGAAGGTAAGTTGGTTCTGTCGAATTTGTATTTGGCACTTATAGCGCGTCTGGTATATTGATAAGAGACCATCCGAGTTTAGCCAATAACGCGTCATTATTCTCTCTGATTTTTCTGATCCCCAACCCTTCAGACTCTTTTGGCTGACACATTGATTCCCAGTTGACCAAACTTGTCTTGGTTTGCTCCGCAGTTGATCCCTATAGGAATAAGCGAATAATTCTTTCAAGATCATTACATAATTGACGAGGGACCCACACAGTTTGCATCGTGTTTATAGGTAAAGTTAATAGTAACGACTGGATTAAGGTGATCCTACCCGCGCGAGAGAGAAATTTTCCACGTCAACCGTTGAATCTCTTCTGCACATTATCAAGAATATACTGGTAGGACCTTTTTGAGATACGCTCGTGGATAATCGACACACCAAGGTATTTGCCTAAATTTTGAGTATGTTGGAAGCCCAATTTTCAACTGATCTCACGAACCAAATTGCGAGAAATGTTCTTAGAATAAAAACACTTCGTCTTTTCTTTAGTCACCTTTTGGCCAGAAGCTGAACAAAAGAGATCTAAAATATGTTGAATAACCATCACTTGATCATGTATTTTCGTGAATAAGATGAGGTCGTCTGCGAAAAAGAGATGTGATAATGTAGGACCTTGGCGACTTAGTTGTATCAGGTTCTATTTACCTTCGTTGACTGCTTGAGTAATCATATGTCCCAACCTCTCGAGATAAAGGACAAATATATACGACGATAATGGATCCCCCTGTCAGATTCCCCGAGTAGGGAAAAAAGCCTCCGATAGCTCACCTCCCCAACTTACTTGCATAGGAATTGTGGTAATATATTTCATGATGAGACTAATAAGTTCCTCTGGTAAACCCACATTCATTAGCGTTTCCTTAATGAATTCCCAGTTCAGATAGTCATAAGCATTTTCAAGGTCGAATTTTATGGTGAGATAGCCTGATTTTCCTTTCTTCTTTCTTATAGAGTGGATAACTTCTTACACTATGATGATGTTGTCAGTGATCAGTCTATTTGGGACAAAGCTACATTGGATGGGCGCCACTAGTTCGGGTAGATACGGTTGTAATCGGTGAACCACTACCTTTGCAATTGCTTTATATATTACCGAGTAGAGACTTATTAGTCGAAATTGTGTGATGGATGTAGGCGAAGAAATTTTTGGTATTAACACTAGAATTGTTCTATTTAACTCCTCTTCCTAAGCTTCAAGTCGGAACACATTATGAATAAATTCCACTACTGAGTGGCTGACGATGTCCCATTTTTTTGGGAAAAATAATGCATGAAAATTGTCAAATCCAGGTGCTTTATTGGCATCTATTCTGAACATGGCTATTTTTACCTCTTCCTCCTTGAGCGGTGCCCCCAGATATACTTTTGCATGGTGATTTAGTGCTGGAAAATTCCCCATGATTGGGATATTTGATAATCTACTCTCTTCGCATGTATATAGTTGCTAAAAGTAATTCTTAGCCAATTGCCATAGTGCTATAGGATCAGAGATAAAACTTCCACTCTCAGCTCTCAGAACAGTGATGGTTGTTTATCTCATTTGATTCTTAGTCATTACATGATAAAACTTCGTATTCCTATCTCCGTGAGATAACCATTTAGCTCGGGATTGTTGGTGCCAGAGCAGTTCTTCTTCACATAGCACTTGTTCTAGTTCTTGTCTAAAGAAAGCCTCCAACTGCACTAGAGAGTCCGATTGTTGTACTTCTAGTGTGCACTAGATTCCTGCTAGACGTGACAATAGCTTTTTTTTTCTCTGAAAAATGTTACCAAATTCCTCTTTATTCCATCTCTGCAATGGCCCTGTAAAACATCAGAGAGATCCACAGAAGTCATTAGGTTCAATTACCAGTTATTTTGTGTAAGAGGATCAAAGGATTCGTTCGCAAGCCAGGCTAACTGGAATTGAAAAGGTCGAGGTATTGGGTTAGAAGGATCCTTCTGCTCGATTTTAATCAAGATAGGCTGGTGGTCTAATTTAATGAAAGGGAGATGGTGTACTATGGTAGTATAAAAAACTTCTTGCCATTCGTTAGAACAAAATGCTCTATCTAGACGGGCTGCTAAGTTGCCACTTCGCCAGGTGAACCTGGATCCCGAAAAGCCAACGTCTTAGAGCTGACAGTTTTGAATACACTATTGAAAACTTTTGTTTACAACATGCCTCATGCTAGACCCTCCACGCTTATGTCCTGCTTCAAGTTTAGCATTGAAATCTCCTCTAAGTATCTAAGCTCCAGAAGTGATCTGTTTGATTTTCATCAGACTCCGCCATAAGTATTTTTTATATTGGTTCTGTGGACTGACATAAATTGCAGTAAATACAAATGTAGAGCTGTCCTTACAAATAGAAGTATGAACAAATTGACGATTTCCTACCAGTATTTTAATCTCTAAGTACTCCCTCCATAATATCCAGATACCCCTAGAATACCCTACAACTTCTACTCTGAAGGAATGCTTAAAACCCAAGCTACGAATGACTTGATATGCTCAGCTTCCACTAATTTTGGTTTCAACCAGGACCACTATGAAAGGTTTATGAATTCGAACGAAGTTTAACAACATTTGCTTAAGCGTCTTCCCTCAGGCTCTTTGGCTGTTCTAGATGATAATTGACATAATATGCTAAATACTAAAGGAAACCACCATTTTTAGGCGTGTTTGGTCCTGATTTCAGTGTCGATAACACCTATTGTGTCCATCCTTGTGTCCTTTTATTGGGACTCCTGCTGCGATTCATTTACCATCTCCATATCTCCCTCACCTCCAATATTTGTAACAGGATCGGGTGGTTTTGGTTGTGGAGTTGTAAAACTCATTTGATGTTTGGGATAAGGATTCCCTCTAGTTTCCTCCATCTCCTCTTCAGTGTTCTCATATTCCATCTCATCCTCTGCAGGTAATTGGAAATAGTTATTTTAGTATGCAATGTCCTTGTGAGCGGAAATATATAGAGCCCTGTGGTTACTCGGTCCTTGTGTCAAATATTGTTTTGCATGTATGGTTTCATTATTACGTCCGCCTATGTCAGGTTGCTCCTTTATGCTTTGCATGTAGAGTCTGTGGGAATCTGTCTGCACTGCCTTTCCCTTGCTTACTGAACTGAACTTAGTCGTGTTTGGATTAGTCTTTTGGTTTATTCGATTCTACTCCTTTCTCCCATGTGCGAACAATCCTACCTTTCCGGGTGTTCTGGTGCATCTATCTTGTTTTTGTTAGTTTCACAAGATCTTCCATGATTATCTTCTGGGATCTCACTATCCGAAAGTTTAGTAAATCGTGACCTGTGTTGTCATACGTGCCTTGTCTCGGTGGTAGAGTCTCGTCCCTGTTGCTTCATCTGTGGGGTAGTCCGTCTGGCCCTTCGTTGCACCTGGACCCATGGTCCATATGCAGTGTGAGCATCCTCCCTAGTTGTCGGTGTAGTATGGTGGTCTCCTAAAATGTGGGTTTATCGGTCTCCTTCCGCTGCAGTTGTTTCGTAGGGGGCCTGTCCTTTAGCCGGGCAAGTCCTTGCTTCATGTCCTACTCTCCCAAATGAGAAACAAATCTAAGGTAGCCCTTCATAAATCACCTTTATCTCTTCTCCATCAAGTTCTACTCTTGATACTATTGGTTCCGTCAAGTCGACGTCCACTACCATTCTTGCAAATGTTTGTTAAGTATGCTCATCAATTTTCACGGTGTGTCCGACTAGGATATCCAATGCTTGGAGGATAGCTGGGTGATACCGAGACACCGAAAGTTCAAAAAATCTTACCCACACCACGACTCTCGTGACCTTTTCTTGGGACGGTCAGAACTTTGGGTGCCATAGTTGAACTGCAAGCGTGTGCCCTAATATTATCCATGGTCCTTTGGTAGGGGTTATCAAGTAATCCTCGGTTTCAACTAAGTTAACTAGAAAAAAATCGTTGTCAAGATCTATCACCTTCAATGGTCCAGATAGGTTCCACATGATTTTTAGTTTGTTCTTCAACATTCGATATCCAATACGCCTCCCAAGCAATTTTACTACAACAAATCTCTCCTAGGTTTTATCTAAATGATTTTTAAATGTAGCAAAAAGCTCGATCGCATTCCCAAAAACTCCTTTTACCATGGTAATATCACCTTCTTCAACCTCTGTCAGTGTCTCTTTTGGCCAAGCTATTTCGTCCTCATCATGTGCTGAATATTGTCCTGTCACTGCTGCACTGTAATTGAGTTATTGGTGCATGGAGGTAGGGTTCTATTCCCTATCATGTATTCGAACCTTTTGGCTATGTGTCCATCGTTAGTAGAATAGGTTGAATCTCCTCTCGCTGTTCCAGCGCGTTGTAGCTATCCATTGGTTCCAATCGAATTTTAAAAACATTAATAAAGACTCTAAAGACCTCTAATCGGTTCTAGCCCCCTACCATAGGTCAGAAATCACATTTGAGAAGTGTTGCCAACGAGAATAAAGATGAATAAAAGGATATATTTTGTTAGAAAATCATTTCAAAGAAGAAGAAGCAGTATATGATTGTTGCTTTTTGAAAAAATGGCAAACTTGTGCATTTTCTCTCATTTTATGATCGACTACGTCGACGTACTTGTCTTTCTTTTTTTGATGATTTTACGTTTTTGGTATATATCTATGTCATGTATCAAGGTCAAATCAAATTTATGGAGTATAACAATGTCTAATCCAATATTATGAATATTGTATTAGTGTTGGTACTATATTTAATTTTAGTATGGTACTGTACTAATACCGATCAATATAGATAATATTTCGGATAATTTTTAAAATTATAAGATAGTTTTTAAAATTACAAATTAATTCCTTAATATATTACATAATCATTTCTCTAAAATCATAATAATAAAATCTTGAAATAATAATAATCTATTTATTTTTATTAATATCACTTTTCATATATTTCATATATAAATAATGACCACAATTGATATAAAAAAGAACGTTTAATCATCATATAAATATAAAACAAAGGTTAATATAAAATATTTAAAATGTTGCAATTTCATCATATAATACAGTATAATTACATCAAAATATTAAATAGAAAGAATAATAAAGTTATACAACTCCATAAGTATCAGAACAAGAGTTCGTCACTACAACAAGGTAGGAAAAATGCTACATTTTTTCTTGTTATAATTTTAAAATCGTAGCTAAAGCTTGATATTTGGTAACTATTTTTAAAATTGTCACCAAAACAATATCTTTTAGCAACATTTTGGAAAATAGTCGCTAAAAGGTTTACTTTTTGTGACGATTTTGAAAATCGTCACCAAATATTGACATTTAGCTACGATTTTAAAAAAATAGTCACTAAAAGTTAATCTTTTGGCTATGATTTTAAAAATCGTCGCTAAACACTACAACATGGTAGACAATTTGCTACGTTTTTTTCGCTACATTTATAAAATCATTGCTAAAAGCTTGATTTTAAAAATCGTAACAAAAAGTAAACTTTTGGTGATGATTTTAATAATCGTCATCAAATGAGGATCATTTGGTGACAATTTTTAAAAATCGTCTCTAAAAGTCAACATTTTGTGACAAATTTTGAAATCGTTGTTAAAAGTGGATCCTTTAGCGAAGATTTTTAAAAATCATCGTTAAATGGTCCAAAATATCACTTTTTTTTAGGTCAAATGTGCCAAATAAGAAGGAAACGAAAATGAGACTGGAGCTTAAAATGAAAAGCTCTAAAAGCCTAAAGCACTCATCTCTCATTTGCTCTTTTTGCTCTTTCCTTCCTCTTTCTCCATGAAAACGCTACACCTATGTCTCATCCTCTGCTTTCTTCTTTCCTCTTCCTCCATGAAAACGAAAGGTAGATCTCGATCCATAATGTAGAGAGCTTATGTTTGTACATGCTTTTTTGTTTCTTTAATGCATCTGAGTTTTGTTTTGTAGATCCCTTTGTTGTCAATGGAGTCGTAAAGGTGTCGTCTTGAGTTTTGTCTGAATGAGTGTTTCTTTATTTGTTTTTCTCCTGTGAACTTATCTCATTTTTCGTTGTGGGTTCATTTTGAAGCTTGATTTCTTGGGGGAGATGTGAAATTTGATGAGAAATTGGACCTCTAAAGTATTCCTACTTTACCATTATTAACCCTATTCGCTTCCTTTTTTCAGAAAAGCCTCTCTCTGAGGTTCAATTCTTTTGTTTTCTTGAATGATTTCTTATTTCTTAAAGTTACGGTTGTTAATTTTTGTATGAATCGATATCTGCTCTAAAAATTAGGGTTTTTTTTTAATTGGGTGATTAATGAAAATTCTTTATGAAACTTAGACTTTTAGTGAGGTTAAGAGATCAGTGAAAATTGTTGTGAAATTTAGGGTGTATTTGATTAAGTTATTACTCAGTTTACTGCGTTTACACTAGATTTGGGAATTCTTTCATTATCGGTGGATTTTGATTTAACTGAAGTTACATATATTCCATATGTACAAAGCAAAACATGTTGTGGAAACATGGGATAGACAATTCCATTGCTTTCCACATGAGCAAAGGCTTGCTTTTCTGTATCTTGCAAATGATATTCTGCAAAATAGTCGCCAAAAAGGTTCAGAAGTTGTTGGGGAATTATGGAAGGTTCTTCCAGATGTACTTCATGATGTCATTGAAAATGGGGGTGAGTTTGGAAGAAATGTTGCATTGCGATTGGTACTAAATATTTACTTCTACCACTATAACCTTTTATTTTAAATATACTTGATAGGGTTTGGTACAGTTAACGAAAATCCTGAATTTCATGATTTTAGTGTGTTTTTCATTATTTCTTTTTCTAATGTGAGGCCTTTTTGCTTTTTGTTTATTATAACTATGAAATATTGGTTATTAAAGTAGGAATCTTGCAATTAGCATGTTTTCTTTTAATTTATGACTATACTAGTGTACTGTACAAAAGATACTCTTATTTTATGAAAACTAGCAAAAATTTTAAAACAAAGAAGAGAAGGAATTGCTAGCTTTTATTTTATTTTTTCAAACATTTAGCTGTTATTAGTTATTTAGTTATCTGATCCAGGTGCATCATATGGTGACATCATTATCTCATGGTGCACCTACAGTTAGATCAAGTAATCTGAAATGTGGATGACAATATAAATCAACTTATAAAGTTCTTTGTAACCACATGGTGGATTAAATATGGTGAGGGCTGATGCATCCATACTCGTTTGGATTTTTATTGGGTGATATGCGTTGGTCCAAATTAGCTGATATTACCTTCCTTGACATTTTGAGTTTCCTCTACATAATCCAAAAGAATATTACCTCATGTTTATTGTAAAAGCCAGATTTGCAGTGGTATCATATTTGATTAGTATGCTCTCATGTTAAGTTGTTGATTTTGGTATAATCTTGATAATGTGACTTACATAATTAAGAAAGGTTATTCTATGCTTTTATTTCATCATATCTTGAAGTTTTGAATTTGAGTAACCATAGGTCCATCTCTGCTATTTGTTTTTTGATGGAACTTGTGGTTGCAGGCCACTTTTCCATGTATTATGAAAACATATGAATTTTTGACACTCGATTTCTAAAGGGAAACACACTTCATAAAGTCTCCTTTCCAAGAGCACACTAATCTGTTTGGAAAGCCAACTAAAGCCCTCATTCTTGAAGAAGCAGAGTAATGTTTTTAATCGTATTATTCAAGATCCAAATAGTAGCATTTCTTATTTCTTGATGGGTTCATGAGACTAAAGAGTAATTGTCCTATGTGAACTGGTTTTTGTATTTATTATTTTGTCTATAGAATTGTTAAGGTTGTAATTAAAATCTCATATGTGAAGAATATTCTTTTTGTTGATATACTTTAATGGTATTTTACTTTTCATATACAATGATTTAAATTATCAATTATTTTTGTATAATAAATTAACAATAAAAATATTAAAATTATATATAATAATATAAATTAAAATGCCACAAATAATTATCATTAACATGGTATAATATTTTGTTAAAACATATATTAAAATTTGACTACATTTTACAAAACATAGTTAAAATTATTTAGCTACGTTTTAAAAAAGTATTTAAAACATAATTACTTGTTTATTAAGAATCTTAGTAAACAAATAAATTTAAATTATTAAAAATTATAAGAAATTATATTCAACTTAATAATAATAATAACATACATTTCTCGAAACTTTAAATTATATCAAACAAAGATCAAGTCATTCGATTTTTTATGTTCCAATATATTCTTTTTCTTGTAATGAATGAATTCAAGTGTGCTCCGATTCCTTTCACGCTCTGCTGACTCATACATTGACTCTAAATTCAAATTATAAATCTTTGAAATTATGGAACACTACTTCTAAATTGGTCCTACTAAGCAACTGTAAGATAACAAAAATAACCTTATAAATAAAAAAACTGATGATTAATTTCCAACAAGTAACAAAAGTGAAAATATATACCTAAATTAAGTTTGTCTCTTTGACGAATAATAATGGGCATTCCAAAATCACTAGAAGCATCCTTACAAACTTTTATTTATAAGCTTAAGAAATCTTTCATCATCTTATGTGCAGTAATTGTTGTAATAGTTTATAACGTTCTCCTTAATTATTCCCTTGAATGCCATAACTACTAAAGTTTGAACCTATTTATCTCTTTCACTTTACCCTCATCCACTTTGTCTCCTAGATGTACGCTATATGAATCTTATATTTATCTAAAATCTTCGCTAACTACTAGTGGAAGTTATCGATGGAACATTCTCGTTTCCTTATAAGTAATAAAGATAATTTTATGAATTATTAACTTAACACTTCAAAGAACAATTAGATTATATAGACACTCCATACCTTAAAGTGCCTTACGAATGAATTATGCTATCATCTTTTTAAAGCTGAAAATCCTAGGGTCTCCTATTGTGAAGTCCCTTTTTAAAGCTTACAATCTAGGAGTCTCTTAGTGTGAAGTCTTTTGGTCTAATCACCACTTACAAATAGTAAGCTTTATACTTTAGCTTGTTATAAAAAGAAAATTATAAAATAAGAACCAGATATTCTTCAGGTCTTTTAGGAGTTATGTCTATGCCCCTATGACTTAAAAATATAACTACCTATTATTTGACATTTTATTCTTTAACATTTTCTTCTGAATGTTTATATATCAACATATTTGTGTGAAATTCAACTCCAACTACATGATCAATTGTTAACACTCAACCATTCACTAGATTTCTTCTATAAAAATAGCAAAAATTTGATTCTCAAGCTAACTTTAAGTTTTGTGGTATCTGTAATATGAGAAGAAAGAATTGCTAAAACCTTTAGCAAAAGATCTAATATGGTGCTATAAGGCATTACCTATCTTATTCATTGGATAAGAGAAATAACTTTAGCAAAATATTCGAGATATGCTTTAAATATAACAATGTTCCACTGTTGTGGTATTTAAAATTTCTTCATCCTCTCGAGTTAATATTGTTGAAGTTTTAAAAGAATTAAAATATTACTTAAGGTCGATAGTCAATTCTAATAAGAGTTTTACCTACATTTAGTTGATAATTAATGTTTAACTCAAAGACTAGTCCACTTTACCGGTTTCCAAGAAGGGTAGTTGACCACAAATTATTTGGGAATCTCAACTTTATACATCAAACTTACTAATAACAATTATTATCCTATGGTAGAAATGGTAGATTAGAGATTTGATAATTTGAACAATAAATAGCTTTTATTTGCAAACATATTGCAATTGATTCTATCAGTTAATTAATGGCCTTCATATATAGTAGAATTCACATATAAGTATTTCAATGTTGATTGTTAAATAAATTCAAAGAAAAATGATTTTTTTTTCCAGACCATTGATAAAACATAATTATCAAAAGTTAAAAAGAAAGGAGGGAATGTTTGCACACTGAAGGGAAAGGGTGGCTTAGGCTTTAAATTTATTAAAACAATAAAATTATATATGAATTTGAAAATTTTTCACTAATGATGAGTCTTTATAGATTAAACATTTATATTTTCATTTCTTAAAATTTAAGAGTTTTCATATAGTTAAACCCAATGTGTAAAATTTTGGCCATTAAGATAAATTTCAAATTAAAAAATAAAGTAAAAGAAACAATCAAAATTTTTATTAACAAGGAACTTCTTCTAATATAATAACCAGCATCCTTTATAGCCACTATAAAATCATATGTCAACTAGGTCAATGATAGAAGTTACTGCACTAATCAAATTGGAAATTTTTGTATCTAATAACTCGTGGAAATGGTGGATTCAACACTCTTAAATCCTTTAAAGTAAAAAAGGTATTTTTATGAATTATTAACCTAGCAATTCAAAGATGAATTATATAAACACATCATACTTTGAAGCGTTTTATTATTAGATCTTATTATCAGTTTTTGAAAACTCATAATCATAGAGTTCTTAGTTTGAAGTCCTACCAAAAATAAGCTTTACATTTAACTTGTTATAAAAGAAAAATTATGAACAAAGGACTAGACATCCTTTGATTCTTTGGCAAATAGGAGTTGTTGTTTATGCCTAACTTAAAACACAACCACCTATTCTTTGACTCTTTCTTCTTAAAGTTTATATAATAGCAGGTGTTGGTTTATGTCATACAACTAATTGGTTGGTTGTAGATTAGTGACAAAATAATTTAAAGACATTCTTTATCTTGTACATATTTAGATGTATATAATAAAGTTCATGAGATAATATTAAATTACAAATAGAATTATGATGAAATTATAATTATAAGATTCATATTATATTTATATATGTATTATCCTTAAATTATTCATAGTTATTGTTATATTAAATTGGACATTAATAGAACATAAAAAGATAGCATAAGTTATGTTTTAGTTAATCTCATAAACTAAAGCATGAAGATACTTAAAGAAATGCGTGGGTGCTTGTTAGAGAACAAATTCACTAAATTGACCCCATATGAGAAATCTATTTAGAACATTACTTGTATTTCTCTGAAAATTCTTATTTTGATGATTGTATAAATGATCCTCTGACTTGAGGTCTTCAAAGTTATCTTGTATAGAGATTATTATGTTTTAATACTACTTATGACCTGTTCTAGTCATAGATAGCTTCGCCAGTAGTCATTAGATATAACATGAACTATACGGAGGTAGTTGAGTGATCAATATATGATTCACACCCTAAAATAATTAGGGAGAATGTTTCATTGTTCTCAATTAATATTGATTCAGCAAACCTTGGCCAACATGAAATGATGTTTTGTAAGATAGTTTACAAATATCATTAATTGAATCAATAGCTAATAGTGGAGAACTAACATGATTGGACTCAAAATAGATTAGACATTAATTTCACACTCTATGTCTAATCAGAATATTGTATGATGAAAAAACTGAATTATTCAAAAAATAGAAAGGTTAGTCAAAACCATTTTAACATTATTAAATATTTGGGTGGTCATGATATATTGCTAGATGTCAATCTTGATCTATAGATAAAGTTTTTGAATTAGATAATTAAATATAAATTAAAGGAGTTTAATTTATCTAATCCTAAATATGATTTAGGATTATAATTTATATTTATTGCCAATATATGTGAGAATCTAATAGGTCACACACAAAGAATAAATTAAAGAGAGAAAATATATTTTAATTAAGTTGAACTTGATTGTAAAGTTTGAAGAAACTTTATGATTAAATATGAAATAGTATAATTATTTATAAATCTAATTAAAGTTTAATTGAAATTAGAATTTAATTTTAATTAAATTACTAAAACATCCTAAACTTATTATAAATAGACTTAAGCTTAAGGGAACTAGTACTCCTTGCCTAACTCTCTCTGCATCAGTTATAGAATTCTTTTAACTCGTTTTATGAATACCATTAAAGGTCGAACACTTGTGTGATTACAGTGGTTGAGATGAGCTAGTTTTATGAACTGTTCGAGAGATATGACAAAAAAGAGCTTCGAAAGAAGGTACAAATTATGATCCATGCTTTATTATGATGTATTGTTAATTATTTTATAGAATTTAAAGTAATTGAGAAACTATACAAAAAAGGTTTCGTAATTATTTTGCTGTGCAATAAAGTAACCAATCTCACTCCTTTATTGTTATTCATAATCATTTTGTTTATATACAACAATTAGAAACAATTATTTGTATTACATACTTAGTCTCCATATTAAATTAAATTACAAAAAAGCCTACTCTGTAACTGAAGAAAATAACTGTCAATTGCGAAAACTAACACTACTACTTTGTTTAAGCTATTTCAACTTTTGCTTCATACGCGACAACATTTCGTCAATGTTCAGTATCTATAACATACCCCTTAAGTTTGAGGTTGGTGCCAATCACACAAAACTAACTTGGAAAGAAATTTGTGAAACGCATAACCATCTAAATATTTTGTAAATATATCAGCTAACTGTTGTTTAGAAGAAATATACTGACGATATATGAGACCAGCTTTATATTGTCCCAAACAATATGACAATCGATTTCTAAACATTTCGCCCGCTCATGAAAAAATGGATTAGAAATAATGTATAAACCTGCTTGATTTTTACAATATAAATAGATAGGTAATTTAGTAGAAATATAAAAATCCTGTAAAAGATAAGTAATCCATTGTAATTCACAAACTGTTGCTCCCATGCTGCGATATTTAACTTCTATCAAAGATTTTGATATTGTAGGTTGTTTCTTTGTTTTCCAAGAAATCAAAGAAGAACCAGGGAAAACGCAATAACTTGCAAGAGAACATCACATAATTGGACAAGTTGCCCAATCGACATCATAATATAGGGTAATATTAAAAGATGACGATGAACAATAAAATCATTCTTTTGAAGAACATCCTTTTAGATACTTTAAAACATGTAAAGAAACTTTCCAATGAAGAATAGTAGGAGACTGAACATATTGGCTCAATTGTTGTATTGAAAGCATAATATCAAGCTGAGTAAATCCCAAATATAATAAACGACCAACCAACCTTTAATATGACGCTGAATCTGCAAGTAACAGAGCATCTTCATTATAAAATTTGTATGACTTTGGAAGAGGAATTTGTTTAGTCTTTGCACTTGCTAGACCAACATCTTCCAAAATATCATGAATATATTTGCTCTAATTAATGTCATTCCTTTAAATGGTCGAGCAATCTCCAAACCAAGGGAGTATTTTGCGGAGCCTAAATCCTTGATGAAGAAAATATTTGACAGTAGAAATATCATCTTCCGAAGCACCTATAAGAAGAATATCTTTTACATAGACAATTAGAGCTGAGGGAGTTTGACCTGTTCCTTTGACATATGAACAATTGTCATGAGTAGATTGTTTAAATTCAAACTGATGAAGACGTTGAGAAAACTCTTGATTACATTGTCTCGATGCCTGTTTAAGTCCATACAATGATTTACTTGATCTGCAAGCTTTTCCATTAAATGCTTTTATATAGCCTGGTGGGGACTTCAAATTAATATTTTCATCTAAATAGCCATGTAAAAATGCATTATTGATATCTAATTGATGCAAATGCCATGCCTTTGCTGCTGTTATAGCAAGAATGTTTTGACTGTCACTACTTTAGCAACAGGTGAAAAATTGTCATAATAATCTTTCCCTTCTATCTGATGAAAACCTTTTGCCACTAATCGAGCCTTGTATCTATCTACAGTGCCATCATTATTGTATTTAACCTTATATACGCACTTACAGCTTATTACCCTCTTATTAGGAGGTAAATCAGTTAACTCTCATGTCTGATTTTTTTTCTAAGGCTTGCAACTCATCGTCCACCACTCTCTACCAATTCTCATTTGTTTTAGAGTAATAATATGAACTTGGTTCTTTACTATTTGACATATTTGCCAAAAATGACATGTATGTAGTAGATAAGTGTGAAGAAATAAAGTAAGGACACGTCAGTGGTGTGTGTTGAGATGATTAATAAGTGCTCATA
>JAOQMP010000008.1:7825600-7842003 GCA_027563575.1 Erythroxylum pedicellare
CTACACGTTTGTTTAAGTATCTCTATATTTTAGTTTATGAGATCGATTACTTTTTAAAGGAAAAGACATAATACAGTTAGTCTTTCTATGTTAGATGTCTACTCTCAATAAAATAATAATTATGAATAATTTAGGGATAATGCATAAACATAATATAAATCTCATAATTATGTTATCATCATAATTTTAATTACTATCTCATAGACTTTATCTTATATATCAATGAATTAGATGAATATACATAAGATAAAGAAATAAATAATGTCTTTAAATTATTATGTTATAAAAATACAACCAAATAATTAGTTGCAGAGAATAAATAAACATATACAAAAATAGGATTTTTTTTAATGAAGTGAATACTAAAGATGATTTTTACTATTGTTTTCTCTAGCTTGTAGTCTTTTTTTTTTTTTGGTGAAGGGACATACAACGAAGAAAATTACAATGGGAGTCTCGAAAAACACATCCCAGATATATCCTCTAGGAGGAGTAAATGACATCCAATGAGTGTAGTAGGTGAATAATGGACGCCTACATCAAAATGTGCTGCAAAAGTCCTGAGTTCAGTCGACGCATTTGTTGCCCTCTTGGTAGATATGCCGATGAGCAACAGTCCAATTGCGAGCAAACAGCTCGTGAATGCCCCTAACTATGGGATTGAGTGCTCGAGAATGAATGTCGACGGAGGAAAGGATCTCAATCACCGCTGCAAAATCGACTTCAAGCCCTATCCGGCAATAACCCAGATCCCAAGTGATAGTAAGTCTAGAATAAACTCCCTAGAGCTCTACAGATAGTGCAGAGCACCATCCGAGGTTGTGCACGAAACCTCCCATCCAGTTGCCTGCATTATCCCGTAGTAGTCCACAGGCTGAAGCGGAGGACACGGATTACTTACAGGCACCATCAGTGTTTACTGTAACCCACCCAGGTGGAGGTGAGGTCCAACCGATGAATCTGTCTAGTCAAAGGCGATCTGCAATGTGAAGACGTCGGGTCCATATTGCGGCCTGTTGTACATGACCTGCATAAGACAAAATAGGCGAAGAGGGTGAGTTAGGCCATTGAAAGTGCTCCTCAAATAGGGAGGAGTTTCTCCATTTCCATAGGAACCAACATGTAATGCCAAAAATAAGCGACCAGTCATGTCCAAGGACATGTTGGTGTTTCTGGAGATTGGTAGTGAGCCAAGCTGGGGTAGACATAGTGAAAAAATCGGGAGAGAGGAGGTGAGGAGGGAAGGCTTGCCACATGTGTCTGGATCCGTCACAATCTCGCATGACATGAATGGAGGATTCAAGTAAGTGACAATGGGGATAACCGTCGTTTGGAGTGAGGTGCTTGCGAACACGCTACTGATTAGTAAGTAAACGATCGTGCGCAAAAAGTCATAGGAAAGAATGGATGCGTTGTGGGCCGTCCCACTTCCAGATGACCTTCCAAAGAGCAAGGGAGCAAGTCTCTTCATGGCCTATAATTATAGAATAAGTGGAATTAACAGTGAAAAGGCCATCAACAGAAAGACCCCAGATCAACTTATCAGGTCCAAGGAAGGCTTTAGGGGGAAA
Organism: Erythroxylum pedicellare; assembly: GCA_027563575.1. NCBI lineage: Eukaryota > Viridiplantae > Streptophyta > Magnoliopsida > Malpighiales > Erythroxylaceae > Erythroxylum > Erythroxylum pedicellare. The sequence continues at coordinate 7,827,172 of JAOQMP010000008.1, forward strand.
CATTTCGGCTATGGCCCGAACAATTGACGACCGTAGGTAATGTTGAAAAGCAACCCAATCCCAATTTCTGTCACTGGTTACAAAATGTTGCACCTGAAGTTTGTGCATCCTAGTCGGGAGAGGGGGCGTGATATGGGAGAAAATTGGACTAACGCCCGAAATCCAAGGGTCAGTCCAGAAACTAATGCTGGCACCATTTCCGATTATCCATTGTATGCCTTGCATAACTATGTGCCATGTTGTCTTGATGTTCCGTCAAACCATGAAATCCCCTTTTGCTTCCAACGAGGTAGGGAGGTAGTTGACGTCAAAGTGATACTTCGCTTGGAGAATCTTGATCCAAAGAGTGTGTGGTTTGGCTATAAGAATCCAACCCAATTTTGCTAAAAATGCATCATTTGTCGTACCTAATTTATCAACATGCAAAAAAAAAACACAAAGGAAATCAACCGAGAAAATGTTCTCCACCTAAAGGAAGTACAAGCCGAACATGATTTAAGAAGCAATCAATTAGTAAAGAAAATGGAGGTAGATCCTATAGTTTAGCTGGTCATCCATCATCGGGGAAGATACCGAATGCTTTGATTGATTTAACTTACACGTTAATTATGTCCTCATGGGTAAAAATGCTCAAGAGTTAGAATGACTAGAGAACGAAAAAGAAGCAGTCGATGTTGTTTATATCTTGAATATTGTGTGCTAATGAAAATTTTAATATTTTTTTTGGAGATAATTTGGTATTTTTTATAAAGTTGGACAACTATTAATTATATTTTTTAATTTTTATATTAATTTATGATTATTAATATTCAATAAATTTGCAAATTAGTAATTTAAAATTAAGTTAAACCACTTGACTTGAAGAAATATTTGCGTTAAATCAATTGGTGGTGTAATGTGTAATAGTTGTTTGTATGGATAGCCACCACCACCTTTTATGGGAATCAGTCGGTGCAGACATTACAAGTTTTGGAGCTTAACCTTAGTAGTGAGTAGAGGGGCTTCAAAAGCTGCTGCAGCCATCAACCCACCCCCAGCCCCTCTCAGTAACATGTCATCACTGATCACATTTCATAATAACTTGTTTTCCCAACACTCTTTTCTGCTCAAAGCGAGTGATTTCTCATATTCTGATATGCTAACTGTAATTAAATACATTTATTGTCAAATTTAGTTAGATGCTAAGCCTTGTAATCCGCACTGATTTTTTCTTTTCCATTAAAACTACTGAAATCTTGCCCTTTCGCAACCCCATATATATATATATATATATATATATATAATTTGAAGTAAGATTAACCACTAGTAAAGCTTTTAGGACTTGACTGTATTAACGAAGGTTAAAAACAGAAAGGATTAAATTCCAAACGGAGTCAGCACTGACAATATTAAATCACTCCTTCTTTCCCCTCTATCTATATCTACTGCCCTCCTCTCACAAAAAAACCTGCACATCCTCCATCTCTCTCTCTTCCTCTCTCTCTGCCTCATTTCGATTCCCTCTCTGCTTCGTATTTACGAGCAAGAGAGGAGGCTTTGCGACGGTGGAAGAAGAGGTTTTCAAGAGAGGGAGAGAATTGAATTTTGCTTTTACTATTGTTATCTAACTCTATCTTCTTTTTTGGGTCTATTCCAACATAACAAGAAATCCTAAAGAAAGACAACTTCATTTTGTCCGCATTGTTATCGATCCAAAAGCACATAACGGGAACATTACTGTTGTGCGTGTTGCGTTCTTGTTTTTCTTCTGGATTAGCTTTTATACATTCCCCTTATATTCCTCTGTTTTCCTCTGTTCTTGTGCGATAGAGAGAAACAGAGATGGCTGAAGTATCACCGAAAATCATAATTCCTGAGACATTTCAGCTGTCAAGAGACGACCTTGTAGGTCATATAGCACTCATCTGGGACCTTATCAAAGCTCCTTTGATTGTGCCCGTCCTGAAACTTGGGGTCTACGTGTGCTTAGCCATGGCGCTCATGCTCTTCTTGGAGAGACTTTACATGGGCGTTGTGATTATCCTTGTAAAGCTCTTCTGGAAAAAGCCCGACAAGCGATACAAATGGGAAGCCTTGCAAGAAGATTTGGAATCTGGTAGCTCGAACTTCCCGGTGATTCTTATTCAAATCCCAATGTTCAATGAGAAAGAGGTCTCTGTCGCTCTCTTTTCTAGTTTTTGGCTTCGAGTTAGTTTTTCTGCTTTTAGTTCTCTTCGGTATTTTATTTATCGGTTGGGGAGATTAGTCCAAAGTTGCATGCTTGTTCTTCTTTCTCTCTTTCGTTTGCTCTGGCTTTGTAATGGTTGTTTCTTTCTAGAACAGGTTTACAAGCTCTCTATCGGTGCAGCTTCTAATCTTTCTTGGCCAGCGGATCGTCTTGTGATCCAAGTCCTTGATGATTCAACTGACCCTACCATCAAGGTACTGAAAACAAAAACCAGAAAACTAATGTTGTGTTGGAATTTCCTTTTGTTCGTGATGCATTTTCTACTTCCTTTGGGGTTTTATGAATGCCTTACGATTTATCTGTTCTATGTCTCATTTTCAAGTAAAAGACTTCAAATTGACTACTTTTTCTGAGCTTGGTGGGTTTGTGGTGTATTTGGACTTATGTCAGTGTCATAATTCACAAGAAATCCAAAGTACAATTTCACATCAGCAGAGAAACCAAATTCTTGACTTGAAATATTTTTCTTGAATGAAATGATACGTTTGCAGCAAATGGTGGAGCTGGAATGCCAGAGGTGGGCAAGTAAAGGAGTGAACATAAGGTACCAAATCAGAGAGAACAGAGTTGGTTACAAAGCTGGTGCTTTAAAAGAAGGGCTGAAGAGAAGCTACGTGAAGCACTGCGAGTTTGTTTGCATCTTTGATGCCGATTTCCAGCCTGAACCTGACTTCCTCAGGCGCGCAATTCCTTTCTTGGTCCACAACCCTGACATTGCCCTTGTTCAGGCTCGTTGGAGATTTGGTGAGTCCAATTGCTTTTGCCACTAAATGCTCTTATTACCCTTTCAAATTTCTTTAACGTAAAACTTAAAACCCTTATTAAAGTTAAACCCAATAATTCTGTAAGAGTCGTTCTCTATTTAGGGAGTGTCGGTGGTGTAATTGGACTGCGTAAATATACAGGTATATATCTATGTTAATAGAGGGTTTTTACGGTGAGCTGGTGCATGAGGGACGTCGCAGGGGTCCATCTGAAACCCAAACCTATCATTCATGGGGTGGAAAGTGGGAATCGTTTCATTTTCACTTCAACCCACCCCTCGATCAAAAACTTGGTGTAGCTTAGTAGCCGTACATCACGGAGTCATGGAGCCCACGTGCCAAAATCAACATTAGGAGTAGTACCATCTCACTAGTCTTTCAATTAACTTACAGAATGAAATTTAGTTTAATTTTTTGTTTTATCTATGTCATAGTTGATAGAAATGGCGTAAATGACCTGACTTTTTGTCAACCGACAGTCCATTTTCCTTGGATTATTAGCGGGAAACTTTGCTAATCATCCGAGATAGTTTTGTCTTTTTCATGTAAAAAAAACAAAGAAGTGTAGTTTCTGGGTTCTCGTTATCCAAACCAAGCCTTCGTTTGTACGGATCACGTGGCCGTCATCTTTTTGGGGTTTCACTTCACCTCGAAATAAAGGTAACAGTAAGGTGGATGTGGAGGGTAAAGTGTGACTTCGGATTTCAGTTCCCCTTCCATGTCACGTGCTGCTTTTGGCCTTTTAACTGGTAAAGCTTTGTTGGTGGGACCGGAGCTTTGGTTGCCGACACTTGGTTAATTTGTAGCTATACACACAAAGATTTTTACTTTTGAAATTTTTATTTCTCCCCTAAATTATTATTAAAAAATTTTAAAACCGAAGTTAAAACGTCATTGATTTAGCATATCCATCATGTTTATTGCTTATTTAAAGGGATAATAATGGTACGGTTTTGGTGATGAAAATTGCAGTGAACGCAGACGAGTGCTTGCTGACAAGAATGCAAGAGATGTCATTAGATTACCACTTCACCGTGGAGCAAGAAGTTGGCTCAGCTACTCATGCCTTCTTCGGTTTCAATGGTATATTATCCAAGTTTGCTTTACTTTCTTATTTTACTTTTTTTTTTCTGAACTTGAACAGTTCAAATCAAACTTAATAGCTAGTTTAATGTTAGTGACAGTAACTTATTAAATTAGATTATTCTATCATTTACAATGAAAACATTGGTTAAAAACAAAGAATTATCGCTGTAATGCTGCTATAGACTTGGCATGTCACAGTCACAGCCATGATAGTTTCAGAACATTATTGTCACAACTCTTTGATATTGATTTAATATAGGGACTGCTGGTGTATGGAGGATTGCTGCCATTAATGAGGCCGGTGGGTGGAAAGACAGAACTACGGTAGAGGACATGGATCTTGCTGTCCGAGCAAGTCTTAGGGGCTGGAAATTTCTTTACCTTGGTGACCTTCAGGTACCTAATTACTAATGCTCCTGACCTTATGCGCATGAAGAACGGTAGTTTTATTCTGCAGACCCTGTCTCTGTTGCCAATATTTTCTATTATACTTTTTGTCAACCCTAGATTTTTCTGAAATTAGCAAAATTTATCATAGGGACAGCTTATTTTTCCATTGCTAATTGACTTACCATTATTATTTTATTTTTCTTTGTTCTGGTAGGTGAAAAGTGAACTTCCTAGTACTTTCAAAGCTTTCCGGTTCCAGCAGCATAGGTGGTCCTGTGGTCCTGCTAATCTTTTCAGGAAAATGGTTATGGAGATTGTAAGAAATAAGGTTAGCGCATCCAATAGCCCATTAAAATTACAAGTGAAATGTATCAGATATAGCCATTTGTCCATATTACGTTCAAGATATCCGAATTTGACCGATTTATTTGAACATTTCAGAAAGTGAAATTCTGGAAGAAGGTGTATGTCATCTACAGTTTTTTCTTCGTTCGCAAGATCATAGCACATATGGTCACCTTTTTCTTCTACTGCGTTGTACTTCCATTGACCATTCTGGTTCCTGAAGTTTCTGTTCCAATTTGGGGAGCTGTGTATATTCCTTCCATTATTACCATCTTAAACTCTGTAGGAACTCCAAGGTGGGTTCAGGTTTATCTTTTTTCTTTGCTGCCACTTCTTTTTGTATCAGGCAAGTTTATTTACAAAGATGCCCCTGAACTTACAGGTCCATTCACTTACTGTTTTACTGGATTCTATTCGAGAATGTGATGTCTTTGCACCGAACTAAGGCAACGTTCATTGGCCTACTGGAAGCAGGACGAGCCAATGAATGGGTCGTCACTGAAAAACTTGGAAACAAACTTCAGAAGAATGCAGATGCTGCCAAGAACAAGACAAATGTCAAAGCCCCTAAGAAACGTAGATTCACTTTCACTGACAGGTATAATTTCTTGCACTGCGTTTGATCCTATCAGTAGTCAACCTTTATTCATCGTTGAATACACACGTTAATCGATTTATCTAAAAAAAGTGGCTCAATAAGAGAGGAAGTTCACTCCAGAATTCGTACCTGGTGAAATTTCTTCTGATAAACTTAGAGTTTGGTGCAGTACACCAAATTCACGAATCATAACTAGTTACGACTTGGAACCGAAGACAAACCCAGTCATCTTGGTTATAGTGGGCTGAGAATCTTTCAGTTTATTATTAGCCAAATACAAAAGGAGTCAGAGCTATTATTAAGTGGATTTGTTGCTGATATCTGTTGCAAGGAGACAAGAATCCTACTCTCCCTAATCCATACATGACACTGAAATATATTAGAAATTTCAGTATTGGAAACATTCAACTACTGCCTACTAAACATTTCTTTGTTGGATGTTCTTGTTTGTTATTTTATGTTTAGATTCTAAGATTCTTGTTTTGTTTCTAATGCTCATTAACAGGCTCAATCCTTTGGAGCTTTATTTCGCAGCATTCCTATTCTTTTGTGGATGCTATGATTTTGTTCATGGCAAGAACAACTACTTCATCTACCTTTTTCTTCAGACTATCACTTTCTTCATCACCGGAATTGGTTATGTTGGGACAATCATTCCCAGCTCTTAATAATGTCTTGATTGTATTTCTCAGTTTTCAAACAACAGCAGAAAGTTGGAACCATGCAGAAGCAAATTCAATTGTAATCTCTAGCATTCCAGTTTGTTAAAATAGGTAATTTAGGGCACAGTTGATTGCCACAAAGAAACTTGATGCGAAGATGCTTAATTTAGTGAAAATTTGCAAGAAGAAAATGCTGTTATTGTGCAAAAACAAGAGGAGAGTCTAGGACAAGAAAAGGAAAAGCAGAAACAGCGTATGCCCTTAGAGAACAAGAGTGTTAGTTTCGTGGGAGTAGATCACCTGTGATGATGAAATTCTGTATTATTTTTCCGTCTTCTATTGTTAAAATTGCCCAAGTCTGTTGGGGGAATAAATCGGTAGATTGAAATCTTGCATTTGTAATGAAAGTTCATATTTGCCATTTCGTATGTTACACGTTTAGGCTGCACCTTTGCTCTTTTAACTTTTTTGCCTGTATTACTTTTCTTTGGATCCGACGACTTCTTAAAGTTCGAGTTCCTTTACTTTGAAAATAAAAAAGATGTCTTCCACCCTAAGATCCCGCGTGAGGCGTTTCGTGTACCAAGTGACACTGGAGCCACTACAGAAATAAATATCAGATGTCGTTGGCTCCTTGGACTCGATAGGAAACAAAGTTACAAAGCCAAGCAAACCGACTACTGATGGCTTTCTCAAAACTCTTGTGGTATTAGCATATGGTTTATTGGTAACGAAGGTTACGAATCCTTTTCTTTTATTCAGGTTTAAACTGTAGTGGAGTCTCCAATATATTAAAAACCTTGATGGAACTTAAATTCAAACAAACATGCATCATCACAGTTAATCATTTCTAATCTTTGTTGCCAAAACGACCTTACAAGGTAGGCATCACAATAGCGTCCTTAATTCTTACTTTCGATGCCTCACCGCAATCATTTGTGAGTGCTGAAATTGAATCATGATCTTGAAAAGCTCCATCCAATCCGGAGACATGTTTTCACCGATTTCCATGGCAACTTTTGGTCACGCTTTTTGTCATTAGAAGCCTAGAGCAAACTTACAAGGTACTCCAGCTTTGCTGTCTTCTGCTTCAAGTGTCATTCTTTTCCCTGAAATGAACTTCTATGCACATGAACCAATTAGTGATACGGGGATTAATTTAATCATCTCCACTGTCGAAACAGTTAAGCAGAGATATAACCAAGGTAGTAAATAAACATTAAAGCTTCTACGAGAGCTTCGGGAAGCCAACATTTCTTTTCTTTATTCAGGAGACACTTACCTCATTATTAGCCACGTAAAAAACTAGTTTCCTTAAAGTCTTGCATAGATTATGGAAACTTCCAGAGCAAGATTTTCTGAAAAGGGTTAAGAAGAAGTTGGCAGAAAACAGTGGGCACATGTACATTGCTAAATCAGTTTAACGGTTGTAAAAGAATCTGGAGGGCATTCTTTGAAAAAAAGGAACAGATTTCTGACATAGATAACAACAATGGTAAACGGATAATAAAATAATAATGTCAACGTCACCTTAGGTCTTGATAGGGAAGCATCTTTTCTTGTCTCAAGTTAAACTTGCAGATTAAGCATCAGGCTTCCATTTCCTGGCACTTGTCTCAATTCGATTCCTGAAAAAGTGTATAGTAGTGATTAAGATAGAGTAGACTGTCTCGTTACGATGTTTAATTATATTTTGTTTTCCTATAGAAACAAAAAGAAAAAAAGGAAAATATAACATCCAATTTGGGTGTAGTTATAAGTGATAATATAAACAGCAGACAGCCAGCCCATATGAAGCTGCAGATGCTCACATATCAGAATCAAATTCTCATTAATGTTTTGCTCTACCAGAATAAATGTCTCCTCCAATTGAAGACATGGTAAAACTTTCTTACGTTTCCAAATTCCAACCATCATTTTTTGTTTATATTTGAGATGACAAAATGCTGTTGCCAGGAAAAAAAAAAACAGTGTCAGATAGTCACCAAGTTATTAAAAAAAAGTTTCATCATCTTACGAAGAACAATAGCACCGAACCTTTTTCCCAACTTGCAGTATTAATGGTGTGCTGCCCAAAGAATCCTACAATTTTTAGTCGGCCGTGTCAAGTAAAGGTTAAAAAAATTAACTGGCTGTAAAATTTTAAATTAGTTAATTTTATAATTATGATTTCAATTTTTTAGTTTAATTTATTTTAATAAGTTTTGTTATTAAAACTCAATTGATTTATTCACCGATTTTTGTAATTGATAAATTTTTATAAGTTAAAATAAATCAATTAATTTTATTTAATAATATCTTTTTTAATTAAGCTTCAAATTATTTGATAAGTAAAGACTGTCTTTTTTAATAAAATTTTAAAATTTTTAATTTTATTCAATCTTTAGCCAATTTTATTTGATTATAACTTTTAAACTTTAATTTTATTATTTTACTACCCAATTCTTTTTAAAGAATAAGGGAAGAGGCCTAATTGCCCTCTTTTAATGTTTTCTTTTTTCAGTATGTACTGTGATGATAAAACGGCTTGGAGCAATATTGCTGTGGACCTGTCTTGGGGCCATTACTAAACTAAATATATTTTGAAATCCTAAGTATATACAGAGTTCTAACCTTTCTACTAAATTATGTATCTTTACATTTTTTATTTGCAAATCAATAGTAACTTAGTTTTAAATAAGTGATTACCAAACTCGTACCCTAGCTTAAATTACGTATCATTCAATAAAAACTGTAGAATATCCATAAGAGTTACTCTTCCTTAAACCCTAATATTGTTTCATCGGTACTAAAGTGCTCAGATTTTTCACATGATGTGGGGTTTATAAGAGAAGAGAATACAGGTACACATAACTTTGTGACTTGGTTAGGATAGATTCTTGACACACTAGATTGCTCGAATGTTTCTATATCGAAATCAATGTAGATTTCTTTGGTGTGTGCTTGACAAAAGATGTGCTGGTTTTATGAACTTAGTCCACTAAAATCATGGCCGACACAGCGATATTTCTGCCAGTAGGCACATGCAGTATCTCAACAGCAATCTAGATGTCCAAATGACCGAAAAATCAGGACAGGGCTTTCCCGAGTCTTGAATTTCTATCCCTTCAATGCTGGTGTGGCATTTTATACAACTTCTACGAGGGTGTCCAAAACAGGAAAAGGAAGTTTCACATGTCATATGTCAGTGCTCACTCTCTTTCTGGCTCTAGAGTGCACCCAAAATTAAAGTGTTGAGATTGTAACATGTAGTTAGTAGCTGAAGTATCCTCTCAAGTTGTGTGGCTTTTAGAAAGGGCTTTGGAAGTAGCATTGCCTTGTTCATACATCGCTCCAATAATAGCTTCAGACTCGTCAATTCTCACATAACTGCGTTGCCCTAACTGCCCATTATTTGGGAACATTTCATACCTCTTCTTCTGCAACCACGGGGTCACCCAACCCTCATTGATGGAATGTTCTCTTTCTATCCTTTTCGGGCCACATTGCGAAGAGTAGTTACTGTTTGTTTACTTCAACTACAATTCTCTAACATATCATATAAAAATAGATACCAAGTTGAGGACAATCCTCTTTTGAACCTATTCAAGAAGATGGGTTAAATCACGACATATGAATCTCCAGAGAAGTTGATCAAAATCCTGGGGTGTTTTAGCTGTGTGGGAACTTGAGAAATTCAGGCTGGATTTATTCTGTTAAAAGATCAGAAGTGCCCACTACTTTGATTGCCAAGTAATGTACTAATGTTGACGGAGCTTCAAGAAGTTAGGCTGAACTGAAGAGGACTTGGATTTGTTATCGGCTCTTTGAAACAAACCAGGCTTGGACTTGAACAAGACTGGCATGGCTATGCCTTAACTATTTGAAGGATAGCAATATTGAGATCTATGATTTCTCTTTGGCAAATAGGATAAAGAATTTGTTAGTACTTAGTACCTTGCCGTGCCACTGCGTCTTGTGTTAGGTGGAGCTTGAGGCCTATTTTGTTTAATCAGGAGTGGAATGGGGCTGGGTTCTAGCTCCCAGGTCCAGAGGATGGCCGGTTGGTGTTTGGGAGCGGATTGATAAGACTCGAAATTTAAATTAAAAATGAATTACATTTTAAGCGTCAATTATTTCAACCCAGTAACATATATTAATTAATAGATAAAAGCCCCTACAATGTGTTAATTTCAAAATAAATTATCTAACTCTCAAGCAGCAGCAGAGATTTGAAGTATTATATACAACATTTTAAAAATTGAATCTAACATCAAACTGACAAAAGAAAAAATGTTAAAAATTTAAAATTTCAAGTGATATCGTATTCTTATAAAGTTAGTATATAATGAATAAAAATAGTTATTATAAAAATAAGTAAAAAAATATTTTATTAAAAAATACACACCAATATTTATTAATATATAATCAATTAATAATAAATTCAATAATTCTAATTCTAGATCAAATTGAGTATAATATAAAAACTAAAATAATAGTAACAATTAAAATTATATTTTTGAATGCAATTTGAAATTATGTTTAGACAACTTCTAATTTTTAAATATGTTTTAAATAGGCTATCAGCTAATTATTGCAGTTGTTCTTAACTTTTTTACATTTTCTTTATAAATCATCTTTTTAAGTTTACTATAATCAATATTAAGCATTAATTTTTCTTCTTCGATCAAAAAATCAGCTTGGTGAACATAATCAATATCAATTAGATCTTATGTTTTTTTCTTATTAAGTATTATGAATACATAATAGAAAAAATTTAAAATAAATAACATTTAAAAATAAATTTTGATTTTTGAAATACCTATTCTTGATCCTCATATTATAATTAACGTAAAGAAGATTATTAAGTACTTGATATTTTAAATAATTTTTTCATATCAATACATTAAAAAAAAAAGATCTGATCATGTTAACCAAGTAATCTTTTTCACTCGTCTATATTTTAAATTAAGAGTCTTATTAGCTACATTTTTTTATCATAATTTCTCTCTTTGTAGATGGTCTAACAAAACTCCTTAAATATTCACAGCATAATTTAATTTCATTTATCGCTTTTAATTGAGCTTTATTAGAGAAAATACATCTGCAATCAATTACATCAAAATGACCACTCATAATATCAATATTTATATATGCATCTCCACTATGTAAGTAATAAGAATTGAAAAAGTAAGTTGCAAAGTAGATCCTTCACTACAAGAAAAATGGAGTTTATCGACGAACATTACTGATAGAACACTTACAGATTCCGTCAGTAAGCTAAGTTAGCGATGAAATTTACTGACGGATTAAGGTGTTGAAGAAACAGTCGTAGGTAATAATTTGCGACAAATCACACATTTTTCATCAATAATTTATTGAAGGATATTTTGCGTTATCGTCGATGAATATACCGACGGTTACTTTGTACTATCGGTAAATGAAGCGATAAAAAGATTGCTTCGGTTGGAAAAATTACCAACGCACATACCCTATCCGTCGGTAATTTAATCGACGAAATTAGTTATTCCATCAGTAAGTTAACGACTAACATTATTGACAGAAATAAATTATCCGTCAGTAAATTTAATAGATTTTACCGACAAACTTTATTTTTCTGTCGGTAAATTTACTAAAACTTTTTTTTAAATTTCCCTACATTTATAATCTTATAGTTGATGCATAATTTATATAGTTATCAGTTATCTGTTTATAATATTTTGATTTGTTTCTATATTTAATTTGTTAAAAAAAGTTGATTTATGATATAAATTAAAATTTATCTTAATTGATCATAAACAAATATTTTGTACATAATAAGTATTTAATTCATATGAAATGACTACAACTACGCTATTCATTTAGTAAACGTGGATGCCTTGATTATAACAATGAGGTGCTCCTCCTCCTCTTCAACTCATCCATCTCATTATGAAGCTGAGCTATGTACTCCAGCGATTATTACAACTGAGTTGTCCATGTCTGTATTGTGCTCCAAAGCTCATGGACTTCATTGGATGCAGACCGCCTACTAGATGTTGTTGTACTGGATGTGGAGAATTGCAAATAATATGTGTCCGCAAATGAACCTAAGCCAAATATCATTCCATGACAGTCCCTAAAATCCATTGTATGAAGATAAGTTTGACTCTCATCAACATTTTCAAATTGTTGAGACTATCGTTAAATGTTTTCTTATATTTGGTCCTATTAGAAGGCAATGTTATATTAATATGTGATAATTATTAAGTATTAACATTAAAGCATAAATTTCACATACATTTAGTTCTCTACATCGGGTGTTGATGAAGGTCACATCATCATGCTTCTTAGTATGCGTATGCAAAAAGAGCTGATAGGGTGTAGGCTTTATGCCCATAGACTTTTCCTGCATCATAATAAAATGTTATAAGTGAATTACAATTTTAAAAAATTTTGGCAAATTTTTATCTATTTTTATGATATTCACCCCCTGTTGAACAAAAAAAATAACTCAACAACATAACCATATATGACACTAGACATTTGTAACATTATCATTCTCTATAATACACATATTTTTATTCCAAAATTCACATATCAAATTAAATTGAAATACATCAAAGTAAAAAAAAAATTAAAAGGTGTAAATTGTAGATATTTACAAGTCTCTCTGTATGCTCTTGGTAGGTAATAGATCCTCCTGTATGTATAGGAAGACTTTCTCCCCCAGGTCCTCCATGTCTGTTGGTAGAATTATGCTCAGAAGTGGACACTGCCTCGGGTGATATCCAATACTGCTATCAATGAATCCATATTTCTTCAGAAATATAAGGAGGTCATACACTAGTCTTGTATATCGTACCAACAAAGTCTCTATAACGTATACAAGCTCGTTTCTCCTATACTTTATAAATAATCGCGTCAAATTTAGAATCTCAAAGAAATTGTTTCTGAAAAAACAAGAAAAACGTATGACAAGTACTTATCATCTACAACATTTATGTAATTAATATATAAAAATTAATTAAAAATACAAAAGATACATTTTGTTATACCTCAAACTCCTAATAATAAAAATTCTTTGTTGCTTGAGAGATATTCTTCCATATATAACCCTCGAGATCAATCTTCTCCTTGAATTTGGATGTCTTGTTTCTTGAGCACAGTCTAGATGGAATCAACCTAATATAAAAACAAATAATTTTATATCATTTTTAAATTTAAACCTGTAAGTTAATTATAAACATATAGTATTTCATGTATTTTCACTTATAGATTGTTCTCAATTATGATGTAAGTTCTTTCATCAACTCCCTCAGCTCCAAGCTGGAGGCCATCCCCTTCATCTGCATCGTTTACCCCTGATATCTCTGTCGATATAGGGGTGGTGGATGGTGTAGTAATAGGTATTGAAGGTGATACCTCATCTGCAAGTGTAGTAGCTGGAGGTATGACATCTGATTCGGTTTCACCTGCAGAATATGATGCTTCATCTGAACAGTAATTGGCTCTAAATCGTAGTTTAAACCTTGGTCGCATCATATCATGTTTTCCTCTTTGGGGGCATATTTTAACTTGAAATTCATATTTAATTGAATATTCTAGAAATATAACAATTTTAATTCAATGTATTGAAAATTCAATAATTGATTTATTGAATATAATATTCTATTACAAACATAAATTAATCGCTATCAACACTTAATTGTAAATTGAATTTATCATCATCTTCTTTTTCTAAAGAATTATAATCAAACTCAGGCTCCTCATCCTCTCCAGTTGAAATGTCAACATATTCATTATTTGAATCATTTAAAGGTTCATTCTCGTCATATGTAATAGATGCATTTATTTCATAAACATCTTCCTGAAACGCTTTATGATTGAGCCCAAGTTTATTACATAAATTGGTGACATTTTTATGACTTTTGCTACACTTTTTGACTCCTATCTCTAGGTTTTGTGCTTAAATTGATTCTTGAGTGTGTGCTTTTATTTTATGTAGTTTGAAGGTAAAAATTGTTACAAATCAGTATTCATTGCATTAATTAATTTTATGAGAACAATTGATACTGCAAACTACCTTTTTTTTATTGTAGGAGACTCAAGGAAAAGGAAGTCAAGAATAAGATGCGGAATGAAAGAAGGCTAAAGTGAAGTCAACAAGAGAATGAGGTGCAACAGGAAGTTGATCATGACAAAGTGGATCTGTCGCTGCAGTGAAACACATAGAATCCAGGCTAAACTTTCAGGAAAAGTTCAGCACGACGAAGATTAATTCTTTCGCCATAGTGAAGGAACAAGCAATAGGGCAAAAATTTTGGGGAAAGGTTTGCCGCGGCGAAGATTAATTCTTTCGCCATGGAGAAGAAACCAACAACAGAGCAAAACCTTTTTGGGAAAAATTCACCACGGTGAAAAACATTTGTCACCGCAGCGAAGCTTCAAAAACCTGAACCAATTTTAGAAAAATCACCCACTATGTGACCCGACCCAATTCATCTTTCCTTTAAAAACCTACCAAATTAGGTTAACAGGGGAGAGAGATACGACGGAAACAACAAGCTTCCACTTGATACACATACTCACGGCTCTTCCTCTCCACTTGACCTTCATTAATCACTTCTTCCCATTTTTCTATCTCCACATTCATTATCTGTTGTTTCTGCCAAGGATGCTCTTGGTGGGTTTCCAGTTGTGAGTTCTCCCGAAACAATGCTTAACTAAGCACCATTTCCTCTTGAAGATGTAGCAATGGCTTGAGTTCAATGGGCTTCAAAGGGGAGTAGTTTGTTCATA
>JAOQMP010000008.1:7896807-7911257 GCA_027563575.1 Erythroxylum pedicellare
ATTATTGTTTGTTAACTTTTTTATTAATATAAATCATTCGTTTTAAAATAATCAATGAATTACATCTTTTTAATTATATTATACTGCAGGGGCATTTTCGTTATTGACACTGTTGTTGTGTTCTGTCAACTACAACCAAATACATTTCTGTCCTCGAGACAGAGACAATTTTTTCTGTTCTGTCCACCACAATCAAACACCTCACTGTCCCCAATTTTTGTTCTGTTCCATCTCCTCCTTTCCGTCTTGTTCTGTCTCTGTCCTCTGAAGACAGCAACTAAACACTACCTTTGGATCACTGGGTTGATATATTACTGTTGTTGTAGATATGGGTAGCAACCATAATATCATGCAACTCACGGCTGCCAAATTTTTTAATTTACCCTTTCCTTTTGAGTCATGGTGGGTAAGGATCAATTTCTAGAGTGTAACTTTATCTTTATAGAACCACATTTTTAAACTACCTTTCTATGTTTAACCCTTACGTGGGGTTAGACATTGTTCTGGGAATTTAATGGCTTTCAACTCTGGGCCCTGTTGGCTGATTTTTCTATTCCTACTATGTCTTTTTATCACAATGGCTCCCTCGTACATCTTACCGGTGAACCTAACCTAACCCAAGTCACTTTTTTCCCAACTCATCCGTATAATGCAAACTGATTCTATTGACACTTGTTTTGCAGTTTCACGTCAACCTCACACGCCTATGGTTTCTAAATCCACTATAGAACCTTCTTTATCTAATGGCCTTACCTCATTACCTAAGATATTCAGTCACTTCTTATACACCACTCTACTGTTTTTTAGATTCCTCGTAGTCTTCCCACAAGACTTCACGCCCATCGCATCCATTTGCTACCTAATTTTTACCCCTGTTAACATTAAGCCATACCGTTACCTGCACTTTCTGAAAGAATTCATGGCATGATTAATTTCTAATATGTTAAGAGATGAGATTATTCGCCCCAATCACCCCTTTTCACCTTTAATTTTACCTTTTACCTTAACTAATGCTGTATCAACATTCCAATCTGCCATGAATGGTTTACTGAAGTTCGTGCGCATATTTTTGATGACATCGGAGCATGCACTTGGAGCATTCATCGGTACGGGGCTTAATTAATTCTCCATCAATATTTCAATGTGCCATGAATGATTTACTGAGAACATTCTTTCAAAAGTTCGTGCACGTGTTTTTCAATGACATCCCAATCTACAGTCCTAGTTGGAACATGCATGTGGAGCATTGGGCACTAATTTTACGATTATTAGTCTAACTAGTTTTTTGCTAAAAATTTAGAAATGTCTTCGTAGTGGATTCAATTGAATACTTAGTTTATATTATTTCAGCCCAAGGGATGCAGGGCTGACTTAAGTAAGCATAAGGCCATTTAGGATTGTCCCATTCCACTTTTGTCACGGAACTTAGGTGGTTCTTGGGCTTGAACGGTGACTATCATTGGCACATTGATCTTTATGGTACGATTGCAAGCCTTTAGATTTGTTGAAAACAAATGGATTTCACTGAACTCCTACAGCTAATAAGGCATTTAAGAAACTGAAAAAGGCTATGACTACTGCCCTTGTTCTGCCTTAAGCATAACAATATGGTCCAGGCTAAACCCAGGTTCACCGAACCATGGGTCATAATTTCTTAACTCGACCGAGCCACAAGTTGTGCTGAGGCTAAGAGTGATAAAATAATATTGTTTTGTCAAGGCCTAGGCTCATCTTGACCCATTGTCATCTTTGTTCTACCTAATTTCTCCCAACCATTTGATGTCACAACTGATGCATCAGTCGTTGCTATTCGAGTTGTATTATCTCAATCTAAACATCTGGTGGCATATTTTAGTAAGAAGCTTTCTCTGTATATACTTTTTGCTTCAGCCTACATAAGGGAGATGTAGGCTATTACAAAAACAATCAAGAAGTGGATAGGGATGGCAATGGGCTGGGTTGACCATGGTCTATCTCGAACCCAGGCCAAAGACGGAAAGCCTGAACCTGAGCTCGATCGAACCTGAAGTGGCATAACTTGAATTTTAATTTTTTTTAAAATGGCAAGATGTTATTTTTAATAAACGACATCGTTTAACAATTACAAGTCGAGCCTTAGGCTAGGTTGAGTTTAAACCCTTTTTCCAAGCGTAGAAATGGAAGTAGTATCTTCTAGGAAGACAATTTTGGATTTTCAAAAATCATAACAGTACTTTTACAATTACTAGTCAGGCTTCAGGTTGGGTCGGGCTCAAACCTTTTTGCCAAGCCTAGAAGTGGAAGTGGTTACTTCTAGGAAAACAGTTTTGGATTTTCAGAAATCAGAGTAGTATAAGTCATATATAGACTCATTTATACAGACCTTAAGATGAGAGTATTTAGGGGGTTTCTTGAACAGATAAGACCGAAGTGTGTAATGTTTAAGCACATGCATAGGTTGTTGATTGATTATAAAACATATTGGAATGGATAACTTCTACCAAAAACTATATGTAAGATGGGATTCAAGTAAGAGGGTATGAGCAATTTCAACAACATAATGGTTCTCTTTCATAACTCCGTTTTACTGTGGGATTTGTGGACAAGATAGTTGATGCAAAATGTCTTTTTCTTAAAGGAGATTGGTAAAATAAGAATAATGAAATTCTCTTCTAAATTAGAGTGAAAAGTTTTAGTGGTTTTTATAAATTATGTTTAAATCATATTGATAAAGGCTTTTATAATGCTAGTAAGATCAGGTTTAACACATAAAATAAATACCTAAGTAAACTGTATGTAATGATCTATGAAAAGTACAAAATATCTATATCCTAACTTAGACAAAGATGGTGATGGACCCATAAAGTAGTATGTATTAAATCAAAATTGCATTTACATTAGAGGAACCATGAAAAAAAGGTAATTTTGCATCCTTGCCAAAAGAACAACTTTTATAATCTAATGTTAAGAAACACAGTCATCATTTAAACGATTAGGAAGAATATTATATTAAAACATGTCTGTGAGTTTACTTGTATAAGGACGTCTGAGGCATTAATGCCAAAGGCACCAATTTTTATTATCCATCAAAACATTATTAAGAGAAGAAATAGAAGAAAAAATTATAAGAGAACCTTGATTATTCTTATGATTGTGAGATGTTAGATCATTTAGGTTTAAGTGAAATAATAGTAATTGCTTATGCCTTTTGTAAATCACCTTCCCGATTGAGGGTCCTATATATAACAACTAGAAGGAGAAAAATTAACTAAACACTTTTGATCAACTAATTGGCTAATAGAAATTAAATTGGTAGTTAACTTTGGGAATATGGTTGAAGTTTCAACAAATAACATGTTTGGTTGTACATGTAATTAAGGGTTGTAGAAACAATGAACCAAAGAGATTGTTGTTTGTTTTACATAATAAACTAGTAGCATAGAAGGTAGATGAAATAGGTTAAAAAGATTGCATGGTATTTTAAATTATTTGTTGTATCGTCACTTAAGTGTGAGTCAAGGTTACTATGTGAGCTATTGGTAATTTGATCTTGACTTAAACTAGAGGTAAGAAATGCATGTTGGTTTTACTTATTCTTTTGCAATAGTTGAGTTCGAGGATTATATACTCCTTTTTACAATAATTGCATCCATATGAGATTGTATATGTTCAATACTATTGCAATAATGGCCAATTCTAACCATAAAAGGTTTACAGGGTTAGCCGATACTACAGAGGGTTCATCAAATATTGTGAATAAATCAATAGAACATTGACTTATTTATTGAAAACCAATGCATTTATGTGTAGCTTAGAGGAAACATAAGAATTTCAAAGTTAAAGGTGGTTGTGTCAGCTCCTATTTTGTCATCATCTGATTTTAGCAAGATTTTTGTGATTGAAAATGATGTAAGCAAAGATGAAATTGGTGTTGCATAAATTTTGGATAAACATCCTATTTCATATATTATTAAATCTCCTTATTCAAAATATATCCATTTGTCTACATATAAAAAGGAGCTATATTAGTTATGAATATTAGATAATGGTCACACTACTTGTTAAGAAGGAGATTGTGGTACGAATGGATCACAGGAGGTTAAAGTTTCTACTTAAGTAGAAAATGATAACTTCACTTCAACAAAGTTGGGTAACTAAGTTGTTAGGATATGACTTTAAGATTGCGTACATAAAATGGTTTGAGTATCATATTGTGCACTCTTTAAAATGTGTAATTATAAATTATTCTCTTTATTTATATTTATTATCAATTTTGATCTTCTACGAGAGATAAAAGATAATTGGAGACATGATAGAAGGTAGAAGGAGATAACAACTAAGCTAGAAATTCGACATGAAAGAGTCACTACTTTTACTTAGTAACATGGAATGCTTAAATGGAAGTCTTGAGGAATGCTTTGGCCATAAGATTTTAAGCTACTTTCATGGACTTAATAGGTGGTCATTTCAAAATCTTTGAAATCTTAAACAATTACGATTAGTGTTCTTCTGGAAAGGATTATATAAGGATATTAGAATGCTAAAATGAATTATTAGATTTGTTAGAGAAATAAATATGAAGTTATTATATATCCTAGGTTACTCAACCTATACTCATTCCAAACCAATGTTAGATGTATGTCATTATGGATTTTATTAAAGGAAAACAGGTTTTTTAGGGAAAATATGTTATTATAGAAGTAATTGATAAATCGATCAAGCATGATCATTTTATATCTTTAACTTATTTATATCCAAAATGTAGGGTAATTGTTTATTGATCATGCGTTCCAACTGTATGGCATGCCATAATCAATTATGAGTGACAGAAATTCAATTTTCACTAGCTTATTTTAATAGGAATTTTTTAAGTTTGAGGGAGTCTCTTTTGAACCTATCCTCAACTTACCATCCTTAAACAACTGACCAAACATAGGTTGCAAATCATACTTTGGAAACATACTTAATGTGTATGGCTATTTAAAGTTCTAATGAATGGGATAAATGATTGTCACTTACTGAATGGTGGTATAACATCATATTTCATTATGCAATTCAGAAAATATCATTTAAGACTCTTTATGATTTGTCACTATTGACTTATATCCAATATTTTATTGGTGATTCAAAGGTCATAACATTTAATCAATTATTCTGTAATATGAAAAACTTGCTTAAGATAATAAGATTCCTAAAAGAGTAAATGCTATAAGAAAATGTTATATTTTTATTATTGAATTTGTGAAGAGTTGGGAACCTTAATATGCATAATAATGATGTAAATTAATGAGAACAAAATAAAAGATTGAAGTTTATATAATGTGTTAGTATCTTAAGGAATAAATTAGAGTGTATCTAATGGTAGTTAGGATTCTTTAAAATAGTGTTATCATTCCCCTCAAGCTCACAATGATGAGAAATTGTGACCTTACCTTGAAGTCGAGGAAATGTAAAAGAAGCCAAAGCAGAAGTCAAAGTCTTTGTCATAATATTAATCACTTGGTTAAAAGAAGAAATATGATTAACAAGGCGAGCTTTGTTAGTGACTAAGTGTCGAACAAAATAGATGTCCATCTCAATATGCTTTGTACGAGTATGGTAGATTGGATTAATAGTAAGAAAGGTGGCACCAAGATTGTCTTACCACATAAGTGGGCTTAATAAGAAACAACCTTATTTTATTAAGAAAGGAGGTGATCTAACCAAGTTTTACAACAACGAGAGCCATACTATGATATTCAACCTCATTGCTAAATCTGCCAATAATAAGTTATTTCTTAGCACTGTAGGAAAAAGATTAGGGCCAAGAAATATGCAATAACTAGATATAGAGTGAAGATCATTAGGGCAACTAGTCTAGTTAACAACACAATAGACATATAAAGTAAGATGGTCTAAGTAAAATAAAGGCCATAAGAAGGTGTGGACCAAAGATACCTTAAAATGCATTTAACCGCAGTCCAATAATATTTATAAGATAATGCAAAAATTGTGAAACTTTGTTAAGACAAATTAAATATCTGAACGAGTAACGCAAAGGCACAAAGGGCACCAATGGCTTTACAATTCTCAATAGGATCAGGAATTTTAATAGAAGAAGAGTAAGGGTAATAGGTATGGTGGTGGGTTTGGAGTTGTGAAGGCTTATGCAAAGAAGATTTT
Organism: Erythroxylum pedicellare; assembly: GCA_027563575.1. NCBI lineage: Eukaryota > Viridiplantae > Streptophyta > Magnoliopsida > Malpighiales > Erythroxylaceae > Erythroxylum > Erythroxylum pedicellare. Next base: position 7,902,949 of record JAOQMP010000008.1, read on the forward strand.
TAATGTGCCGTGTTAAGGTGATTTGAAGACCATTAGATATTGGGATTGCTTCGATGCAAAGGAAATGATGAATATGACTTAAACCCTTAACGGAGAAGGTGGTTTAAAGATCCTGAATAAGAGAAGTAGTAAAGGATGGCAAAAAACCTGTAACTAAGATATCATCCACATAAACTAAGAAAAAGGTAGTATGAGAAGAAGTAGTATGAATGGATAAAGAGGTGTCTGATTTGGATGAAGTAAAATGGAGGTGAAGAAGTTTCTGACTCAAACAAAGAAACCAAAACCTAAGAGCTTATTTGAGGCTATAAAGATCTTTATAGAGACAATAAACATAAGAAGGCTAATGAAGATCGACAAAGCTCGAAGGTTGAATCATAAAAACATGTTCTTAAAGATGACTATGAATGCATTATTTACATAAAGTTGACAAACAAACTAATTTGGTGACAGAGTAAGAGTAAGTATAATACCAATGGTAGTAGATTTGATAATAGGGCTAAAAGTGTTAGTGTAATCAATCTTTGGAGCCTGATGATATCTTTAGTAATAAGACGAGCTATGTAACAATCAAGGGTACCATTAGGGTTTCTCTTAACGTAAAAATTCCATTTACAACCAACAATATTTGCATTAGATGGTGGAAGAAAAATGGTACAAGTATGATTGTGGTAAAGAGCATTGAACTCATTAAGCATAGTTTGACGCTAGTGTGAAAATTCATTGGATTGAGTGAAGGAAATGAGATCAGTTATATTAAAAGGTTGAGTAAATGTATAATAAGTGACAAAGTTAGGCAAGGTTTGAGCTATTCAAGTTTGATCCCACGTACGAGTGATCATAGGATGGGATTTAAAAGATGGGGATGAGGGGATGTGGGATTTAGTGGAAGGAGAAGTTGGAAGTGGTAAAGGTAAAGGCATACTGGAAGAAGAAGAGAGTAAGGGAGGAAATGATTAGTGGGCATATGAAAATTTAGTTTCAAGAAAATAAACATAATCAAAATTATAAAGCGTGGAGGTTTGGGGTTCAAAATAACTATAACTTTTGTATTAGGAAGATAACCAAGGAAGACATGGTGTGGATTTGGGAGTAAGTTTATTGACGTGAGTAGACCCAAAAAAGGGAAAATAGGTACAATGAAAAACATGAAGGTTAGAAAGGGAAGGTTTTGTAAGAAAAAATAGTTCATAAGGGGACTTATGATAAAAGAAAAAGTGGCTATCAAATTGATACGATACATAATAATTGAAAAAGCTTGATACCAAAAAGATTTAGGAAAAGAGGCACGAATAAGGATGGTAATATCGATATTTGTGATATAACGAATTTTTTATGCAATAAGCCCATTTTATTGAGGAGTGAGAGGATATGAAATATGATAGATGATACCGTGCTTTTGATGAATTCAAGAGCTCTATCACAGTGAAATATGTTAATAATGGTAGAAAATAGATTTACAACTGTTGTTTTGAAGTGTTAGAAATGAAAAGGAGCTTGAGACTTTTAAGTTAACGGAAAAATCCACATATATTGATTGAGATCGTCAATAAAAATAATAAAGTAACGACAGTAAAAAAAGAAAAGTGATTGAGATGGTCCCTAAATATCACGATGAATAAGTTAGAGAAGTGTAGTAGAGACAAGAGTAGATAATGGAAATGACAGTTTAGTACTTTTACCTTGAAGATAATAAGTACAATTATTTAAAACATTTGATTTTATATAAAAAGAGGACAAAAATTGGAAAGAGTAATTGAACAAGGATGACCAAGCCAATGATGCCATAGGTAAGGTGAAGTATAGATGACTATGAAAGCAATATGATTGTTGAACCATAGAGGAATCTTCATAGGATAAAGATTATTGTGGCTGGAACCTGCGACTAGTGATATCTTGACTTTCAGATCCTTCGTAATATAGTCAAAAGGTTTAAATTCAATAAGACAAGAGTTATCTTAACAAAATTGCTATAAAGAGTAGATTAGCAATTAGTCGTCGAATAATTAAGACATCGTTAAGGTGAAGTGGACAAGTGTGAGTCAAAAGAGTAAGATTATCAATAAAGAAAATATGAACATTTTCAATTTATCGATAAGCATTTGATTTGGATCGATATAAGGAGTTGTGGAGTCTGTAAAGTGAGAGTTATGGGTCATATGAAAAGGGGCACCAATATCAGAGAGCCATTTAATGATGGTGCTAGAAGTTACAGAGAAATTATTAATAGAGATCATATATTTAACATAGTGAAAGTTGTAGGAAGAGTATTAGGATAAGTTGAAGAGAGAAATTATTAATAGAAATCATATATTTAACATAGTGAAAGTTGTAGGAAGAGTATTAGGATCAGTTGAAGTTCTAAGCAGACGATTTTAGGATTTTGAGAACTGAAAATAATAGTGTGTAGTTATGTGGCCCCACTTCCAACAAATTTGGCACTGAGTGGAAGGTTTATTATGGTACCTAGACTTATAAAAGTGGTAAGGATTAGTGGTTTGGTGTTGATATGGATTAGAGTTGGAAGTTTGATTTGGGCTAGAATGAGGGATAGGCCTATGAGAGGAGATTGACATATTAAAAAAATGTTGAATTGATAGCAGGCCCATATGGGCTGTCTGAGTTAAGAGCAGGACTATGACCCATAAAAGAAGAATGAGGGTTGAGAGAATTGTAGCTTCTTCTTTTTCGTCCTCTACTATTGTCACGTCCAATAAAGACATGAGAAGAGCAATAGTCTGTGGAGATAGTTGTAAGTGTTATGCCTGATAGAGCGAGTGAGTGGTACGATATAAGACGTTGCTTATAGATGAGGAGTTTCACCCGAAGGTCAGTGAAGATGATGGTAGATTCAAGATGCTCATAATTATGATAAATGATTTATAGCTTGGAAATAGGACATTAAGGAATGAGAGGACATGATCTTCTTCTGAATTTTAGTCTCTTACGACGACAACTTCATCAGCAATAGTGGAGACCAGAGTAAGATAATTGGTGATAGAGGTGGCTCCTTACTTCAACTTGTGAAGCTTTCTTCAAAGTAAGGATGGTTGGAAATTTGATCGCTGCATGAAGTTTTTCTCAAGCCTAAGCCATATGTCACGAGCTGTGTGAGATCTAAAGGCAAGTCTTGCGATGGAGCTGGATAAGGAGACAATAAGAAAGTAGTATATTGATGTGTTGAATTCCTACCATTTAACAAAGTCTAGAGATAAAGAATTAGCATTTGGTGGGGAGATAGTGCCATCAAAATAACTTAAGAGGTTAGATGTAATGAGGATTGGCTGAATCTGATTGTGTTATAAGAGGTAATTAAATGAATCTAATTGTGTAGTTAAGAAATTTGTTATTTGATTGAATAATAAAGTAGGTGATGTTCATCTATTGGGTTATGTTTAAATGTTATTTTTGGTGAAAAATTAGAGTGATGAAGGGATTGTATATAGGACTAATAATTGTGATTTATATATTATAGGTATGAAATTATGAAAGAAAAATTGATTTAGTTTGGATGTGAGCTTGATACTATGAAAGAGTAAAATATGAGAAGAAAAAAATGTGATGTTTTTGTTATTGAATTTATTACGAATCGGAAGAAATCACAAGTGATAGACTAGGAGAGAAATTGTAGCGGAAGATTGAGCGTTTAAATTATATTTATCAACTCTTGAAACAGTTGATGTGACCTGCGATTACTCAATGGGGTTTTAATTAAATAATTGAGTCTATAAATGTACATCTAGTAGCTATATTAGACGGGAATCCGGTGTTTTGATGCAATGGTCGAGACATTGTAACAGAGTTATCGCTAATATGTAGACATTCGTCACTTTTCTTTTACCCGTTGAGGACGTAGGAGTTGACGTCTTCTTTCGTCTTGTAAATTGTGAGATTGTAACAATAATTAGCTTTCTTTTCCAACCCTAAACACGAAACACACACTCTGTGTGTGCTATTCAATTTTCTCCACTTGCATCTCGCTTTTTATAGTTTCTTAGATCTCAGTATTCTTCTTATACTCTCTCACTGCCCTGTCGGTGATTGCTATTCCTCTGAGAATCACGAGAAGGCAAGAGATGGGTTCTGTATCTTTGAAAATTGGAGATGGAACGGCGAGGTTCAAGAAAGGAACTCTTTGCTCATCTGCAGTTAATCTTCTGATGATCTTCTCTGTAATCACCACCAATTTGTTTGCTCTCTATGCCTTCACATCTTCTCCCAAGCACCATCAAAGTGACGTCTCGCAAAACGCTCACAAGAACCTATCGCTAGTCTCTGAGCAAGTGTCTTTAATCCTGAGGGAGATTAGTTTTTCTCAAAGAAAGCTTGCTAAGATGGAAAAAGAGCTCTTGGGATATGAAACAATTGATATTTCAAGACCCAATATTGCAAGTGAGCTTAAATTGTTTCTGCAACACCACCAGCTCCCTCTTGGTAAAGATTCAAGAACTGGGATCACTGAAATGGTGGCAGCTGTGGGGCACTCTTGTGATAAATCTGCTGATCTATTGTCTCAGTACATGACTTACAAAGTGTCTGGACCGTGTCCTGATGACTGGAGTCTTGCCCAGAAGTTGATTTTGCATCGATGTGAGCCTCTGCCTAGAAGGAGATGTTTTGCAAAATCGGGTCCTAAGGTGGGTCTTTACCCTTTTCCTACCTCTCTTTGGAAACCTGTCAGTGATAAGATTGCTACTTGGAGTGGTCTTGGTTGCAAGAATTTTGAGTGCTTGAATAAAAAGAAATTGAGTAGAGAATGTGTTGGTTGCTTCGATTTGGTTAATCGATATGAGAACAAAAGATTTGTCAAAGCTAGGGGTAAGACTGATTTTCTTGTTGATGATGTTTTGGCATTGGCAAGTGGAGGAATGAGAATAGGGTTTGATATTGGTGGTGGGTCTGGCACTTTTGCTGCTAGAATGGCTGAGAGGAATGTGACGGTAATTACTAACACTCTGAATATTGATGCTCCATTTAGTGACTTTATTGCAGCACGAGGGCTTTTCCCTTTGTATTTGAGTTTAGACCATAGGTTCCCTTTCTATGATAACGTGTTTGATTTGATTCATGCGTCGAGTGGGTTAGATGATGGGGCTAAACTCCAGAAATTGGAATTCTTGATGTTTGATTTGGATCGCATTTTGAGAGCTGGTGGTTTGTTTTGGTTAGATAGTTTTTACTGTGCTAATGAAGAGAAGAAGAACACTTTGACTAGATTGATAGAGCGGTTTGGCTATAAAAAGCTCAAATGGGTGGTGGGGGAGAAAGTAGATGGGACTGCATCGGGCAAATCTGAAGTTTATTTGTCGGCGGTGCTGCAAAAACCAGTCAGATTGTGATGATAATTATAGTTCAAGACGACTGGAGGTAAGGCTACTGCTTGAAATTCAAACCTTAGCTAGATAGTGGTATTCCTAGGTCACTGTCGTGAATGTCTATGAAATCTGTAAAGAGTAAGCAGCAAGTTCATCGATGGTCTTTTTTCCTCAGTTTAAAGCCAGCAGAAGAAGAGGCATACATGATCTTCTCTTTATCTCCTATGTCCTGCGAACATTCTTTTTCTGTGGTTTGCTAAACCTCAAAAAGTGGTTTATGACATTGGCTAAAGGCCATATTGTCCTACGTCTTGCAGATACCCATTTTTACACGCAGGCCTGTAGGTCGAGTCTAAGGGGTTGTTAGAATTTACAAGTGCCTACCGCTACGAAGGAAAGTTAAGATTACATATAAGTTTAAGTAGGTTTCATCTTAAAATCAATTGGTGATAAGTAGAGTAGCCCACTAGAATTATATATTAATCTTTTTTCTTCTCTTTCTTTAATATGGGGCAAAGTCTTACTCTTTATATTTCAACACCCCCTTCACGTGTGGGTCTAACATGTGACATAATCTATCATTTCAAGATGTTAACGACTAACATAAGAGCAACCTTCTTTAATATCATGTTATAATTTATAATAGGCTTATAAGCTCATACAAGAAGGAAAGTTAGACTACATATAACTCTAAGTGAGATTCTATCCTAAAATCAATCGGTGATGGATGGAGTAGTCCACTAAAATTATATATTAATCTTCTTTTCTCTCTTTTTCCAATGTCAGAGAAACTTACACTTTTTATATTTTAACAGGTCATTCATGTGAGATTACTATTTGCGTCAAAAACTTAAGGTTTTTCTGATCGGTACAACAGTTGAGTTTTAGGTTTCTTTCCAACCCTTAAATTTTGCCAGGAAGGATGTGTCGTACACTGTCATCCAAAGTTGGTTGAACTTCATTAGGAAGGATGTGTCATACACTATCATCTAAAGTTGGTTGAACTTCATTTCTAGTTTGCAATGTTGATATTATGTGCAATTTATATGGAACTCAGTTTTATCTGAACTAAACTTGGTGAAAGGCTGAAGCTACAAGTGGGGAAGGCCAAAGCCCTTCTAGTATATTTGTTCATATTTGAAAGTCTGAAAGGATATTTGACAAAAATTTTAGTTAAGTAGCAGTTGTTTGAAAAAAAAAAATTTAATGCAAAAATAAATAAATCAACATTTGAGATTTGATAATGCAGTTGGATACATCTTGTTTATATCTACGGAGTTTTTATTCAGCTTAATATTTTTACTAACGACAATAGTTTTATATATTGGGTCGATTCATTTAATTCTTGACACTATTTCTCATTTTCATAACTTGTGAAAGTAAATCATTTCTAATAAAACGATCGTTTTGTACTAACTTTAACAGAGGTTTTTGTCCATAGTATTTGATAATAAAAGATGAAAATAAAACAACTCAAGTGATAAAACAATAATAAACTTAAATAAAGACAACACTTAGAGATAAAAAATAACTCTCCTAAATATGCCGCTTTATTAATAAAAGGATAAGAAGTTGTCCAATTAAAAATGTTGGTTCAGTCTTTCGATTATGCCGCTTTATTAATAATAGGATAAGAAGTTGTCCAATTAAAAATGTTGGTACGGTCTTTCGATATTATCACTGGAGCATCTCACATATAACAATAGAAAAATTACTAACAAACATGAACGTTTCTTTACCTTAATATTACAAATATTGGAGCTGCAAAATGTACAAAGACTGTTGGAATTTTTCGGGCACCGCCACCACTAAAGACAGCCACCAAAATACATACGATCAACTAGCCCAACAAAAAATACACCATTGGGAAATAACAACAGTTGCAAAAATTACGAAAAAATCTATCACAAACGACAACTACCAAAACTATGACTTCATCGATAATGAGCAACACAAAAAGCCAGAAGATTTAGCTGCCAAAATTGCGCAACCTCAAAACAACAAAAACCCCACAATAGTTGTTCGAAAAGCAGAAAAGACGCAGTTGCAAAGTTAGATGATAATAATATGAAATCAACTGCTCAATAATATCCAAGATAGCCTTGAAAATTCCAACTTACAAGTCATTCACTACCAGCACCTTTTCCCACAAAAACCACAACAATGCAGCACAAAAATAACGTAAAACATAGCAAAACTGTAACCGCAAAATAGTCAATCATATCTCCAAAAATCAAGCTACCTTACATAGTCATTATATCTCAAAATAGGCTGTAAAAAAGAGTCCAAAAATTACTAAAATTTTATATATTATCTTAGTCAAAATATAGTGATTTTGTTTCAATTAAATCTTTTCGTGACTAGAATTTTTATTTCAAATAAACTTCATTTTTAAAGAGTCCTATATAAGATAAAATATTCATCACAATAATATTCCTCAAATAATTAAAAATGTCCAATCACAAATCATACTCCAAATATCTTAACAATATTCGTGACCACAAATAACCAATGTTTTATATTACAGAAATATGGTAAATAGTTGAACCACTGAAAGGCAGTATGTAAAGTGGTCAAATTTATAATCTTCAAACCCTTATGATGCTAAAAGAGCGACTAGTAAAGAGGTGATTCACTTATTACCGATTTTATGTTAAAACTAAATATTTCTGTAGAAAAGAGATTCTCCGTCGTGACAGTTACTGTTGCTCGGGGTACTCCACCTTTCGGTACGCTGCAGTATAATATAATAATTGATGGAATTGCGAAATGTAACGTCAAGAGCTTATGTCTACCATCTACCATCGTTCGTAGGGTTAAAAGTTTGAAACAGAAACAGAACTTAGGGCTGTTTTGATTTTTAAATTTAGTAAAAAAATTAGTTTTTGATTTTCGTTTTTAATTTTGGTTTATTTCAATCTTCAAAATTTATGAAAACTATTTGTTTTTATTTTTTTTCTAAATATATATTATTTAATTATTCGATATATTAAT
>JAOQMP010000008.1:7919236-7931521 GCA_027563575.1 Erythroxylum pedicellare
TTGCACAGAGTCCAGCTCCTATTCGTAGGAGTACTCGTGTGACCCAACGACCTAATTGGTTGAATGATTTTGTTTCACATGCATCTGTTACTGATATTGCTCATTCTATTTTTGCTAATATGTCTGATTCTTCTTATACACCTCACACATATCCATTTATACTCTCCTCACACGTTACCTTATCTTATCATTTTGTTTTAGCAATCGTGTCTACTATTGAAGAACCTAGTTCTTTTGAGCAAGCTCAAACTAATTCGAATTGGTTAAATGCTATAGAGGCTGAGTTGACAGCCCTGGATGATAATCACACTTGGGACCTTACTGTTTTACCGATGGGTAAGAAGGCTATAGGTTCTAAATGGATTTATATAGTTAAACTCAAACCTGATGGGACTGTTGATAGATATAAGGCTAGGTTAGTGGCAAAAGGCTATAATCAAATTGAAGGAGTTAATTACACTAACTGTTTTTCTCTAGTAGCTAAAATGGTTACTGTGAGACTTTTTATAGCTATTGCTACTGCCAAAGGATGACCTTTACATCAGTTAGACATAAATAATGTTTTCTTTCATGGTTATATTGATGAGGAGTTGTACATGTTACCTCCTTAAGGATATTCCAAGGATGGTCCCAATCAAATGTGTCATTTAAGGAGGTCTTTATATGGTCTTAAGCAAGCCTCACAACAATGAAATCATGAGCTTACTATTTCTCTTTGTAAGCAGGGTTTTGTGCAATCTGCTCATGATCCATGTCTCTTTATTAAAACCGAAAGGAATGGTTATATTACACTTGTTATGTATGTTGAAGATGTGTTAATCATGGGTCTGACGGAGACTTATATTTAGCAAGTCAAATGATTTTTACATGAATAGTTTACTATGAAAGAAATAGGATCTGCAAAATATTTTCTTGGATTGGAACTTGCTAGGTCTGATATTGGCTTGTATGTAAATCAGCGAAAATATGTGTTGGATATTCTCAAGGATACAGGGTTGACTTGTTCAAAAGGAGCAGCTACTCCTTTATCTTCTAATTGTCGTTTTGATGATGCTAGCTCTCCTTTATTGGTGAATCCAGATAGATATTGGAGGCTGGTTAGGCGTCTCCTTTATCTTGGTTTCACACGGCCTGATATCACACATGCGACTCAACAGTTGAGTCAGTTTGTTCAGGCCCCTACTGAGCAGCATTGGATGACTGCCATTCATATGCTCAAGTATTTACAGCAGTCTCCATTTACAGGTTTATTCTTTCCTTATAACAATTATTCTTCATTACAAGCATTTTGTGATGCTGACTGGGATGCATGTCCATTTAGTAGACGATCCTTAACAGGATTTTATATATTTTTGGGTGATGCTATGATTTCTTGGAAGACTAAGAAACAATCCACTGTTTCTCGGTCTTCCGTGGAGGCTGAATATCGTAGTCTCTCCACTACAGTTTGTGAATTGCAATAGATTTCCTATTTGCTGGCTGATTTTAGGGTGTCCATTTCATTTCCCATTCCTTTATGATGTGACAATTTGGCTGCTGTTCATATTACTGCTAATCCTTTTTTTTAATGAAAGGACTAAGTATTTAGAAATTGATTGTCATCTGGTTCGAGATAAGTATAAAGAAGGCTTCGTTCTTCCTCAGCATATTCCTTCAAAGCTTCAATTAGCAGATAAGTTTACCAAGGCTTTGTCAGCTTCGGTTTTTTCTTTTTTGCTGTCTAAGTTAGGCTTGTGTGATTGGCACCAAGTACCACCTTGAGGGGGGCTGTAAAATATTTCTGTACTCGTATTTATTGTGTAGAATACTGTCTTCTTTTGTATAGTGTACTGATGTATTGTGTTGTATAAATTTTAGTTGCTCCGCGTTTTATGTAATAGTTATTGTCGTTTTGTATAAGCAGACAATGATGATGTACATACCATCTGTTTCTCCTTTACTGAAATAAGAAGAACCATTTAATGTGGATTCGATTGCTTTACCAAAAATACATTCCCTAGAGTGTTTAAAGATTCTTCAGATAAGATTTGTTATCTTGAGTTGAGGAAAAGTAGTCGTGTTTGTTCGGTATTTATTCTCATTCGGTGTGCAAGCTTATTTAATAAAATATCTGTGGTCTTTCTCTGGTTAAGCAGAAATGTTTTTTATTTCTTAAAAATTCTGTTTGGAATCTATCACTAACAAACCAAAAAGACAATGTTATAGGTCAAAATTCATAATTGTGTTCTCGCTTTTCATTGTTGGTTGGCTAATAACGCGTGGTCCAAAAGAAAGAATTGAAGTCCGTTATCAATTCTAGTAGAAATGTGTATGTATGCCCTTTCTGCAGAAAGCATTTAACGTGGCCTAGATGAAAAATAAATAATTGTGTAGTCACGTAATAAACTAGAGTTCCACCGTGTAAGCATGATTATTATAATTATGATTATGATTATTATATAAGCATGAAAAAATATTCTGCGATCACAATTAATTTATGTATGCTATGATTGTCATCCATTAACTGCAAAAACATCTGGAGTTACATTTTATAGTTTAGAAATACCTTTCATTTGGGGGAACGTGAATGGATTAAAAAGAGTAAGGATGTTTCCTTTCTATTCTTTCTCAACGACATACTGTTAATATCAATAGTATTGCAGTAAGAACTGAAATTAGCACTATCATACAGCTGCAATTGCATTCAGGTACCATAATTCGGATTTGGCTTTCAGTATTAGAAGGTCATAGACCTTCACTAACTCTCTCCAATTCCTTGTTAGCTTTACGAATTGATCAGCATACTAAAGCTGCAATTCTTACCTAAAATAATCGTAACTTCAGGAGCACGTTCGTGTTCACTCTTCAATTTGGTCCATCTTCGAACTTTGAAGCCATTTCAGCGAAGGGTATGGGGCAGATACAAAGAAGAGCATGTGCCACAAAGCTGTTCCCAAAGAAGCTAGTGAACCAAATGAGTTAAAGGTTCTACAATGATCAACGAAGGTATCTAAGCTTAAGATCTGGGGTGCTCATTAAATACTGATAATGCCATAAAAAACTCCGAGTACTGTTGCAACCTGTCACTGAATTTACTGAGCAGAAGTTACAACTGTCTTATTAAATTGCTTTTATGTGTAATCTGAAACGCAACTACCAACAATTGACCACGTCAATCTGACTCCAAGGCCCTTGGCATATATGTTTGGAACTTCTTTGATATGGTTCTGTCTCCTGACCCTTTCTTTCCTATACCTTCTTCTCTGCTTTCATTTGGTTATGGTACTAAGAGGATTGGCAGTGATCACTAGACTCATCAACCCAGAGAAAGAGGCATAAAACAAAAGTCATACATTATGCAAACACTTTCCTTTGTATAACAATTACAGTATTAAGGGTGAAAGAGAAGAAGATTTGTCTCCATCGTAGCTGATTTCCCATATAATTGCCATTTTGAGAACAATTTCTATAAATCTCGGCAGGCCTATTTTGATTAGTTTTGTAATCAGGGCTTTTGGTGCTCGGTGTAGACGTAATCCAAGTGAGCTTCTGATGTCATTCTTCGTTTAAGGCATTCCCCGTCCCCACTTTCGCATATCTCCGACCCCATTAGTTCCTGTAATCACATTATCAAAACCAGAATCAACTGCATGCTGTAATTTCTCTTCATGAAATTGCAAGGCAGAGAAAAGAATATACTAGCCTCTATATCCACAAAAGAGTCCCCACTTCTGTTGATTTTCTCGAGGTCTAAGCTTCCATGCCCTGAAAATTTTTGGAACTTTTAGTATATGAGAAAACTCTTTAACTCAAAATGAGAGGACGTTTACACCGAAAGAAACAAAGAGTGAAGTGATATACCTTGTTTTGTTGCCATGAAACGGGCAGCTACCAACCTTGAGGAACAAATTAGTAAAACGAGGAGGAGCAAAGGAACACTGTAATGGAGGCTCCTCTTCATGGTTCTGAAATTCAACATATGTTCAACACTCAAAAGGGGTAAAGTGATGCAAGATAAGAGAAATGCGAGAGAGCTGGTGACGGAAGAGAACCCGTACGCAAAGAAATCTATATAAGTGATAAGTGAAAGAATCTTCTCTCGCCAAATGGCACTATTCACTATATACAAACACTGAGGTCTGTCGTGCTTGAGTTGAGTGACAGGGTGATAACGCCACAAATAGCTTGATATGGCCATTGTATGCATGATGGTCCTGGCAAAGTCTAGAAGACTTCAAAGACGAATGTAATCTAATGTACAAAAAAGTCAACCTTTTTGGACATGCCGACAGCTGTTACCCATCTTCATAGGCTTTTAACACACACTCATATGGCATGGTTTTTGTTGTCTGGTTAAAACCTTAGTGACAAGAAATTATATGAATGATGAAAGCACTTCCACAACACTTTGGATCCCTTGTTTATAATTGCATCCTAATTAGGAATGGGCAGAGTCCTGATTATGCACTGCACTGCCGTAGCATAATACTAAATTTTGCTTCACTTGTAAATGAGTTATGTATTTTCATTCATTAAGCACTTGGTGGCAGGCAAGATCATGAAAGTTTTCGCCTTTTGTGTTCTTTAAAGGTTGAGCCTTACACCTTAGTAATTAATGATCAATTGGCAATCATATGCGCCTGCATGATGGATTATAATGTTCTCTTAATGCACTACAAAAGTTATGTTTTTATAGAAAACGGTGGGGAGCCACTAGTCAATGCTGGTTTGTCGTGCACGGAGTATTATAATTTAGATGGAGACTGCTTTTCTTTCGAAAGATTTGAATCTTTCACTTGGCAGTAGAAGAATATTTAACATTAAAAAAAGGGTATTTGCTATTTGCTAAAGGTTGGATTCTGCGAAGGTTTTAAACGAAATAATTCTTTTATGTGAATTGGGTTTCGCATATTGATTCTTGAACGTCATGTCTGCAAGTCTCAGACAAATCTATTTTCACTTTAGCTTTAGTTTTGGCTGTTTGCTCGGCAAGAACTTTTATCTATTGAAAAAAGTCATGTTGACTTGTCAGTCTCTGAATGTTCGTCCTTTATAGCCCAATCCCATGCAATGCGTATTCTGATGTGATGTGATGTGAACGGAGAAGCCGGGTGCTGCCATGTGAACTCCACTGTTGATGGAGGTTCCCCCAGTCAGATATTGATTACTTTGTTGACGACGTTGATTCAAGTCACCAATGTGCTTTGATAGTGCAGTAACTTTAAAGTTGATAAGTTACATTTTCCATATAATAACTACAAAAGCATATTGATCGAGCACGCATATTAAAAATCGTGCCAAACTTAAGCTTATGGTCACTAATTATTGTACGTGAAAAGGTAAACATATTTCTGTTTTAAAATGTTAAATAGGCTTAACATTTTCTTTTTTTTAACGAAGGAATCTGTAATTGTTATTTTTAGATACACACTGTAGAAATTTTCAAATTGATATAATAATTTATAAATTATGTTAATTGGATATTCTGTACTAAACAAGCCCTACACAATAAGATCGATTGAGAGAGCGTAAGTTGGAAGAATCGAACATAAAATCTTTTGACCTTATGCTCTTCCACACTACCAACTCGATCACCCCTAAAGAACTTAATATTGCTGATATGTTTTACTCTTATTTTCTAAACGAGTATTATAGTTTGAATCAGTAAATAAGTTCGTATGATTTAATAATTATATTTATAATTGTAGTTAACAAATTGATTTTCATTGAAAAATGAAGTAATCTTTCAATTATTAAAATATAACTTTAACTAATTTTGTTTAAATATAATTGTGTACTATATTTTAATAGCAATTACAACATTTTACTCATAATTCTGTGTAGTATATTATGCTTTTTATTTTATTAAAAATCTTATAACAAAATTCAAGCCGTAAGAGGTGTTTCAAAAACCTCAATAATCATCATAAAAAGAATCAGCTTTGGTAGGCCAGCATTTTCCCTCTCCTACGTAGTAAGAGTGACCTACTTCGAGCCCTGCAATTATAAGAAGAAAAAGAAAAGTAAAAATCAAACGGCTGTATGTAGGCATCTTCAGTAATCATCGTAGAAAACTAACTTTGCATCTAATTGATAAACTAACTGATCTTACAGTGTCAAACTTCCAACTACACAATGCACTTCCAATAAAAGTCTGTACTTATGCGTAGGTTTTAACGAACAGTTTGGTCCTATGGCATTGCAACATTGAACTTGGGAAATCTGTTTAGTACCGTGTCTTGTTTGTTTAAATGTACATTAAATAGAACTTTGAACATACACAATAATTTATAAATTTATTTATTGATAATAAATTATTTAATAACCAATAAATTAAAATCAAGTAACATGTTAAGCCTAAATGAGTGCATTGAAACCCATTCCCTTATCCTTTTCTTTATTAGTTTATAAAAAAAAAGTTAAAAGTAGGGATGATACTTTTACCTAAACTCGACCGAGTTTAAAATTAAAATGATTGATTCGAGTTGACCAGTCTTTAAGTTATTATCAATTTTTTAATTTTTAAAATTCGGACTAAGTTTGAAATTAAACTCGGACTGCCCAATCTGAAATTTAAAAATTTCAACTAAAAATAATGTCATTTTCAACAAAACGACATCATTTATATATTTTTAATTAAAAAATAATTAGGCTTAATCCTATTCTTATGGGACTTTAAGTAACCTCAAGCCTAAACGAACTTTAGATTAGAGATGGCAACTGAGTTTGGGCATAACGTTATCCAAATTGTTCCCAAAGTATAATATTAATTACCAAAATCCTGATTAGTTCTAAAAAAAATTAATCAGTTACAAAAATTTATCTTTATAAGCTGATCTGTCCTAAAGTAATACAACAAAACAATTTTATTCAATTTAATCTACTGACCTACTGAAACTCTATTCTATCGATCACGTATACTAGAGTTATCAACAATCTCTCTATCTTAAAAAAAATAATGGCAAAGGGTAAGCTACTTATTCAGTAAGAGTAATTAACCGTATCTTAAAATTAAATAGCTCAATATGTATATAGAAATTAGTCAAGTGATTAAAACAAACATATAATACTAAAATATATAACATTATTCAGCGTATCTGAACAATTAACAAACATCTAAAATTTTACCATAGAAATGATTAAAACTGATGTTAAAAAAATACAAAGAGAATGTTGAGTACATTATAACCCTCCCCAGACTCTCGTAAAGTAAGGAGCCTTGCATTGGGTATGTTGACTATTATTTTATTACTATCATTTATGTTTAATGTCATAATTAACTAAATTACCTAAGTCCTATAACTTAGTTGGTTTATATTCAATGATGTGTCAACTCATCTCTACTCATCATAATCTCTTACTAACTGAAAATGTAATTAGATAAAATATAAATATCGGCAACGTATCTCAACTCAATTTAATTTGTGCCCTAGTATCACATCAGTACCTAGCTATTGATGTAGGATATCCCAAGACTTAGGATATTCTGGTACTTAGCCATCGATACAGGGCATTCTTGGGACTCAAGCTGTCCTGGTACCTACTCCACGGATAAATACCTAGTCATCGCTCATATTTAACCAACTTATCAATCTATGACCATCAAATGTAACGTAAGTTAGGCAAGCCACAGATTCACGATTTACACTATTTATTCACAATTTATTATAAGTCAATCTCTATTTAATTAACAAAATTTTTGCTTAATTAACAATTGAAACACCTTATAATATATAACAAAATATAAAAGTAAAACCACTTATACTTTGTTAATTATTTGTGAAGTAAATAAACATAATTCATATATGTAAATAATAGTCATTAGTTTAATTAATGACTAATTTAAAATGTGATTTTCCATAAAATAATTTATTAATAACAAAAGTTTAAAGTTTCAATAATTGTACACTATTCTAAAAGTATAATCTAAGGTTATTTTTAACTGAATTTCATGCTCAACTAATTGATAGTCCAGTTTATTCCTTAATATGACTTTCAGACCTAGACATTATAAAATTTTATTAGACTAATTTAAGAAAAATTTTTAATTAAGTTACACTTAATAATCCAACATTATTTCCTTTTCCACTTTATTCTTAACTATAAAAAAAAACTTACTTAAGTTAACCACTATAATTACTAAAATACTCTTAACTATTAACAATCTTATTTTACCCTCATTTATTTTTATTAATACAAAAATTCCCTTCTTTGAATTAAATTCTAATTTTACCATTAAATTTTTATATTTCCTATTTTGCCCTTTAATACAACTTAAAATTTCAAACTTGTCTTCTTCTTCAACCTCCCCTTTTCTCCTGCTTCTTTTTTCTCATTTTCCACCACCTTTTTCCATTGTTATTTTTCTCATGACTTTAATTTGTTGTCCCAAACAATCACAATATATAATATAACTATAACTAGAAACTAGTGTACGATGACTAAAACTCAAAGAGGCATATATATTGTTGCTGAAATTTTACCTATGTGAAGTCTATGTCTTTCTAATGAACTTTAATGTTGTTAACTCCCACAATTTTCTCACAATTTACTTCAAAACAAACAAAATGCAGGAATACACGAGAAAAGTTTCACATGCAGGAGAATGATGGTCTATTAAACACCTACCAGTAAGAAAAATTGAGAAGAATATATGAAGAAGATAACTTGATTTTGGTTGGATGTTTAATTTCTCAATTATTGGCTTCTATTTATGCTCCTCAGTTTAATTATTTTATGGATTGAGTTAGTTATTATGTTAGGCTGTTTGTTTTTCCCTTTGTGTGGGCTTTACACTGGGAAGGACTATCCTATGGACCAACTGAGATCCAACCTCACTAAAGATTGTATTATTCTACTTAAAATTAAAGTTTAGGAACAAATATTCTTCTTCCTTATAAAACTATTTTGAATGAGGAGGATGAACACGTTCTATAACCTATTAAGAAGAGCACGAATGAGAAGGCCGAGAAAGTAAAGAGATAATGGTGGTTGCAATAGATGACTCGATAACAGTGACCTTATTAATATGGTTCACCTTTTTCTTCTTTCTTTCCCCGGAAGATCATGTTGGCAGGCCTCTCTACTCGCTTGCCTTAATTTTGTCTAGCATCTTCATAATATTCACGGTTGGCACAATACAACATAGATGTTAGTATGATACTTAAAATCATTAAATGACAAGAAAAAAAAGAAAAAAAAACTTACACAGATGATCTTCTTCACAAGATACTCTTAAATTAGAATCAGGCTTTATTTGCTCAAAAGTTTCTCTTAGGGTAGAAAAGGGATGGTTAAATCTACAAGTTTATAGGATGAGAACTTTAAGGATGTATTGTCCCATTCCCAGTGGGAAAATCTCTCGTATAGGCCCCCTCTATACAACTCCAGAGGGCCACAGGCCTTTTGTATTTGAGAAAAAGATGATTTATGGTCACTTTAGTAAGGTAAGCATCTCCTACACATGCCTTGTGCTTTAGTGTTTTACTACCCACTTTGAGTCTCCAAAGCATCTGATACACATACCTTGTGCTTTAGTGTTTTACTACCCACTTTGAGTCCCCATATATATAAAATGATGCAAGATACTTGAACAATTTAAGGCTCTAGGGAACCTTTTTGATATGACAAGTGACGATGAACCTAATTAACAAAATTCAAAGCATGCAAGTGTAATGGGCTGGGAATCGGGCTTATTGCATGTAATATCTTCTTCTCAATAGTAGGGTAAAGAGGAGCTGAAGACCATACTTGAAGGCCTCATAATAAAACCTCACCTCTCTAAGCCTGGGGTAAAATGCTCACTCGTTATTTTTGGGAATCCTGAGTGAGATAAACTTAAGGGTGTGAAACTTGTCCCTCATCTCCTTGAATTTAAATTATTTAATCCTGCCATAAGTTATTAGGATGTAGCGTACTTTAAAATTCTCGAAAAAGCTTGGAATCTAACGATGAGTTTTAGATTTAGAGCCTCTTACCAAACCTAACTGAATCAGGCTTAGATGACACTTGGAAAGAAGGGGTAACTAGTAACTACCTATGTAGCATGAATACGGCCAAATGGAGTCGTGTCTGTGTCTCCGACACGTGTCCGACACGGACACACGGTGGACACTTGTCGGACACGTGTTCGTATGTGTCGGAATAAAAAAATCATTTTTATCGACTCGGACACGGTTAAAACATGACTGGAGACGGTTCGGACACGATTGGAAACAGCTCGTACACGTCTTAATATGACTCGTAACATTTTTATGAATTGTTCAAAAATGTATTTAGTTGACATGGGTAGTCTTCCTTATTAAGAAAGATATAATTGTTACAACTTCTCAAATTCTCGTGATTTTCCAGTCGTCGCTCCTCCTTGTTTTCTCACAAATTTTTTGTCGCACGTCTCTCCTTGTTTTCTAGCCATCTGCGCCTTCACATCTGTGCTAGTTCTTCATACAACGCTATTTTCATAACGTCATTCAAGTTTGTTAACGCCCTTCTTTGTGATGCTGCCCTAGCTTCACGTTCAGGTTCCTTTGTGGTGCTGCCGTTCTTTGAACGTTGTGCACTTGTACATGAGAGTCGTGTGTAATGGAAACACACGATTTCCTTGTGGCGATTTTCAGAGTCGTGTGTAATGGAAACACACTACTCTAAAAACCGTGTACAGAGTCATGTGTTTCCAAATATGTATGAACTATTAAGATGTTGGAAATCTTTAAACACATCAATCAATATATATTATATTATGAATTCCGAATTTTTTTTCTTAATTCTAAATTTTATAATATATATATATATATATGTCATGTCTGTGTCCACCAAATTTTAAAAGTTGGTGTATCCCTGTGTCCGTATTTGTGTCCATGTCGTGTCCCGTGTTCGTGTCTGTGCTTCTTAGGTAACTACTATAGGTGATGCCAAGAGGGTTTGTGCAGACATGAGAGACATATGGTTGTGGTTCATACAATTGAAGGTTATTGATCCTATGTGTCTGCAACTACCTGAACCAGAATTATTATAACTACTTATTTCTATCCTTAAACTACTCGTGTTATCCCTGCTACTCTTTATAACTTAGAAAATTCAAAATTATACCTGCTAAAAAAAGATAGGTTTGTTGATCACTTTAACATTGAAATTGTCTCAAGAAGACAAGCATGCATGGAATAACAACTCTAAGACGTACCTGCTAAAAAAAGATAGGTTTGTTGATCACTTTAACATTGAAATTGGCTCAAGAAGACAAGCATGCATGGAATAACAACTCTCTAAGATGGCAAAAGTGAGCATCCTATATACATATTCCCTTGTATAGAGGGATTGATGGATGAGACTGGCCTAAACCAAAGGTTAAGATTTTAAATACTTTGACTCCTTATAGATAACAGGAACGTCTTTGATGTGACAATTGTATTCCACAAAAAAATATTACTAGAGAATATTCCTAGTAAAGTTTATGACGGAAGATTCCTATCAAATCCTTATCCTACCTTATGTAGGCCTGTTAAATATGGAAATGGGTGAAGTTTTGAAGAGACGATTCTTCGTAAATCAAAGGAAAGTCAAAGATGAGTTAGTTGAAGCGGTTGTCACTCTACCATAAGTATGCACGTTAGAGATAAGGTTATCGAATATGTTATCAATTTGTGTCGGTATTTATCTTTTATTATTCGAGAACCATTCTTGGATTATGCTACACTTACCCTTTCGCAAACATATAATGTACATTGTTGACCAATTAACAAACACTTTTGGACTGACTTACTTTTCAAAAAGAAAAAGAGAGGTCTGAAAGGCACTTTTTTTTATTTAAACCTCATATTTATAAATCCAAGTATTAAAAGTTTCATTCTTGGGAATCTAAGTTTCAGTGGAATATTTTAGGATAAATAACACATTATTAATAAGTCTACGCATCAAACTTCGAGTTGGTCTAAAGGTCCAACAATTTTTTATAAACTTTTTTTAAAATTAAAAAAATTAGATTGATAAATTAAAAATGAAGTACAACGTTACGAGAATAAAAATACCCTCCTTAGTCTCCTACAACAAACTGACAACACATTACACAATACAAACAAAACCAATTGGAACAACGACGTAGTAAGACTGACGTCATTACTTATCCAAGGTAAGTCGACTGTAAAGGAGGTAAAAGACCTCTCCCATCTACACATCGAAGATGCTAGTATTTCCAAATTAGAGCTATGAGAATAGGGGTAATCTATAGGCATCCATGTTAGATTTGTGTTCTAAAAGTTATCTAAGATGATTACTTTTATATGTTATATTTATGAATTGAATGTTATTTAT
>JAOQMP010000008.1:7941627-7953027 GCA_027563575.1 Erythroxylum pedicellare
ATATTGTGCTTTACATATTGTTTAATATACTTTAAATAATATTTATATGCATATATAATTTTTATTACAAAATAAAATTAATTCAAATTAAAGTACTTTTTATTTGTATGTTACCAAATAGTCTATTGTATGAAGCTCTTTTTAAAAAATCTTTTTAAATGATAGTCAAATAGTCAACTGATTTTTTAGAAAAGTTCTTTTCAGAAAAGATCTACATAAAAAACTTTACTAATAAAAATTTTACTAAAATAAGCCCAAGTAAACATAAGGTTAGTCTTGTTTTTTAGGCACATTGACTTAACCGTTACAAAATGCCCGCCGGCATTACGAAACCTACCTAAAATTCTTGTTCAGAAGGCCTGACTATTTTTTAATCTAATTAAATGTAGTAATACAACGTTAATTCTCACTTTATTGTGTTGACTGTCTAAAAGGATGACGTCCGAGAAGTGACGGTGCGAACATGTGTCCCAAACTATGAAAAACATTCGAAGAGAAAGGGTCTATTTGGTCCTTCTTGCCCCAAAGTCTAAAGAGCTTTAGCTCAATTACAGCCATCAGAAGTTGGTGAAAGGCTAATGTGGTCAAGACTTTGAATAGCATTTGGCATTCATTTCCTTGTTCGTCTCACATTCTCCTTATACCCTTCCCCATTTAGAGATGGTGTTTTAAATCTACTCACCAACTTTTCCCATTTCAGTTCTTCCTTTTAAAATTACATATAGTTGAATTGCTTGTTACACACAATTAAAAAATCGCTAGACGATAGGATCATTTATTAAGTGACTTATTTAAAATATGTGGTTTAAGGTATTAGTCACATCCTAAAATCTCCCCGACTCTAGATTTTAATAGACTTCATCTGAGTGTTAATGATGAAGTTACGTCCCAAAATCTGTTCTATACACTTAAAAAGTAATAATTATGTGTGGCGGATTTATCCACTAGATTGGGAGAAGCTCGCCTCTTGAGGCTAAGTTTTGGAGTGTCCAATCGAGTCTTCAATTGGCCTGGACACTTGGTTATCGTCGTATCATCATGGAAGTCAATTTCTTAGAAGTGATCAATATTCTCTCCTCTTTTAGCCTTCTAGGGACTGAATATTATTTTTTAGTGATAGGTATCCGTGATCTACAGCGTCAACTTTAGGAGGTGAAAATTCAGCACGTGTATCGAGAAAGAAACCAAAATGCAGATAGCCTGGTCTCTCTTATAGCTATAGTCAGTCCAAGCCTACATTTTTTCCAGGAGCCTCCTACGTTAGTCAGGGCCCACATGCACTGTGATCAACACAGAGTTTTGTACCGCAAACATTGCGTTTGTTAGGACGGAAGTATAGTTTTGTTTATTTTCCCTTGTAACAGAAAAAAGTGATAATTATTGGTTGACAAATTATTTAAAAAGAATTCTCCATTATTCTGATATTTCACATATTTAAATTAGTTCATCAAGATAAGTCTTTTCGTTGACAAATTTGTACAAACGAGTTGAAGATGCGCAAATATGAAGAATCGTTGAAGTTGAGTTTAAACCACACCATGTTTATTAATTAACCCTACGTTGTTTACTTTCAACCGATTATGTTTTACTTAACCATTGTGATAAATACGTGACTTAGGAGCGTTGGTGGGATGGAATGTTTGATATAGAAGAGCAATCGATATGTACTTATAATAAGCCCATTATCAATTCTGTATGGTGCTAATATTCAAATCTCAATTCCGTTTTCTCTTTTTTATGAATCCTTTTATTTTTCATTCTTTGAGCATTTTATTAAGAAAAAAGGGAGACATTAAATTAGGGATGACAATGCCCGAGTCTAAATTCATATATTTTTAATAGATTGATCCATAGGTCAAATCCAAATTCAATCAACTCAAGGTCAAACTATTCTAAACAAAAGAGTTAAAATCTCAAATAGACATAGGCCTAGATAATCTAGACCCTAACTCAATTAAAACAAAAATAGCATAATTTGTGGTGAGTAAAATAAAATAACATATTCTCATTATAGGTAAAACTCCGATAACAATTGATATTCGTCCTTGTTAATCAAACTTAATACGTTTGTTGTGAAGTAAGCGGGATGGCATATGAGCTTAGGTGCATGGACGAATCACTATAAATGCAAATACAAGAAATGCTTAGTTCACTATAGATGCAAATAGAGGAAATACAAAAACTGATGCCAGTGGGGTCAGAGAAATGTTCCATTAACATGTACTTATACAGCCAATAAAAGGGATAATGGACACTGTGATGAATCAAATATTATGCGACTCCCGCGAGGTTAGAAAAAGTGAAATAGGAAGACAACTTTGCTACTCCTACAATCCTCGAAGTAGCTTAAGGGAAGACAAAATGAAGCTCGTTAAGTTCAAAGGTAGAAAGTTTAAATTTTCTCCACATGCTGACGTTGGTCAAATCAGTTATGGTAAAGGTTCCTTGGACATAAAGAAACAAGTGGTATGAGGTTTAAAGGAAAGACTGAAACCATCAGGTTACTCTTTGGCTTGTCAATTATGAATCTAATTTGCGATAGTCGCATTAAGTATAGGTGACTATTTAGTGGAACATCTGATCAAGGTGTTTCCACAATACAGCAGTTCATATCCAGGATAAAGCTAAATAAAGGGAAAGAGGAACTGATGGCTTACAGCAATGAAGAGGTGGAAGTCATATCTATAGGGGATGTATGTACTGAACTTTATTGTAAGGTTCATTTGATTTTTACATGACACATTTTATATGTGATCTTTTGATCAATTTCGGACACTGAAGGTTGACGTTTTGCATTTAATACTTCTAATGTACAGTTGTTGTTTAATGCAAAATATAAAGGTGCAACTTTCTTGTCATATGGTTTGTATAAAAATGTGTCTTACCTTGAATTAGATATATACTTCTACGTATCTTGCTAAACAAGGTATGAAGGACCTGATGAATGAGAAGTCATACATGGTGTAACATAAAAGTTTAAGCTACATTTTCAGAGCTAGGTGTAACATTCCAATACCCATGTTAAGACTAGAATAGTAAACTATGAGAAATTAGGAAAATACAAGTCATGCATAAGTTAAATGTGTCATGCACATTTTTGCACATTCATATGATTGTACATACATTTATTGACATTTTCCGAGTACAATTATGTTAGTAAAATGTGAATTGTGAATCATTTTTGAGCTGAAAATTTATTTAAAGAGTCATATTATTATTTCATATTTTTTGGTGAATTTTAAAAATTTTCAAAATTTTTTGGGATATTTTGGACCAATTATATTGTGACACATGGCGATTATATATATGTGACAAATGACTAAATTGAATTGTGAAATGTGCCAGCCTTACATGTTGACACATGGCCCACATGTAAGGAACACACGTGGTTAAGAGTGTGGCTGGAGAGAAATCGCTAAAGCTTGATAATAAGTCTTTATGTTTTTGTTATTCACCGGAAACAACTTCTTTACCAAAACTCTTCTCTAGTTCATCCACCGAAATATCTAGTGTTAAATTTTCGTGCTATTCATTCACTCTCACCTGCTGGAGATTTTGTAAAACCAAGTAAGTTGTTCTGATGGTATTTCTATAGTGTAAATATATACATGCATGCATGGGTTTGAGGATTGAGGTTTTGGTGATGAATGAATTAACTGAAGATTTACAAACCATGGATATGTTGTTTTTGCATGTTTAAGGAACCATATGTTGTAAGATATTGTTGAGGTGAGTTGGAGTTAGAAGAATCATTGAAATTGTATTTAGGAAGAGTGTTAAATTATGGGAAAATGATGATCTTAAACTCTGTATTTTACTGTACATGATGTACATGCGTTAATATAGGGTTGTTTTATTGTTCATGTATGAATTTGTGTTATGTAAATAGTAATGAGTTTGGAATGAGTTCTGAACTAAGGGACAAGCTTAAGTGAAGCAGTGTTATGAGAAGCAGTATGTAATGCTTAATGCAAAGCTTATATGGATTGAAAAAAAAAGAGTGTGCTAGAAATTTGAGTTTATCGAATATGCTTTGTTTTTAGTGTAGGGAGTAATTTTCGAATTTTGATATGTGGTAACTGATTTTTGAACTAAATTAGAAGTTAAATGGAGTGAAAGAGTAGATAAAAATGAAAGAATATGCATTGGAGGAAAATATGAGAATTTGAAGATTTACAGTAGAGAGAGAGTTGAAGATGGTAAAATAGTGTATGATTGGTTTTGGTGTTTTGAATATAAACTTGAATTTGAGTTATTTTGGGACTAAATTGAGTTGATATGGAAGTGAATAAGAGGGATAAATGTAAGGATATAAGTTTGTGATGAGGAATTAAGTATAAGATGGAGGAGTGTTTTTGCAAAAATGTGGAAAATTACGTGCAAAAAACGTGATTCTACAATAGAGGGTGGTAGTAAAAAAAAAATCAAACTTTCTAATACTGAACAATTCTGACTCTTTTTGCTATAACTTTGTCATCCAACCTCCAAATGACTTGAAAATTGAATCAATGACTCCTAAGACATTGATCTTTCTTCCCATAAAAATTTAGAGCCATATGAATTGATTAGAAAAAGATTGATTGACTCAAAGTAAGGGTATGTGCTGGAATGTTATGAATTGGAGTATTTTTACGAACATGCTTCAGTATTTTAATTATAGCTTGATTTGTAGATTTTTAAATGAACTGATTCTTAATTTAGATTAAACTAAATACATAATTCTATAACTTTCTTAAAGAAGTCAAAATTCTGTCGCCAAAACTTTCAAAGTTGGCATGAAACTGCATCTTAGTTAGGCTGTAGCATTACCAGGGTCAAAAATCATGTCTTGTGGTTATTGAATAAATTGTATTGATATAGGCTGAATTAGACTGAGGTATCTTCACCAAAGTTGTAGCTTATTCTCTTATATTTAAATTGGTATAAAGTTTGTAATTTTTGGATATCTGAGTTGAAAGATATGAGTTGTACAATTCAAGGGTATGATTATGTACTAGCCAAATGTTCAAATATACACAGTCTGTGGTATTGTGAGCATAACTCATAGAATACTGAATCAAATTCGATGATCTTAGAGTAATTAGAAACTTAAGACATGGTTAAACAATTTTTCAAAAGGAAGTGTTGCCTAATTTATTCATATACCCTATCAGATTAATTATGCAAAGTTGACTCGAAATCATATGGGTGGAAAATCTTAAATGGTCAATTAAGTTATGTAATTAATTTCACATTATTTTATTATGGTCTAAATTATAAATACAAATGATATTAATGAGGGCTTTGTTATCTGAATGTTTTGATGATTAGGATCAATAAGATACCTCGTAATTTTCATTGAACATGCATTGTTCATATTTTCTATACATTGATGTGCATAACAGAACACGTACATTTATACAAAAATGTGATATTTGTGAATGTGTTGTATATGTTATTGAGAAGCACATCGGATGCCAATCGGATATTGCCAAACCATGAAGGCAATAGCTTTTTGGAGTGTATTGTGAGTCAACCTAGATGAATTTCCTAGGATTGGTTTAATTTGATTTGTTAAGCTTCCAATTATTAAACTGTTGCAATTGTTTTTGAATTCCTGACTTAAAATCCGAGGAGTATATATTTGGGATTGTATTGGAAGTATTCTGATTTGTTTGATGATTCTGATTGTATTATGCTATGTGAATTCTCAACGAAAGTTGAATGCCGGACTAGATCCGATGACTGTGAAAACTTTGTCTGAGCATTTGTATAAAATTATGATATATGACATATTCAATATTTGATGCATTTCATAAAATGCATGCTCAGATAAAGGCGTTGTGAATTGAGTAGCCAATTTGAGGTGCTTCCACGTAGAGCTTTGCTCCGTGATATATGTCTCTTCACGTAGAGTTATGTTCCGTGATTCTGTTCTGACTGAGCCCTATGGGCCAATATTTGTATAAGTATGTGATAGATACTCAGTTGCAACAATAAGAACGAAGTGAGTCTCATTCATATAGCATTCATATAAGACTGAAATTTTTTGAATGATTTGCAAGGCTGTAATGAGTAACCATATAATATGCCATGTTATATGAGTATCTGAATAATAATTACATGTTCTGAGTGAATATTTGTGATATATGTGATGTGTGTTTATAATCCAATGAAACAATCAATGATGGTTCACTTATTGAGTCCGCAAAACTCTTCAAAAATTGCAATGTGATTTTTCAGGCACGAGACAGGAAACCTAGTTCCTTAGTCGGGACTTAAAGAATTTTTTGGATAGAAAAATGAGTTAGAGGTCTGTCAGCTGACACCAGAAGCGCTGTTGCATTTATTTTGTTGTTTTGTTAGAACCTATAAAAGATTTTGTACATATGTTTATGATGGAAATAGTGTAAGATTTGTGAATGAATGCAATCAATGGGTTTTAAAATTTAGTGCCTTCTGATTATTTTAGATGATGTTATGTGTAAGTTGGATTTGTTTTTGCTCTAACATGACTTTATCATAAGATATGTACTTAAATATTCTTGAATGTTTGGGTATGTACCTTGTGACTGTGGGATGTTGCGTTTTTGGTATTAGAGTATGGTTTGACATCTTTAGGAGCAAATATGAGTTGAGATATGATAAATAGTGAGAAATTCATAAAGTAATCACACTTTCATTTGTTATAGGTCACCTTCTATAGGAGATTATATTGGAGAGTTAGCTGACATAGAGTCTGTAGGAGTCAATGTAGAGTCTCCTGTACCTAAGTTTGCTCAGATGCCTCCGAGAATTCCAGAAAGGCGAGAAAGAAGATATGATAAATTAAGGAAGCAAGGGGCTGTGGACTTCTACGGAAGTACAGACCCGACTGAAGCAGAAGGATGGTTTGAGCGAACTGAAAGAGTGTTCGACCAGATGGACTGTGAGGCAGATGAGAGGTTTGATTATGCAGACTCACTCCTGCAAGGTCCCGCATATCAGTGGTGGAAGACTATTTCGGGCAGTACCACCAGACCTTGTAGCTTGACCTGGGAGGATTTCCTGAGAGTATTATGAGAGAATCACTTGTCGAAGATTTACACAGATCAAAAAATGAAAGAATTTTTAGACCTGAAGCAAGGCAAACTCACAGTGGTAGAGTACGAGATAAAATCAATGAGCTAATGAGATATTCAACTACATTGATCCCAACAGAGGAAAAAAATGTAGATGATTTGAGGACGGTTTGAACATGGAGATCAGAACAAGACTGAACATTTCTAATTTGGGCAATTTTACAAAACTCCGAGCGGTCTCGATCAGAATTGAACAATTGTTAAAAGATGGACATTCAGATAACAAACAGGAGGTTAAAGGTAAGAGGCAGGATGAGTCTCAGGCTGATTCTGGCAGAAGCTTCAGAAAGTGTCAGAATAGATCGTCTCAATTCCAATCTAGATCGAGATAATCTGGGTCCCAAGGAAGAGGTAGATTTGTTCAGTCTGGGGAAGGTAGAGGACAGATGCATGCCAGTCAGTCACACCAATTGCCTGAATGTGAGCACTGCGGTAAAAAGCATGGTGGTAAGTTTTGGCGGATATCGGGAGCATATTTCGATGTGGCTCATATGAGCATCAGATCAAAGATTGCCCTGAGATGTTGGAAACACAGTCTGGAGCTAGAGGAGGAACTATGACTGAGACTACAGTTCAACAGAGTAGAGCTGACAGACTTGCACAGAGAGGCAGAGGTAGAGATAGGACTCAGTCAACAGGGCCTAGTGTCAGGACTGAGGTGCGGAGCAACCAGCCGTAATCTCAAGCCAAGGTCCACGCCATTACTAGACAGGAGGCACAGGACTCCCCAGATGTGACAACATGTGTATTGAATGTTTTTAATTTCGAAGCATATGCACTGGTAGATCCAGGATCTACACATTCATTCATCACCCCGCATCTGGCATCTAGATTGCATTGTGAGCGTGAGACACTAAAATATGGATTAGTAGTGAGTACTCCACTGGGTAGCACAACAATGATTAGTGAGGTATGTAAGAAGTGTATAGTTCGGATTGATCAGGCAAAATTAGAAGCTGATTTGATTATATTGCAACTAAGAGAGATAGACCTCATCTCAGGCATGGATTGGCTCACTGCTCATAGGGCAGTGATGAATTGTTATACTAAGGAGGTAGTGCTTGAATCCCCTAATTAGCTGAGAGTCATATTTCGAGGAGTTAGTCAGGCAGTGCTAGCCCGATTAATTTCATTTATGAGTGCTTTGAGATTAATCTGAGGTGGATGTGAGGCTTATTTGGCCCACGTGGTGGATACTCGAAATGAACAACCCATTTAGGATATTCTAGTTGTTAAGGATTTCTTAGATGTGTTTCCGGCTAAACTACCGAGATTAGCCCCTGAAAGGGAGATGGAGTTTACTATTGATATTGTTCCAGGTATGGCTCCTATATCAATTCCTCCATATAAGACGACACCTATTGAACTAAAGGAACTGAAAACCCAGTTGCAGGAGTTGTTAGATAAGGGTTTCATCAGGCCTAGTGCATCACCTTGGGGAGTTCCGGTATTGTTTGTAAAGAAGAAGGATGGCACCCTGAGATTGTGTATTGATTACTGAAAGTTGAATCGAATAACAGTTAAGAATAAATATACATTGTCGAGAATTGATGATTTGTTTGACCAGTTACAGAGAGCTCAGGTGTTCATAAAATTAGACTTGAGATTGGGATATTACCAACTGAGGATAGCTGAGGCGGATATTCCCAAGAGTGCATTTAGAACTAGATATGGGCACTTCGAGTTTTTGGTAACGCCATTTGAATTGACTAATGCTCCGACAGCTTTTATGGCATTGATGAATAAGGTATTTCAACCTTATTTAGATCACTTTGTGATTATTTTTATTGATAACATTTTGATGTACTCGAAGTGTAGACAGGATCATGCTGCACATATGAGATTTGTTCTCTAGATAATGGGAGAAAAACAGCTTTATGCCAAGTTCACTAAGTGTGAGTTTTGGTTTGATCAAGTAGTATTTTTGGGTCACATAGTGTCTGGACAAGGCATTTAGGTGGACCAAAAGAAAATAGAAGCGGTAATGAAGTAGGAGGCTCCAAAAAATGTGTCTGAGATCTGGAGTTTCCTTAGATTAGCTGGGTATTACAGAAGGTTTGTCGAGGGGTTTTCACTGATCTCATCCCCTTTGACAAAACTTCTGAGAAAGAATATGGCTTTCAGATGGAGTGATAATTGTCAGAGGAGTTTTGAGGAACTAAAGCATCGGTTAATTTCAGCACCTGTGTTAGCTATCCCATCTAGTTCTAGAGGTTATGTTATGTATAGTGATGCATCTCATCAGGGTTTGGGATGTGTACTAATACAGTATGGTAAAGTTATAGCTTATGCATTGAGATAATTGAGGTCCCATGAATTTAATTATCCAGTTCATGATCTGGAACTTGCTGCAATAGTGTTTGCTCTAAAAATTTGGAGATACTACCAGTAGGAGAAACTTTTCAAGTGTACACTGATCATAAAAGTTTGAAATATCTATTGAGCCGGAAGGAGTTAAATATGAGACAAAGGAGGTGGGTAGAATTGATAAAAGACTATGATTGTACAATTAAGTATCATCCTGGCAAAGCTAATGTTGTAGCTGATGCATTGAGTAGGAAATCATATAGCAGTGTGACACAAGTACAGTTATCGAGGTTACCTAGCCTAGTTCAGTTGAGAGCACTGAATGTTGATTTGAATTTGGAGCAGAATGATACATTGATAGCTACTTTGAAGTTGAGACCTGTGTTGGTTGAACGAATCAAAAAAGCTCAGAGAAGAGATCCAGATTTAGTGAAGTTAATTGAGAAGTTGAAAGCGAATCCGGATTCTAAATTTGAAGTGAGAGAGGATATTTTGAGGTTAAAACAAAGATTATTTGTGCCCAATATTAACAATTTGAGGAAAGAGATTTTGGAGGAAGCTCATTTAGCACTTTATGCTATACCTCCTAGTACTACCAAGATGTGTAACACGTTGAAACAACATTACTAGTGGCTTGGTATGAAAAAACAAGTACCAGGGTTTGTGTCTAAATGCATAACTTGTCAGCAGGTTAAGGCTGATCATCAAGCTCCAACAGGGAAATTACATTCGTTACCTATTCCAGAGTGGAAATGGGAACGAATCACGATAGATTTCGTTATAGGTTTACCGAGGACTTCGAGGCAACATGATGCCATTTGGGTCATTGTGGATAGACTGACCAAATTAGCTCATATCTTACCAGTGAGAGAAAATCTTTCACTAGATCAATTAGCTCAGCGATATGTGAATGAGGTTGTGAGGTTACATGAGGTTCCAGTGTCCATAGTTTCGTACAGGGATCCTAGATTTACCTTGAGATTTTGGGGTAGTTTACAAACAGCTTTGGGTACTAAACTGAATTTCAATATGACCTTTCATCCTCAGACAGATGGTCAGAGTGAGAGAACGATCAAGACTGTCGAAGATATGCTCAGAGCTTGTGTTCTGGAGTTTCAAGAAGCATGGGATAAATATATAGCTTTGATTGAATTCGCCTACAATAATCAGTATCATAGGAGTATTGGTATGGCTTCATATGAGGCGTTGTACGACAGGAAGTGTTGTTCGCCTTTATACTGGGATGAAGAGGGTCTAAGAATTTTTGAAGGCTCAGAATTGATTCAGGATACCATTGATAAGGTAAAATTAATCCGCAGTAGAATTAAAATGGCACAAGATAGACAGAAAAGCTATGTGGATCAACACAGGAGAGATATGGAGTATCAAGTTTGTGATAGGGTATTTCTGAGAGTATCACCTTGGCGAGGTGTACTGAGATTTGGTAAGAAGGATAAGTTAAGTCTGAGGTATATTGGTCCATATGCGATAATTGAAAGAATTGGACTATTGGCTTATAAGTTAGCCTTACCTTCGGAAATGGTTCAGATACGTAATATGTTTCATGTAAGCATGCTTAGGTGATATCGTTCAGATCCAACTTATGTGATATCGACTTAGGAGATTGAAGTCCCTAGTAATCTGAGCTATGTTGAGGAACCTGTGAGGATAATTGATTACCAGAATAAGTAACTGAGGCACCGGGGGATCCCGATGGTGAAAGTCCTTTCGAAGAATTATTCGAGTGAAAAAGCCACATGAGAAATGGAGGAACACATGAGGAATCAGTACCCCTACCTATTTAATCATTCAGGTAAAAATTTCGAGCACGAAATTTTTGTTAGGAGGGGAGAGTTGTAACATTTCGATACCCATGTTAAGGCTAGAATAGTAAATTATGAGAAATTAGGAAAATACACGTCATGCATAAGTTAAATGTGTCACGCACATTTTTGCACATTCATATGATTGTACATGCATTCATTGACATTTT
>JAOQMP010000008.1:7953913-7967703 GCA_027563575.1 Erythroxylum pedicellare
GTTCGGATTCGTGAAAGGGAGGAAGACCCCCCTCCCCTCGCACCTGCTGTCTAGAACACACAACTCAGTTATAGTGCGGTGGTTACTTGCCAATCCGACCCTGGCTCCGAAGCGAAGGATCTGGATTGGCCTGTCGAGGAAAAAATTGAAATAGCAAATGGAGACATCTCTATCATACAAGGCAAATTTGGCCTGGGTCTAGAACTTTCAAATACATTTAAAGGCAAATTAGACCAAGCCTGGGCAAAAACAGTAGTGATCAAATTACTCGGACGAAGGCTTGGGTTCAACATGCTCAAATCTAAACTGATTAGAATGTAGAAACCTCAAGGCCCCATGAAATTGGTTGATTTAGACAATGAATTTTACCTAATCAATTTCTTAGAAGAGGAAGACTTTATCCGGGCTCTCATCCAAGGTTCGTGGATCATTGCGAGTCACACCCTCTCAATGCAACCTTGGTACCTGAAATTCCACTCGACAATTGGAAAGATCACACACGTGGTGGCATGGGTTAGATTCCCCGAACACTCCGTGGCTCGGTACCTCCCGTCAATCCTCATCACTCTGGGCAACTTAGTGGGAAGAACTGTCAAAATCAACACCAACACACAAAACACTTACCAGGGCAAATTTGCGCTGGTTGTGGTGGATATAGACCTTAGTTCACCTCTCAGATCTATCGTTGAACTCGACGGTGAACCCATCAAGATGGCATATGAGGGTTTACTCTAAATATGCCTATCCTGTGGAGTGGTCGGACATGGACTATCGGCTTGCCCCAAATGCCCAACTGAGAAATCTGACATTGTGCCCCCCACCGCAGGACAACAGTCGACCCCTCCCCTAGCGACTTGCGTAGAACCTTCTTCTGGAGAAATAAACACCCAGGAGTTCGGGCCTTGGATGCAGGTCCAAAGAAGGGCTCGCTGGCAGCCACCGCCCCCCAAACACATCGCCTAAACAGGAGCACCGTTAACCTTCTCATGAGCCAACAAGGCTCGCGATACGTGGCTCTGACAGCAATAGAGCCGTTGGTCTCACCAACGGATAGTCCCTACCCGAATGAGGACACGCTCCCACCTACCAGCCACAATACGCTGCTGAAGAATCTAGATAGGGATAAATTCCTAATGCAGGCATCGACTAAAGATCAAAGGCTGAAGCGTGCGTCATTTAACGTAGGCAATGGAGCATTTAACCAACGCAGTAATATGACGCCGCACATCACCAGGCCACTCCCACCCTTACCTCAGCCCACCAACAGTCCTATGCAGGCCAAGGCCCAAGCTAGGCAGCCTTCTCCCTTATTGCTCATCCAGCCTACATCCCAAGCAACCCCTAGCCCACTTCCGAATCATGTGGCCCTATCGATACCCTCCTATGCAGAGGTGATTTCCCAAGACCAATCAACAACGTTACCCATCCACGCTGACTCGGGGTACAGGGAAATAGATACTAAACCCATAGTGGATTGGCGTCATAAAGCCTCGGCCTCGACCAGTCACACTCAAATGATACCCCCACCAAGACCTCCCGACTGGGAAGATGTCACAACTGCAATCAATGACAACAATACCGAGTCTGACACTCAAATGGAGGAGACCACACAAGCCCTTGTGCCGATCCTGAGTCAGGAGCTGACTAATACTACAGTCTACTCTCATGTAGCCTAGAGGCCCCTCTCTCTCCAGCTGTTATGTTAATATTAATCTGGAACTGCCAAGGGGATGAAGGTAAAACCTTCGAGCCTATTATCAAAAGCTATATTCGAATCCACAAACCCATTCTTGTTGTTTTGGTAGAGCCACGTATAAGTGGAGTTCGAGCGCTGGAGGTTATTAGGAGTTTGAGTTTTAGCAAATCTTTCAGGGTAGAAGTCGAAGGTTATTCTGGGGGTATTTAGCTTTTTTGCAAAGCTAAGATTGCGGTCCGCATATTACTAGCTCATCGCCAATTTGTGCATACTTGTATTAAGTGGGACCAAATATCTTTTGACTTTACTGCAATTTATGCTAATCCGACGTATTCAATACAAAAATATTTATGGCAGTACCTCAGACAAATCGCTAGGATCACATCTAAACTCTGGCTGTTGGGTGAGGATTTCAATGCCAAATTGGAGAGCATTAATAAACGAGGAGGTTCTCATTTCCAACCTATCGTTAACCTTCACTTTCGGGACTATGTGCACAACTGTCATCTGCAGGAACTTGGATTCTCAGGCCCTAGATTCACGTGACGGCGAGGCCAAATTCTTGCTCATCTAGACTGTGCCTTCTGTTTGAATATTTGGCCTTCCACTTTTTCCCACACTAACGTTACCCACTTACCTTTCCTGAAGTCCGACCACTGGCCTCTTCTAATTTCTCTTACTAATAGCATGCACTCTCTTCCGACGAGTAGATCGTTCAAATTTTAGTCCGTGTGGCTTACTCATAACTGCTTTGGTCCGTTTGTAGCTGAGAATTGGAACCCAAATAGTCAGGACCTTAGTGGATCGATTAGTCTATTCTCGGAAGGATTACAGCAGTGGAACAAGACTATGTTTGGCAATATATTCCATTGAAAGAAGAGACTCATGGCAAGATTCGAAGGCATCCAAAAACATCTCAAAGACACGGAGGAATACCTTCGGTAAGAGTTGGAGCAGGTCCTGTACTAAGAGGAATTATACTAGCATCAGAGATCCATAAGCCAATGGTTAGATTAGGGAGATTGCAATACCAAATACTACCACGCAATCACTGTGGTTAGACAACGACAAGTGCGGGTTAGTTCTTTGCAGGATGTCAATGGCAATGTGATTTCAGACTCAACGAGCATTCGACGATTAGCACAACAATATTTTGAGAAGTTATATAAGGCCGAACGCATGCACCCAGCTAACTGGCAACTCCAGGGCCAGTTCCCTCCCCTTCCTCATCAAACCTATACCGGCCTGAGTCGTCCCCTTAGTCCTAACAAAATCAAGGCAACGCTTTTCAGTATGACTCCCAACAAGGCACCAGGGTTCGATGGGTTTACAGCTCTTTTCTACTAATCCCAATTGGACTTCATCGACCTTTCTCTGACTGTCTTCACTCAACGAATTTTTCAACACAAAATTTGGGAATCTGCACTCAATCGCACCATTATGGTCCTCATATCGAAGATACCGTCTCCCAATTCGATTACGCAGTTCAGGCCCATTGTGTTATATTCTGTACTCTACAAAGCTATTACCAAGATCATTGTCAACAGACTTAAACCTTACCTGGACAATTTGGTTGCTCCAACCCAAAGCAGTTTTGTCCCTGGGTTCTTAATTACGGATAATATCATTATTGCTCAAGAAGTTATCCACGCGATGAAAAGGAAAACAAGACGGCAAGGGATGATGGCTTTAAAAGTGGATCTCGAAAAAGCTTACGATAGGCTATCATGGGATTTCATTAAAGACACTCTAATTGACGTCGAGATTCCTAATTCCTTGATTAACCTCATAATGAAGTGTATCTCCAGCGTCTCAATACGAGTGAACTGGAATGGTGAACTTAGTGAGGAATTCAGTCCATCCAGAGGTATCCGTCAGGGTGACCCCCTCTCGCCTTACTTATTTGTTATGTGTATGGAACGATTAGCTCATTTAATTACTCAAGCTGTGACCCAAAGGAGATGGAAGCCTATTAAACTTAGCAGAAATGGACCTCCTCTATCTCACTTATTCTTTGTAGACAATTTCATCCTTTTTCTCCGAAGTCGTCATGGACCAAGTGTTCATACTTTGGGACATTTTAATCTCGTTCTGTGCTGCCTTTGGCCAACGCATCAGCCACGACAAATCCAGATGCTATTATTCTAAAAATTTCCCCCTTTCGAAGACACACAACTTATCCAGAGCTCTGGGTTTTAAACAAACAAACGATCTAGGACAATATCTAGGAGTTCCCCTGTTGCACGAACGAGTAAGCAAACGAACCTATCAATTCATTCTTGACAAGGTTCAACAACGATTATCTGACTAGATAGCCAACCTTCTGTCTATGGCAGGATGCATCACTCTGACCTAATCAGTCATAGCAGCCTTCCCCAGTTATACAATGCAGACAGTCCGGTTGCCCCGCAGTCTCTGTGATGAACTGGAGAAACTAATGTGACAATTTTTGTGGGGTTTGACCAATGACAATAAGAGAATATCGTTGGTCAAATGGGAGGAAGTTTGCAAACCTAAAGAGTTTGGGGGTCTTGGCATTAGACAACTCTGCATTACCAACGATGCTTTATTAGCAAAGTTAGGCTGGACCACGCTTGCCAAGCCTAATGCCTTATGGGTAAAAGTCCTCTCTACGAAATATAACTTTGATGCTAGTCATATCCCCATATCCTTTGATGCAAAAGGGGGTCAATGATCTAGAGGAACATAAAGGCAACTTGGCACCTCGTTCTGAACGGAATGAATTGGATGATAGGCGATGGCACGAGGACCAGGTTTTGGTTAGACCTTTGGGTTGTGGGAGTAGGCACCCTTATCTCCCATGTTCTAACCCTAATCCCTAAGTCCACTTGTAACCTCAGTGTCCAACAATGTGTGGATGTGGATGGTAATTGGAAATAGGATGTATTTTAATCTTATCTCCTGACTTCGATTTGCAAGTCAATAGCTGGGACGTTTCTCCTGAAACCCTATTTAGGGCAGAATAGGCTGATCTGTGGAATTTCTAACACTGGACAATTCACGGTAGCTTCCACTTATTCTATGATTATGGATAATGAAGATGCCTCGCCCCATGGTGCCTAGAAGGTACTCTGGCAATGGAAGGGCCCACCATAAATCCACTCTTTCCTTTGGCTCCTCACACACGATCGATTACTCACCAACCAACATCGTGTCCGTAAGCAAATCACTATGGACGGTGCCTGTTATCATTGTAATCTTGAGGAATCCTCGATTCATGTCATGCATGACTACATCAAAGCCCGTCAAGTGCGGACCTCATTCCCTCCACAGCTAGTTTCCAATGTTTTTTTCACTACGCCAACTCGAGAGTGGCTTATTCACAATCTCCAACCCCATCGCTAAGAACTTGGGCACGACTGGTCATGTCTTTTTGGAATTACTTGTTGGTTCCTATAGTAATGAAAAAATTCGGCAATTTTTTATGACCAATTTACTTGGCCTTCCTCACCAATTTCTCTTATTTTGTCTTATGCAGGTCTAATCTATCATTCAGCCGAGTGGCAAAGTCGAGCTCTTACTGGATATCGCCCCTGACAAATTCAACAAACCGGATGGAGTAAACCCCCTTTTGGTTAGATAAAGCTAAACACGGATGGAGCATGCAAGCGAACCTTATCCTTAGCCACAGTAGGAGGTCTATTAAAGGACAATGCAGGTCACTAGATTGGAGGGTTCGCTCAGAAACTGGGCTGGTGCTCATCCTTGTCAGCGGAACTCTGGGGAGTATTTACAGGACTCACGTACGCGTGGAATCTGGGTTATCGCCGGATCGAATTGGAAGTGGATTCTACCGCGGTGATAGATATCCTCTCATCCTCAGCCAACAGAACAAAGGCGATGAATCCCATTGTCAGGGGCATTCATGAATTGTTCGCTCGAAACTAGACTGTTGCTCATCAAAATATCTACCGAGAGAGCAACAGATGCGTTAACTGACTGGCCAACTATGTAAGTCATTTTGATGTAGGAGTCATGTATTTTGAGACTACACCCATAGGGTGTCATCTTATCTTTCTAGAGGATATGTCGGGGATCTGTTTTCCCAGACTAGTTATGTAATTCGTTCCGTTCATTCCCTTTCAATTAAAAAAAAAAAGATCAAACTCTAACATTTTCAAATGTTCCAATTAAATCTCTTCGTTTTAAAATATTTAAGAAAGAAGTTACATGGATAGAAATTTTAGTAAAATTAACTTTTTATTAGTTAAACATCATGTTAGTATTTTTAATTTCTTAAATAAAATGCAACCCATTGGTACATAACAATTGAGATTTATTATCTAAAATATATAAATATGGTTCATTGTTAAGTGACAAGTGAGAGTTATTGTTTGAAATTTATAAATAGTGACTCTACAATAAGACCTACTTTTTAATTAATTTAAAAAGTAATTATACAAAAATATTTAAAAAATAATGTTAGTATTAACATGATATAAAACTGTTTATTCTAAATATTTTAAAAACGTTACTTCTAAGTTTTGAGTTATATTTTGGTTCAAATTGCAATTCAGACTGGAGATATTTGTTATGCTCACCAGTGCCGATAATTTAAAAATTTGGGCCCTATCTACTTTTTAAATGTAGTATTACAAATCATGTGAGGTAGGGCAGCTTAACCATGTGATGTCAGAGAGTGGAATTTCTTATATGATCATGCGTTGCAGTACCATACTAGAGCAGAGATAAATTAGATTGATTATTTTTCTTGGTACAAGTTATAGCTGAATCGGAATTTGTGCAATTTGAACTTATCATATCTTAATTTATTATTTAAATAAAAGTAAAAAGCACAATATAGAAAGTCCAAATCTGATGATTAACATGGTAATAATACTCAAATTAGTTGAAAGGAGTACGAGCTCATGACACTATTCCACCCAAATTTTACATATAAAATGTAATGTGAAAGGATAAAGTATGATTAAATAATTCAATATATATTCAACACCTACCTTCTTCTTCATAAACAGTGAACGACGCACGTAAGCAAATATTTCACGCGCTCAAGTTGTTTTGAAACAAGCGCACAAAATTTATGACCTGCTGGGAAATGCCGACGTGCGTCATGGAGAGGTCTGGTATACGTCACCTAATAGATTAACAGTGACCAACAAATGAAGAAAACGGTAGCTTTCAACCACTAATTCGGAGCATATCTTCACCTACCGCAACACGGTCACACACACACTAGCCTCCCCAACTCTTCTCCTCATCCACCAAACCCTTTTTCCTCCTAACAGCACAAGCATTTGCTCAAGTGCTACCACCGTTTTTAACCCAAAGCCAAACATATCCTCCCCTTTTAAATTAGAGAATCTCTCTCTTAACCTAATTGGGTTGGTAGGTGGGGAAAATTCAGAAGTGAAGGTGATAAAGAGTTGGAGCTCTTATTATGGAAACATGTAGAGCTCGAACAATTGGTTGGTGAGCAGGTGTGCGTGACCAAATGGGTGTAAGATTCCACTTTGCTAACACCTTCTCTAATGGCAATGGCCACATGTCTGACAACCTAAGCATCTCCGTACCTTACCTCGTCCCAGTTGCACAAACCGAAGTTCCTTAGCTTGTTTGATCCAAATCAACTCGTTATGGATCCAAACCAAATAACGAGTCAAAGGCAGCATAATTAATTGTTATGGATGACAACTGTTTCACCAAATAAATATTAATTAGCTGTTTAAAAATGGATTCTTTGTGTTAAACTCGTATCTTAACCTTAAAAATAAAGTGTTAATTGAAAACGTGTTTTTAGTTCTTTTCTTTAACATATTCAAAGAATTAGCTGGACCCAAGTGCACTGCCGAGCTTTGATTCGAGTCTATAATTGTTGTCGAGACTCGAGTCTCGACACATGGGTGAAGTTTGCAATTGGTTAGTAAATTTTTCTTACTTATTCTAGCCAGTAAAGACAAACTATACTTTAAAAAGTCACAGTTGGGACATGCACCACGTGATTATATTATACATTTTTTATGTTAAAGTGGATGGTATCACACAAGGGAAGCTTTTGCACGTGCCATTTAAGTATGTCCCTTAACTAGTGGCATTGGGAAAGCTGCCAGATGTGAAAGGCAAAAAGCCAGCATATTTAAGTATCATCAATACTCTATACAGCTTGCCAAAGCAAAGCCTGGCTCCGGCAACCTAAGGTTTTGTTTCTCCGAATCAACAATTATAAAGATTAAAGAGCAAACTGCAAGCAAAGAAAACATGACACTAACGTCTGCGAAAGAGATATTTACCTTCACCATCCATAAAAATTATAACCAACAACAACACCGTCGTCATCAACAACAGAAGTTACAACTACAAATTGGCAGTCTTTGTTTGTGCAATTAATATTTCCCAATTAAGAAAAATTAAAGCAAAAGTAAAACAAGAAGAAAAATATTTTTAAAAAAATAATAAAGCGCCCCCAATAACACTTTTGTAAGTGGGATTATTTTTGGAATAATAATGATATCATTATTGTTGTTTTGTCTTTTTCTAGTCTCCCCTGGAAGGGCACCAGGGAGTCATGTCCATAGGATAGCTACCCAATACCCTCAAGAAGGACGTGAACTCCTGCACCTCCGCCAACGCGTTCTGAGCCCTAACCTCCGCCATGGACGCCTCAAAATCCACGTAAAACATGTATTCGAAGTGCTTTGCCGTCCCAACGTTGGCGTCGTCCACCAGTCTGATCGGCCTGTTCCGGTGCGGCCGCGACTCTATCTTCGTCAAGCTTATGTTCCTAAAGGCGAAGGCCGACAACACCTTGAACAGCACGCTCGTCCCCTTGTCGTGCGCGAATACGATGCTCGTCTTGAACGGCCGGTCCGTCCTCGGGATTATTGGTTCACGCGCCAGCATCACGAAACGCGTCACGTTGCTCGAGTCGTCCTGAATCCCGTCTGCCAGGATCTGCAGCCCGTAGAGCTCCGCCGCGCGTGCGCTCGCTATTGCCGCCGTGTCGCGGAGGTTGTTCGCTGCTATGTACTCAGCCGCTCCCGCCGTGTCGTCCACAGCCTCCCGCGCGGCTTGGAGGCCCATCTTCGTGAGAGTCAGCTCGCACTGAGCGAGTGCCTGAGGGTGCGAGATGACGCGGGTAATGTACTCCTTGCGTACACCTGGGAGTGCTAGGAGGCAGTGGTGAACCGGTAACTGTACTTCTCCTACGATGTGGAGACGGTGGCGGAGGAGCAAGTCGTAGTTCCGGTGAATAGATCCACCGAGAGAGTTCTCCACTGGCAAAACCGCCCGATCTGCAATCCAGAGCTCAACAGCTTGGAAAGCGACCTCGAATTGGTCACAAGGAATTGCTTCGCAGTTCGGATACGCCTTTCCGGCGGCCGCCTCGGAGTATGCACCGGGAACTCCCTGATAAGCCACGCGCAGTTGAGATCCATGCATCGGGGCCGGAGAAAGGTCGGTGATGGTGAGTGGTTTCTGTATCTTACCATTGTTCGTGCCCTCAGTTACCTCTTTTTTTATGGGAACAAGACTGAGGTCAATAGAGGTCTTGTGGCCGTTGACTGAAGCGACATGATCGGCGCCACTGGCGTCTCCACTGGTATGATCAGTGGGTTGCTGGTGAGACAGAACTTTGCTGGCAAGGATAGCGCAGGAACTTTGCCAGTCGGCTCGAGTGTAGCCGACGCCGTTGACGAAATGGACCGAGTCTGGTCGATGAATACAGTGAATAACAGTGACTCTATGCGGAGAGAGCCGGGCGAGTGGTGGCCGAGTCTGGTGAAAAGACGACTTAAGCGAAGAGGGAGGGAATAGAGTATGAACAGCCATAAACACTGCTTCTGCTTGACCTCCGGAAGCGATCCGTTTTGGAACCAAACAGAAAAATTGAAGATGACAAGAGGAAATCAGGTAAAAAAAAAAAAAGCAAATAAAAGTGTGTAAAATAGGCTAATTAAGTGGGTAGTAAAAAGCTTGGTGTTCTCTATCGAAGGGAACGTCAAGCTGAGAGAAGAAGGTGGGGGTGTTGAGGGGTTTTA
Source organism: Erythroxylum pedicellare (assembly GCA_027563575.1). Classification (NCBI taxonomy): domain Eukaryota; kingdom Viridiplantae; phylum Streptophyta; class Magnoliopsida; order Malpighiales; family Erythroxylaceae; genus Erythroxylum; species Erythroxylum pedicellare. Next base: position 7,963,628 of record JAOQMP010000008.1, read on the forward strand.
TACCATGGAGTAGACAAGTCTTTTCCGGGAGGTGGTTCGGTCAATCTCACACCTAACCCCTCTCTCTAATTTTTTGAATTTCTTTTTCTTTCTTAATCCTGATTAATTTATTTTTAAACAAACAATAAATTGGAATAAATAAATCTGGATCTGGCCTCCTCTCGTAGAAATTAGAATTAAAGAGAGAATGGGATGGGCCAGCCAACCCCATTGTACGAACAGTTTCCACGTCGTCATTTTTGTTTTCTTCCTTTTCTCTGTTGTACCCATCCATCATTGGCCCCTAACCCTATGCCACTTGCCTTGCACATATTTTTGTATTTCACACACTTACTTAATTTTCATTTGATGCCATATTATTTTATTAGCTTGTTTTGGATATTAACTAATGCCTGTTACTTATCCCAGTTATCGTGTCGTAGTCGTATTATTAACTTGTACAGTATTACTGACCGTATAAAGGGTTAGTCTTCCCTTATACCGTTTCTTACGCCTTTTGCAGTCTCTCTCTCTTTCGACCTACTTTTTATGTTTTGCATATTAACATTACGACTCTGTAATGTTGCAGGTGCCCAAATCTTCTACGCATCACTGTTTCCTTCTAACTTTATAGATGTTGACAACGAAACTTTTTGGATTTTATTCCCTTCTTAGTAAAGGTAGACCTTAACTTATTCTGGTAACCTATAATTGTAAGGAAGATTTTCTATCGCACGTCTTCAATCCTATTCCTACATATTCAGAGTTTTGGAGATTATATCACTCATTTATGGTCACTTTACCCTGCTCAGAACACACCTCCTTGGGTCTGCTTCGTTTTCTCATTTTCCATAGAAACTGTTTTGACACACGTCCCATCTTAAATATCAATTTTAGCCTATAAACTTCGGCATCCTTTTAATGGGTCCTTATATTTTGTTATACTTCCGTTTTACTTTGGTATGGCACCTTTCAGAACCAAACCTCAAGGTAACTTCTGTTTAGTCACAGATATACTAATGGGACTATGTGCATAAGCCTTCCATCAATCTTTCACTAAGTTTCTATTAAAAATTTTAAGGTTTATGAGCAAAATATCTGATATATTTTAATTTTAATTTTATAAAATAAGGTATCAGAATGTATAATTAGTCATAGAATTTAACTGTGTTGACTTGTTATTTTTTAAAATTTAGTACTTCAAATTTTAATTAAAAAAATTATACAAGTATTAATAGTGATCTAATCAATCGATAGATACCGCACTCTCTGCTTACCAATTAAATGAATTCCGGCAAAATAAAATATCCCTTATTATAATACTTGTGACATCAATGAAACTGATGTTAGACGATTCATTCTTAGAAGGTATTTGACTTGATTTTGGAATTGCATTCTTTTCTTCGCTACTTTAGAACCCAAAAAAAAAAAAAAAGGAACATAGGAACGAAGGGATGAAGTAGCTCTTCCAAGGAAAGGGGAGGTGAATACAAAGTATGGATGTATATATTTACTTTAAAGTTTTGTAAAAGATAAAATTTTTACAGCAGTTCTTAATTCCAAAGGACTTGTAGATGAAATACAGGTTAATTTCACACTCCAGTGGAAGTAAATTACAAAAGGACAGCACGCAACAAATTGTCTTGAGGACCACAACTGCCTCTCAACCCACATGGGATGTAGGGATCTAGAGTTTATGGCCGCTGTAATTGCCTCACTTTCTCCGCCACTCTCTGTTTGTTACGTTCTAAACATGCAAGGAAGGTCAAGTTTTGGCATGGATGCCTATGTGCGTCCTTTACGTTTCAACCATACAACATATGCGTTCATTATTACTTGCTGTTGCTTAACTAACTTTATTTTGAGAGTTTTTGTTTTGTTAGAATTGCGACAAAAGATTAGAATCATCTTGAATTTTGAAGACGACGTTTATTTGGAAATGTTGCAGTTAAAATTTGTAAATATGATTTAGATAAAATATATTCTTTAATTATAGATAGATTGTAAGAAATCCAACAATTTATCAAATGAGAACAAAACAGTGGCTCACCATCGTCGAAGAAAAACATATGCATTCCAAGAAACGTCGTGGTCGTTTGAATACACCACGTGTTTTAAGATGACACGTAAGTAAGCTTCCAGGACTACTTTTCGCATTCACTACAACTTTTCACTTTTTCTATCCATACATACCTCCGTCTTGTGGTACCAACAAGAAGTTTTGCTGCAATTAGAAGCCCTATCACGTGTTTCTTCTCTCTTAAAGCCAAGTTTGGGACCAGCATCTTCAAAATGAATATGAAAAACGGAACCAATCGTCGTCAATTGATTGATCAAAATCTGCACTTCGGAATCGTCAAATTAGTGTTGACCACACACTAAATATAAAGATTAAACTATGTGTTGTTTGGTAGGTCGGGCATGCACATAAACCTGCCAGTGAATGGTCGCATTAACTTACTCCTATTTGTATTCGAGTCATTGAAACCACGCATGGTCTTCTCATTAAAAATTAAGTTTCAACATGTTTGTTTTCGTCACATGTGAAACATACTTGTTCTTCAATTCCTAAAAACCATGTGATGAATCCGTATGTCCTAGGGGTTCAAGTCATCTTCCACATTTCTTTTAACGGTCTAAAGTTATGTTGTTTTCGTTAAACCTCTTGCAAGAAATATGTATTATACGTTTAACCAACTGCCTGACTCTATTTTGCCTTTCTAACGTGAATCATATAATGCAAAATCTTTCCTCCACATAAGGAAGGATTCTGAACTTGGATCTGGTGCATTCGGGTCAACATACAGTAAACTGTGTCAAAACTAATTTACTTATACCTCAAGTCAATGATACGAATATCGGAAACCGGTACCGCTGCGGGTGTAGGTGATACCAGTGCTAAATTTTGGTCGGTACAGGCCGGTACTGAGGATACCGAAAACTTCCGGACGATTCCGTTAAATCTTAAATCTCCAGGAACCATTTTGCAAAAAAAAGTCTAATCCTAAAAATCTCCACCCTCTTGACTGCTTGCTGCCGCCTCTCACTCTCACCTATCTTCTCTCTATCGCGCTCCCAGAGTCCGCCACCTACTTCTCACCGTCTGTCTCTCTCACTCTCATCGTCAATGCCACATCGCGACCCCTCCCTGGTCTCCTCCTCTTCTCCTCTGTCGTGGAATCGTGGTCTCCTGCTCACGGCTCGCCTCGCGTCTTCATCAGCTCAGCTCGTCTTCAACCTTCGTCCACGCCGCTTGAAGACGTCGCCGCCCCCTGAGATCCACCGCACACCTCACCAGTGACTGGGCACCTCCCTCTATCACAACACCGCCAGCCCACCGATCCACCAGTCGCACCACCGAAGGTTTTTTTTTGGGTTTGTGTTTTATCATTTCTGTCATTTATCGTGTTTTTCACTTGTTTCTACTTGATTTAACTTTTTATTGTGTTGGATGATGGATTGGATGATGAATTTGTTTGTTGACTGTCGATAGTTGTATAACACCAGTGAATTTTTGAATTGGTTTATTTCTGGTGTTGAGTTGAAGTTGAAGCCTAGTTTCAGTTGTATTTCTATTTTCTACTGGTGTTGAGTTGAAAATTGAAGTTGAAATTGGAGGCCATATGCTTTCTGTTGTGCTGACCTAAATGGAAGGAAGTTGAAGTTGAAGCCTAATTGAAGTTGAAGCAGCTGCTCGAAGGGTTTGTCATTTGTGTTATGACTTGTGTTTGATGAAAAGTTGAAGTTGATTCTATTATGCTGAATGTGTATTGAACTATTGACTATTCAGCAATGTTGAAGAATTGAAGTTGAAATTACATTTCTGTAATTGTGATTTGAAAATTGGAACTTGAAATTGGGTAAACTGGTTGGCAGTCTGGTATAGTAATATAGATATTAGATATAGTATAGTTGTTGTTGATTGTGGAAAACTAAAAATTGAAAATGAAAGTATGTTGTTTTATAAGTTGTGTTTGGTACTTTGGTATTGGACTTGGATTTTAGACAATTGTTATCAACTGAAAATTTTATGTTATAATTATAAATAATTATCTTGTTAGAAGTTAGAACTTTAGAAGTTAAATGCAATTGGTATA
>JAOQMP010000008.1:7969206-7981036 GCA_027563575.1 Erythroxylum pedicellare
GTAATGGTCAAGCGAAGCATTGGTCTTCATCTTTTTCTAAACCAGGTAATGGTAGATTGCTTTGCTTCATTTATTGTGATTCTCACAAATAAGATTGAGATGTCTGATATTACCTTTACATTAGGTCAGAATAGTTGAAGGCATTTTGCAAACAGAGAATTACCAATTTGGGTCAATAACTGTTGCGCTAACTCTTTATCTAATCAAGGTTACACAGGCTACTATGCTTGGCAAGAAAAAAGGCGGGTGAAGTAGTTATGAACTTGCAGTACCTGAAAATATTGTTCAATTCGTCCATTTTCTGTCTTGTTGGCTTGAGTTTTGACTGGAATGTTGAATTTCACACGCAATAAGCAAGTGCCCATGAGCACGGGTCAGCAAACATACCAATGCCATGGCTTTCACACCCAACAACCAAACTTCTTGCCTTGTAATCAGCCTCCGAACAATTGTCGATGACAAGCGCTTTGCTGATATTCACTTAATTCCAATAAATTCAAAATGGCGCTCGATAGCATTAGGCGATTTCATGCAGATACTATACAAATATGATGCTGTCTATTCAATTGTCAGGCTAACCAAACTTTTGTCCCCTGTGCCAAGATCTGTAAGAGTGGTTGTGAATCAAATAGAGAAAGGTGCACGCTCTTATCATCGCCAAAACGAACAAGTTATATTGACACGTATCATTAACTAACCAATTGCCAGATCGAGCCCCGTTAATGGAGAGAGCAAACCCTTTGGCATCAACTAGTCTAGATAAAAAATACAAGCGTCAAATTTAGCAGCAGCCATCTAAGTTGTTCCAATATTTTAACGTCATAAAAGTTGCATTCTTGATAAACTCTGACTAAAAACATCCAAAAGTCCGAACAATATCATAAGGTCTTACTCCTCTACCCTCTTTTTCTTCAATAGTTATTGTTCCTATTTTTTATATTGTATTGAATTTTTTTGCCAACCCCACTTGTTCAATTTTATGAACTCCACGTCTAACATAAACAAGTTTTTTCAACTTTTGTTCACGTCACACGGCAGTAGTAGGTAATCAGAAATGAACCCGTTACTAACATTTTATATGTATGACAAAATAAAAAGAGAAGTCCTAATAAGTTAACAATAAATAAATACTGTATGTAAAATTTAAAAATATTTTTTATTATTAAATTTTAAAAGTCATAAGTCAAATTATTTAACAAAATACTAAATGGTTATAATAAACGTACAAATGATTATATCAACATTTTGGACTTAAGCTTTCATGATGGGCTTTGATGTGGTTTCTACTATCGGCTTTTCCATTTGGGCTCTTTTCCACTTCTCCTGGCGAATTTTTTGAGCAGCTAAGCTCATCCCCCTCCGCCTTTTCATCCTCCACTCCCCGGGCCTGCTGAGAAAGCACATTTCCCCCTTGATCCTCTAGCTGACCCTCATCATCCAAATCCAGCGGCTCAAAGCTAGAGCCTATGTTGTAGGACAAACGACCCACTTGGGCTTTGTTAGGCCCACGAGTTCTTTTCTTCACCGCCATCCATGGACCAAAGCAAGAAATTTGGTTCGCTGGATTGGCAGTTGGGTTGTCATCAACCCGGAGTTTCCATTCGCTTGGGTTAGTCAACTTTGGCCCTTTTAGCTTTCTGTGCTTCACAGGCATCCTCCCGATGCCCATATCGCCTGCAGTGAAAACAAATACTGTGCAAGGGCGGGCTTGTTTAAATCAACTTCCACACAAATTTAGCAAACGTTCCCCGGGCTTAAGAGATTGTAATATCAGCTGCTTTGTGAACATTACAATTTTATGACCCAGCTGTTTCAGAAAATGCCCATGAGAATACTCCATCGGAATCTTGGGGAATCTAAAATAGACTGCAACCTTCGTCAGGGGCCTTGTCCATGGGTCAAAGTTAGGGTGCCATTTTCTCACCGTAAGATGGTGACCACGCACTATCCAAGGGCCTTGCTTCAGAGCTTTATCATAGTCTTGATCAGAAGGAAAACGAACCAAAACGAAGCCATTTCCTAGATCGATCAACACAAGCTCATTAATCGGTGACCAGAATTGTTTCATTTTCTTTGATATATCACTATAACTCACAAAGAGTCCCAAAACTTTAACAATGAAAGATTTCATCCATGGCTTTCTCATTTCCCCTTTCTGTTCAACAGTGAAGACGAATTTAGGGCAGAATTCAGTACCTTGGTCCTTTGGGCCTCATGAGTGATATCCACCTCTGCTTGGTCCACCTCAATTGTAGCAAAATCCAAGGCAGTGAGCCGTTGCCCCCAAAACGTCCAAGAAAGACCTCGTAGTCGCCCCAGGTTCGGACAACCACCACCGATTTGGGGACATCTCTCGCCTAAATTCACCTTTTTGTTGCTACAAATCAGTCTCCTCTGTGGTGAGACGGTCGAGATCAAGTGGGTTACTCATTCGTGTTCAACAAATGTTATTGGTATAAGTAGGTAAAGAGTAAGATTTTAAGGAAAATTACTGAAACATTTAATCGGTGAAAGATGACAACAATTAAGAGGCAGTATGAGACAAGTTTTGGCTACAACTCACCTTAATTGTCATGAAGAAGTAGGCAGCAGCAGGTAGAAACAGTAGCAATTTCTGAAATGTGAGACTCTCAGGCTAGGATGGATGAGAAAATAGGAACAGATCTTCTCTTTCCTTTACCCTGTATCCTCTGTTCCCTTTTATAACTTTTTAAAATAATAACCTATAATTTAAAAATAGAGAATTTTATATAATTATACAAAAATTTTGTGTGTGTGTATATATATATATATACCTCAAATTTAAAATTCCTTCACTCTCATCTTTTTAAAATCAAAATTTAATAATTAATTAATCTCATTTAAGTTATAACTCTAGTTGGATTTTAAAGATTGTTAATAAACCTGTTGATAAATATATGTAAAAACATGCTTTTGGCATCGTGAACATTCTTGAGTTTTCAGTCCGTTTCATATATTCTTCATCTTTCAGTTTAAAAGTATGTGTCGCACAAACATAAGCAATATAAAACAAATAAGGAAGTAAAAATATAAACATTTGTGTAGTTCAAATAATTTACGTGACATACGTCTACGAACAAGAAGATAGAATTCGTTTATTTATGTGAAAAAGACACTATAAAGAGAAGTATGATAGCCATGACACGCTTTCCAAAAGATCCAAAGGTTTCATCAAAGATTTACTTTATAAAATTTTTATCAAACTATTTGTAAACTAAGATTATATGTTAAAAGTCTAATTATATTGAAACTTTGTTGTCACATAAGTCTAAATGTTAGGGAATTTCTATTTTCACACATCTTAGAAAATCATATCATGAGTTCCACCACTCTAATGCCAATTTGCTTTTGTTTCTAAGCTTGTATGATTATCGGTTAGCTTTTTTTATTCCATTATTCACCAAATTTAAGGCACATCTTACAATTCCTCACCTTGACTTGAATTCTCCAATATCTAAATAAAAATCAAGCCCCATCATACAAGCCCCAAAAACCTTAAGTTGAGCAAACATTCACTAAGTTTCACAAAAAGTGACTTTATCAACATATTAGTTGTATCGTTCAAAGTTTAAATTTTTTAGCAAGATCTAATTAGATGCAATTAATTTTCAATCTTACGAAACTTCACATCTTTCATAACACTCATCTGTCTATCTTTCATTTAACTTTCCCTATTCCCTTGAAAGATAGTTAGATCCTCTCACTAATGGTAAGAGCATATGTGATCGATTCTCCCCAACCTTGTCTCCTTTATTACTTAAGCGTCTTTCTCTCTTCATCCTTAGTTATACCACGCTAATACTTTCTTCTTAAACTAGAATTTCCAACCACTTTAGCATATGTTCTAGGCTGCTTTAGTACTACCTTTGAACTAGTACTACTCATTATTGACTGTTGGTTTATGCTTTACAACTAATCGCTTTGATTATAGTTTAGTGACAATTATTTAAAGACATTCTTTATTTTATACATGTCTAGATATATATGATAAAGTCCATGTGATAATTATATATTGCAAATAAAAGTATAATGAGATTATAATTATAAGATTCATAATACATTTATGCATTATCTCTAAATGTTTCTAGTCATTGTTCTATTAAGACTGGACATTAATAAAACACAAAAAGAATAGCACCGTTATGTTTTAGTCGATTTCATATACTAAAGTAAGAGATATTTAAACAAACGTGTGGGTGCTTGTTCGATAACAAGTTCACTAAACAAACCTGATATGAAAAATTCATTTGGAATATTACTTGTATGTCTATGGAATTCTCATTGTGATGATTGTATAAGTGATTATTTGACTTGAGGTTACTAAAGTTATCTTGTATAGGGATTGCTATATTTTGATACTACTTATGATCTATTTAATCATGAGTCATTTAATCGACAGTAATTGGATATAGCATGAACTATATGGTGGTAGCTGAGTGACAAACTCATTTATTTATATATTTTTTCATATCAATTGGATGAGTTTTTGTCACTATAATTGGTTTTTATGGAATTATTTGATTATTATTTGAATTATCGTGCTAAAATGATTTTGGACAATTAACGTTACTTTATTTGTAATTTTTATAGACAACAGTATCAACCAAAAAGAAGCAGAAATCTTTAAAGGACAATCCAAAACGCAAGTAGAGAAGAAGAAAACGCAACAGAGAAAAATAAAAGAGCAGTCCAAAGCGCAGTGGACTGGGAGGATAAAAAATGACAATATGGAAAGGGGATGATAGAAGCATGTTTGGTCTGGAAAAAATAGGAGAGAAACAACAACGTAGTTGAAGAGGCGTGTGTGGTCCAAATGATAGTGTGAAGAGGAGGTTTTTGCAAGGGTTTAGAGTGTACAGGAACGGTGGACCAAAAACTATGAAAAAAATAGTGACATCAAGCTAAAATAGAAGGGAGGTGGCAAAAGTGGAGTGCGTGGTCTGGAAGAGAAGAAAACGTGAGGGCTTTGCGTGAACAGTGAGTGTGGACCGGAAACTATGCAATAAAATTGTCACATAAAGCATATATAAGGTAGGCGGCGTGCATGTGTGGTGTTGGCTGGGCAAAGAAGGAAAAAAACACCAGGAGTTGTGCTTCGTCTAGGAAAGTGAAAAGAGGGTACGTGCATGGTCTGGGCAACGCCCTCCATCAAGGCTTCGTTTTCAGTCCTCAGCTCCCAAAAATCCAAACCCTCATCTCCCACAAAATCCAAAACCCTCATCTTCCACCTTCTATGGTTGATCACCATAGCTCATTATTGACAGCATCTTCCATGGTTTTTCATGGCTAATTCATCCTAATCCTCTGATTCAATGGCAATAGCAAGAGCTTGAGTTTTCATAAGGAAGTTTAAGCTGCATTTATCTTCTACTCATTTAATTATTTAGCAATTATAAGGTCTTAGGATAACTATTTAATTATTTGAAGTTATATATGGAATATATCTTTGAATTGGAATATTCCTGTGGCTGTGTTATCGTTTAACAACTGATATTGTGCTAAATTTGGTTTAATTTTATTACTTTGTTTTGGGTCAAGACTTTATATTGAGATTTTAGTGAATATTTGGTAATTATTCAAGGTGGCTTGAATGTTTGGATTGTTATATCATTTGCTAGTATTAATTATATTTCTTTAATTATTAAGTAAAAATTGAGCATTAGTTTTAGTATCTTTGGATCTATTTTACTATTTTGATGGCGGTTAATAGATTAAGATTTTGGAAAATATTTTTGTAACGATTTGAGGTGGCTCAGTTGTTCGATTAAAAGCTTGATTTTAACTCTTGGTTCATTTGTTTAACTGTAATATCTATTTGAGTGATGATTGCTTGCGCTATTGAACTGGAGGGTTGCGCTTATCATTGTTAATTATTTTTATTTTTCTTCTTATTACATTCACTCACTACCATTTCGTATCATTCATTTTAAATTTAAAATACCAAAAACAAGTCCTTTACGTTTATTCTAATTCATTGCAATTTTAGTGGTAATTGATCAAATCACACCCCAGGCTGCATTGCATTTACTTACTTAAGAAATTAATTTCATTTTTGTTGGTTCCTCAAAGAGAACGAGCCGAGCTTGCACTATATGCAATCCTTAGTTAAATTTTGAAGTAACCCTAAGGCAACATCAAATTTAAGGTTATTTTAAATGGCGCCGTTACCGGGGAACCAAAAAATTGGTTCCTAGTAACTAATTGTCAAGTAACGTTTGATTGAGATTTTTGTGTTGAGCCTTATACTTACATTGGTATTGCATAGTCCATTTCCATTTCCATTTCCATTTTTGCATTTTGTTGGCTAGATAAAAGTTTTCGATTGATTGGATTACATTACTCTTGATTGTTTAATAATAGCCTACTCAGTTGCTTTTTTGAGTGTAGGAGTCCATTCTCTAAGTCAAGTTTTGGGAAAATTGCTCCTTTATGCATATTGGTGTAGTTTTTGACATTCTTTGATTAATTGTGCATATTACAGGTTTTCACACTCTTTCATACACTATAAAGTGTATGGTCATCTATACTCATACATTCATATACACACACACTTACACCATCAGATTCTTCCTTTTTTTTTTACTTGAATCTTGTTGTGTAAGTCAATTTTGCACCAGGTTCTTATCGTTACTGTTTATGCCTAGGAGTGATAGGACTTTACCTTTGAATCCCTAAATCTTGAAATTGAGAGGTTAGTAAAAAAAACTAGAAGAGAGAGGACAATAGAGGGGGCAAGTCAAGTTCTTATTGAGGAGGAGCATATTTCAAAAGAGTCAAGTTTTTCATCGAGTTAACAAGAACCTAGTGAGAGAGCTACCTCTAGTGAACACTTGTCTACTAGTGATTTTGAATTAGAACAAGATACCATGGATGGTGATAATGGTAATAATAGACATGATGAGCCTAATGGGAACAACAGACATGGTGAGAACAATATAGGGAATAATGGTGAGGATAATAGAAGCATGAGGGAGATTAATAATTCCATTGTTGATTACCCTTATGGCTTTTATATTGATGATGTAAACTTCGAAATTAAAGGAGTATTAATATCTTCCTTACCTAGCTTTCATGGCTTTGTAGGTGATGATCCACATAGGCATTTGAAGACTATGCACATGGTGTGTTCTTCCATAAAACCACCAACGACAAATCTTGACGATGTATTGAGGAGAGCATTCCGCTTCACTTTAAAAGGAAAAGCCAAGGAGTGGCTTTACACACTACTTTAACATTTCACCACATTAACCTGGGGTCAGTTGAAAGGAGTATTTTTAGATGAATATTTTCTTGCCTCTAAAACTTCGAGGCTCAAAAAGGAGATAACTAGTGCTGTGCAACGAGATAATGAATCCATACATGAATATTAGACAAGGTTTATCACATTTCTAGCCCATTGTCCACACCACAATATTTCAAAGATACTCTTTCTATGAACGACTCCTTCCACATCATAAGCCCTTAATTCATGTCGCAGCAAATGATTCGTTCAGAGAACCAATATTGCATGGGACTTACTTCAAAAGATGGCTACCAATGACCCTCAATCTGGAGACACAAGGAGGGTGTACAATACGTCTTCGACTTTTTTTCCAAGATATTCTTACTGAAATTGCTGCTTTGGGAAACTGAGTGGAGAAAAGACTTAATATTTTGGAGAATAATGTGAAGGCCAAGCAAGTTAATTCAGTGGGTCATTCTCAAGCTATAGTAGCCGGTTGTGAGTACTGTGGCTTCATGATGCATGCTTCCAATAATTGTGCTAGATATGAAGAAGTTCATGCCCTCTACCAAAATAGGAATGACCAATATCAAAAGAGGGATCCCTACTCCAACACCTTTAATCCAGATTGGAGAGATCACCTTAAATTTAGATGGGGTAGGGATCAAGACAACACTCAAGGAAATTCTTCTAATCAAATGATGTCTAATCAAGGGACATCATCTTCTTTTTCTAGGGTGATGAATTTGCTATGATCATGAAGGGCATTGCCGGGATTAATTCAAGATTAGATCAAGAAAAGACACCAACCGATGCTAAGTTGAATGCTATGGGTAATAAAATGGACCCATGCCTACAAAATGTGTTCTCTAAGTTAGAGTAAATAGACACTAAGCATGAGAACTTGAACACTTTTATTACTCAAATCTCTAACAACTTGAGTGAACAACAAGCAATGACTAGTAGCTCTATACTCTCCAGCACAGTGATAAATCCTAAATCTTTGAATGTAATCATAATGAGAAGTGGTAAGAAAATTGGTGCTAAGAAGGTGAAATTCAAATAGAACGAAGAGGATGAAGAATCGGTTAATGAGGAAATAGAAGTTGAGTCTCCTCTTCCTAACACCACTCAAGAAATCTCCTAAGATGAGAAAAAAGTTTCTATTTAATCTGAAAGCCTACAAGAAAAGAAGCTCACGGAGAAGTCTCGAAATCAACTAGTGGTCCAAAATGATGAAGGGGCAGTAACCATCATGAAGAGACCAATGGAGGAAGGATCACCTTCCGACTCCAAAGGTGATGAGGTAAACATTTGTGACTTACCTTTTTCAAATTCTTACTTGGTTAGTAAAAAGATTGTTGACAAGAAAGACAATGATGAATTGTTTGAAATGTTTACTGAACTTGAGATGAATGTTCCATTGCTTGAATTGATTAAAAAGATGCCTAAGTGTGATAAATTCTTGAAAGAACTATGTACAAATAAGAGAAAGTATAGGCATAGTGAGAGAATCCAACTGGGGTTGAGTGTTGGTGCCTTATTTAAGCCATAGTTGCCCATTAAATGCAAGGACCTGAGTTCTTACACTATCCCTTATACCATAGGTAAAACTACTGTTTTTTATATCTTACTTGACTTAGGTGCAAATTAATGTCATGTCGATTTTTGTTTATAAGACCTTGGGTATTGAAGCTTTGAAAGACACTAGTGTAGTGCTTGGTCTAGCAGATAAGACAATGAGATACCCTAAAGGAATTTTAGAGGATATCCTTATACAAGTCAAAGGTCTTATTTTCCCAGCTGACTTTTATGTCCTGGATATGACTAATGAGCTTCCTTCTGAGAGTACCTTGATTCTCGGTAGGCCATTCCTTCTAATTGCTGAGACCATAATTAGCATAAAGAAGGGCCTTATCACTATGGGAATTGAGGATCAAGGAGTGCAATTTAATCTTTCAAAAGCTATGAGCCATGGTTATGAAGATTGTTCTTACTTGGATGTTAGTTTGATTAAATGTCATGATAATGATGTGGAAGATTTACATGAAACTGATGTGTATGAGCCCGATTGGTATAGTATAGGTGGGAATCATTATGATGCCCTTGCTTGTTTATCCTTACCTTGTTCTTTTGATTTTTGTGCATGTGAGGGTGACGTATCATGTGTCTATTGTTTAGAGATAGATAGCTAGCTTTCCATTCCACAAAATTTTGATGCATCTTTTTGTTTTGATAGTAATATTGATTATGCACTTAATAGCCTTGAGGAAGGTATGTTTTTTTATTTTGCAGGAACTGATGATAAAGAAGCTGTTATGTAAGCTACGAATGTGGTTTCTCTTTCAAGTGGTGTTGGAATCTTAGAAGAGGATAGTAGTGATCCTACTACTGCTCTAACCCCTTCTAATACTACTCTCACTTCTGATTTACCTTCTTTTTCTATTGATCAGACTCACCCTAATTCTGCTGTTTCTAGGTCATCTGATGGTGGAACTGAATTGAGAAGTGGAGGACATATATGCCACACTGAGCTTATATCCTCTTCCCCATGCCACATGGACACACCACTCGCACTGAATGCATTTGGTATATAAAGCTGGCTCTTTCTATTGTACAACCCTTGATTTATAATTGAAACCCTTCCTCCTAACTTGAAATATGTCTTTCTTGCTGATGATTGTAAATTTCCTATTATTATTTTCAATTCTCTGAGTAGTTATGAAGAAGAGAGATTAGTTTGTGTGTTGAAAAGGTATAAGAGGGCTATAGGTTGGTCTTTAGGGGACATACCAAGATTTGATCCCTGGTTTGCACACACAAGATCCTTTTGGCTAACAGGTCCAAGCTAGTTAAGCAGCCACCAAGAAGGTCGAATCCTCTTATTCATGATGTGATTAAGAAGGAGGTATCTAAGTTATTAAGTGCAGGGATCACATATGTCATATCAGACAGTGAGTGGGTGAGCCTGGTATAAGTAGAACCGAAAAAGAGCGATATCATAGTAGTAAATGAGAGTGATGAACTTATCCTATCAAGAGTTCAAAATGCTTGGAGAATGTGCATAGACTATAGGAAGTTGAGCAAAGCAACTAGGAAGGATCATTTTCTATTACCTTTCATTGATCTAATGTTGGAAAGAATATTTGGAAAATGTCACTATTGTTTCGAGGATGGCTTTTCAGGTTACTTCTAGGTATCGATTGCACCTACAGACCAAGATAAGACTAATTTTACATACCCTTTTGGTACGTATGCTTATCGAAGGATGCCATTTGAGGTGTGTAACGCTCCAGGCACCTTTTAAAGGTGTATGATGGCTATCTTCTGTGATATATTGGAGCAAAATATGGAGATTTCTATGGATGACTTCACCGTTTATGGTGATAACTTTGATGATTCCTTCTTTAGTCTTGATCATGTTCTTGGCATATGTATTCAAAAGAGATTGGTTTTGAATTATGAAAAATGTCATTTTATGGTACATAGTGGCATAGTCTTAGGTCATTGTATCTCCCAAAAAGGGATTGAGGTTGATAGAGCCAAGATTGAAATCATTTCTTCATTTCCTTATCCTACTTGTCTAAAAGAATTGAGGTCTTTCTTGGGGCATGCGGGGTTTTATAGGTGCTTTGTAAAAGATTTTAGTATAATTGCTTTACCCCTTTCTACATTGTTAAAAAAAGATATTGATTTTCACTTTGATGATAAATGTAGACATACCTTCAACACTTTGAAATCCTTGCTTGTTTCACCTCGTATTCTGATTGCACCTAATTGGGATTTACCCTTTGAGCTATCTTGTGATGCTTCTAATTTTGCAGTTGGTGCTATGCTTGGACAGAGGGAGGAAAAGAGATCTAGAGTGATAGCTTATGCCTCCAAGACACTTGACTCCACTCAAGTGAACTATACTACTACCGAGAAGGAACTTTTTACTATAATATTTGCTTTAGATAAGTTTAGACTATCTGATAAACTCTCAAGTGGTTGTTTTTACAGATCATGCATCGGTGCGGTACTTATTCAAGGCCTAGTATAAACTAAGAATGTTGAGATGGGCTTTGTTGCTATAGGAGTTTGATATTGAAATCAGAGACAGAGCTAGAGCGGAGAATCATGTGGCTGACCACCTTAGTCGGTTACCTGAAGGCACTGAGAGAGTTGACTCTTCTGATCTTACTATTGATTCTTTTCCTGATTCTGCACCTTTTGCCTTAGCGGTTTAGGAGCCTTGGTACTCCAATATTGTTAATTACATTGTCGCTGATCTCGTGCCTCCTTTTATGTCTAAATTTTAAGTTGATAAGCTGAAGAGGGAAGCAAGGTACTAAACCTGGGATGCTCCAATTCTTTGGAAGCAATGCAACGACCATATCATCAGACGATATGTTCCTAATAATGAGATCCATTTTATCCTTATCTTTGCACATTCTTTATCTTGTGGGCACCGCTAGGAAGGTTTTAAAGTGTGGGTTTTACTGGCCTACTGTTGGACCCCGAACATTCTTTGAAATTTTGAAGTGTCAAGTGACATGAAAATGAGGAAATTAGAATGAATAAATAAAAAGAAAATTTTGAATGTGA
>JAOQMP010000008.1:7981136-7993695 GCA_027563575.1 Erythroxylum pedicellare
ATAATTATTGTTAGTAATAAAATTTTTTATTTTATTTTAAAAATAAAAATAAAATTACAAGAAAGAATGAACTAAATAACTAATTTAAAAACTCTAGAAAAAAAGAAAGAAGGGGTGGCGGGATAGGGAAACTTTTTAAAAAAAATTTGAAAATTTTGCTAATAAGTCGATATTTTTTTCAAAATTTTCAATACCAGCTAGTATATAATCTATATTATAAATACCGACCAATACTAATCGATGTTTACACTCGTACATAAAACCTTTTTATTTCGTTTCATTCTCTAACCGGTGTTGTGGTAGGAGTTGAAGTACATTACATTAGCAACACACATTTTTAGCCCAATATATCATATTATGTGTATAACATTTATCGAAATTGATTAGGTGTGTGACATTTGGCACCATCTATTTAAATAATGTGATATAGTTTAGTAAGAATCACATCTATTTTACTTTTAAAAAATGATAATTTAATTTTATTCTTGTACTTAAAAGATCATTATATCACATTTTGAATTATAATATTGACACATTAAAATGGAGGTTGGATAATATACATTGGAATAAATATATATGATGAAGGTGGGATCAAAGTACAAGGACAAAATCCTTCTTCAGTGACTCAAACTGAAAACTACATACATTATCCATAATACAAAATTACAACAATCAGAATCAGATCCTCCAATATACACATTTTCAGAATCAGCTGGTGTTTTCCCAATATTAGATGCTTGCATGCAATTTGGTCTCCCAAACTCAAAGGCCAACCCATTTTACCCATCTGAAAATTCGGCCGACTCTGAAAGGCAACTCGTAATCCTTTGTAACAGCAGGCTCACTCCTTGCTGCCTCACGTTCTGACCACTCGTATACCCCACGTTCTTGCCTGCTACCAGGTACAGTGTTGTCCAGGATAACAGCCACAAGAAATGCGATCACCATGTTCAATGATAGTAATGTGTTGAGAACGTAGTTCAACTGTTAAAACACAATAACCACGTTTAGTTACCAAAAGTAATCTTCCGTGCATAAAGGAGAGCAAGCACACAAGAAGATATAGGAATTTATATTTAAAGAAGCTTCTCAGTTACATTAATCTTAGAACTAGCCAAGAAACATGCTGAAACGATATAAGAACAAAAAGCATACCCCTCCGTATTTGCTGCGGATTGGTCCATGAGAAGCAACAATGTAAGGCTGAAAATAACTTGGAACAGACAAGTTGCTATTTGGAGAGATGCCATATTGTTGAAAGTACGCCGGTATTGAAAGGGAAAAGAACAATGACAAGCCGACTATAATGATATTTCTAGAGCTTCCGGCTTCACTGTACCGCAGGTTTGACAACCCTAATGCTGTTAGCATTGCCCACATGAAACAGAGGAGTGCAGCAACCATGACTTCAGGAATTGAAGCTATACAACCTCCAACTTTGCCTGTATGTATATCCGAAACATGATCATGCAAAAACTATTACAAAATAGCACAAGGTAGAAAATAAAGATGATGTCTACCAAACAGTGTTCGCTTCTATCATTAGATATAGTATCCTCAAAGCAAATTGCTCCAGAAGAATTCAAACAGGAACTCTCAGAGGACCTTGTGTGATAAACAGGATCAGGAGCAAGCAAACTGTTCACACCATGGTACCAACTATCCAATCAAAGCACACCATGACAGAAGCCCGCCCCACAAACCCATAAAGAATGAATTCAGAAAAGAGAAAGGAGATAAGAGAGAAATACATGTCAAACATCAGAGAAAGAAAAAGAAACCAGAAAATTTTGACCCAAACAAGAGTTGCAACAATTTGTTCAAAGATCAGGATCTAAGCTGCAAAATTCCGATTAAAATTACAACCAGAGTATCTGGGAAGTAGTGCACTTCTATTACTTTAGTTGCACTTGGTAAGTGGAGTTGGTGGACAAAGCTCGTACATGTAAGTCTAATGTCCTTGGCTCTGTTAATCCACAAACCTTATAAAGAAAAAGCTAGATATAGTCATTTTACACACCACATTAAGACACAAATTCACTCCTTCCCGAATAAAAGAGAGGCCATATCAGCATTTAATCCCATTACCACCCAAAAAAAAAAAAGAAAGGACCCAAGTCAGTGTCAGATGCACTGACTAATGAATAAATATGTACACTCCTGTTACATTTCTTTTCTGCTTATCTTCTTAATAAACAATAAGAAATGATAACAAATAGCATGAGCACAAGCCACACACATCATCAGGTAGAAGACATCAAACTTAGCCATCAATATGGAAGTTCCAATATCATAAAGATGAGCAGATTATGTTAATTCAGTTAATAAACCCACTCAAATAGAAACACTTAATTAGTCAAAATCAAGTGATCTCAAGCCAAGCATGTTATCTATGAATCAAGGGTTACTTGTGCTTTCATCAAACTGCAACTATCAATAATATTTTCCATTTATGATCATTAGAAGTCCATTCTATTGTTAATTGTTGACCTCTGCATTCAATTAATCTGAAAATGATTGTTTTAACAGCATTTGCAGGCATGAAAGATTGAAGGTGGTAATCACTGGTAGCAACAATTCAGCCCAAGGGGCTTTTCTTCCTGACAGAAACAATGGGGACAATATCCTCTGGCTCCTAGAACTGCTTAAGGAGTATAATTCACGTAAGAAACTCAAAAGCTGGTCAATCAAATTTGACTTTTTCAAAGCTTTTGAGACAATTAGCTGGAAGTTTATCAGAATATGACTTGAAGCATTACAACTGCCCCATAGATTTGTGAATTGGATAATGACTTGCATTCAAACTCCTACTCTAAGTATGCCAGTGAATGGTTTTCCAACTAAACCTTTCAAGAGTGCAAAGGAAATCAGACAGGGAGATCACTTATCTCCTTACTTATTCACCCTTGTTATGGAAGGATTGTCTAGGCCATTAACAAGCTAATCTCTTGTAATGGAAGATTCCAATACCACTACAAATGCAGTGCAATTGACCTCACCCATCTTATGGATCCTGATGATCTGATAGTATTATGTGGAGCTGACCCTCAGTCCATAAGCATTATGATACAAGTGTTGGAAATATTTGCAGAATGGTCGGGATTAAAGCATAATATTGAAAAGAGCAGCCTATATCTATCAGATGATGTGAGGAATCTAGTTCAATTAAGTAGAATTGCTGGGCTTAATGTGAATTCAACTCCTTTCTGCTACCTTGGGGGTCCTATTACTTATTCCAAACCTAAGTTCAATGATTGTTTGCTTCTCATTGAAAGGATAAAATCAAGAGTTAATGCTTGGCAAAACAGGTTTCTCTCATAGGCTGCCAGAATCATCCTTATTACCTCAGTTCCGAGCTGCTTGCATCTACACTGGACAATACACATAGCATTGCCAAGGAAGGTTACTAAAGGATTAAAAGAATAATGAAAGCTTTCTTATGGACAGGCGGAACTGAAAACGCTAAAAATGCAAAGATCAAATGGAGTGAGGTTACTATTCTAAAGAAACATGGAGGGCTTGGGATCATTTCCATTACCACTATGCAAAAAAGTTATGACGTGTAAAAGGCTTTGGAGACTCTATACAGATCATAAAGCACTCTGGATCAAATGGATTCACGAGTATCACCTTAAAAGCATGAACTTCTGGCAGGCATCTTTCACAAGAGATGTCTCTTGGATCTTTAGACAAATGATGAAGTTGAGAGACAATGTTTATCCGTGGAACAAGCGTAAGATTGGTAATGGAGAAAAAACATGATTTTGGTTTGACAATTGGCTAGATTCGAGTCCTATAATTCACAACCCTAATATTCTGCACTTGAGAAATAGAATCCCACTGAACCTTAGTCTCATCTCTGATATGGAATGGTGAATGGAGGGGAAATTTGGAGGCTTTAATTCTCTAACGGAATACTTTCCTCAATTGAGTGATGTAGAGAATGAAGATGAAATCACTTGGATTCTCAGTTCGAATGGAAAATTCACAAATTAGTCTTGCCACCAGTTACTCGTAAACAAATCATCTGAGGTTCCTTGTTCAATCTTCTATGGAGGAATCCCTTGAATCCTAAAGCCTCTCTAATTACTAGGCTAGCGATTCAAAACAGGCTTAAGACTAAAAGCCAATGGCATGGCAATGTAGACTTTAGTTGTGTATCACGCAAAATGGCAATGGAGGATAAAGATCATCTCTTTTTTCTTTGCAGATTCTCTAAAGCAATCTGGAGCAAGATACCACACTTGATTGGAGGAGAAAACTACATGTATGACTGGGATCAAACATTGAGTTGGGTTATTAGACACTCCAAGCAAGGTATGCCTAATGAAATACTTCGTAAGACTGCTTTCACGACTACTGTTTAAACACTTTAGAAGGAAAGGAATACCAGAATGTTTACAAACGCAGAAGAAGGGAAGTACCAACTAGTAGATAAGATTGTCAACTGGAATAGATCAGCTATTTTTGCAAAGAATATGCAAAACACTGTCTCATAGGACATGAAACGCAGATGGAAGCTTTAATCAGTTTAGAATGTTGATATAGTTCTGCCTATTAATGTTTTATATATTTTGACATTACAATCTCACTGTAATTAAATTAAGGCTTATACACTAGAACTCATTGGAACGTTGTATTAGTTTTGCCTATAATTAATGCAATTTATTCATTTTTCAAAAAAACAATACCATTTCCTACTTACGAAAAACCATAGAAAACTACAGCTTATTATCCTTCATATCAGGGACAGATCTAGAGTTTGATTGTAGTGGCCTAAAATATGAGATTGACGAAATAATTACATGAATATGAAAAAGTTCCAAGTACCTTCCAACTCTTTCACGAAATAAAAACAAAATTTGACAAATAATATGATAGTGAAATCAAAATATTTCCATTCCTTAGTGAGGGCAAAATAAAAGTCAAATAAAGTAGCATTAAAAAAATTAGATTTTTTTATTCATCCATGTTCATAGTATCAATTCTTTAACTAGTAACACTATATCCCAATTTTTATTTTCATATTCAAGCATTCCTTAAATTTCAATTAATTTGCATTTATACATATGCCACAAAGAACAGGTAGCCATCAACTAACTCTTCCTTGGCTTTCTCAGAAACATCTAGAAAGAACCCCACATGTTATCCAATTTATCCATGTACCTCAATAGTTCTCATTGTAGCAGGCAAGGAACAAATAAAATGTCCGTTATGCATTTTGCATTATCAAAAATGAGATTTTTGGTTCAATTATTACCAATAGCAGTTCATTAACAATTACCTATAAGTGATAGAAGAATCAAAATACAGGCACCAACTTCAATTGCTCTGCGGCTCCCAATTTTTGTCACCGCAATAGTGTGCACATTCTCAGTTAGAGTTGTGGAGCCAGTTCCAGTCCCCCAAAGGCCAGCCAAGATGCTCGAAAGGCCTTCAAGACCAATACCTCGACTGAGAACACCTGGAGTTGGAGGCCTTGATGCCACCAACAATGATGTCGCATGATATGAGCCAACCTACCACCAAATTAAAAGCAAATAATGAAAACATTCTAAACATCTTGCTAGAAGTTCTATGGAACAAAACCGAAAAATAAATGAAAGGAGGCTGATTCTAATAGTACTAACTTATTTTTTTTTATCTCAAAACTATAGTGAAAAGCCAGATACCACTATTTATTCTTCAACAAGTAGAACTTAGATTCACAAACTTTCCAGTACTGAAGGTGTAAACTTGTAGCACTCTACTTATAAATAGTAAGTACTTGTAACAAAATCGGTGATACTATTGAAAATGAACGGTAACAGAGGAAGCTCGAGAAAACCAATGTGGATGGAATCTCTGGTGAACAGACAGACAAGTATTTCTCAGATCACATTTTGAAGTGAAATGCATATCCTATCATAATGTCACAGAGGACCCTGTTGTTATTATATGAACAGTCCAAATTCAACACACAACTAAAAATAAAAATCGCATTTTTCTTCCAGTTCTATCAGTGGGACTTCAAACCACTTCAAATCCTTAATGTCATTACTCCAACTTGTACTCTATTAAAAATCAGAAACTTAGCCAAGATAAGATGATCTGAATAGTTATAACTATGGGTTTGAAACTACCCAAATCCTTAATGTCATTATTCCAGCTTGTAGTCTACTAAAAATTATAAACTTAACTAAGGTAAGATGAAAGTGTGGATAACCATGGCTCTTCCACACAAGCCTAAGACTCCTATTGCCAAATCTTGGAAATGAATAACTAATCGGTAAGAAAGAACTCAATAGATATAAGTTGGAAACTAACCGAATCCACAGATGAGATGATGGACACAACACACATCACAAGAGCCATTTTCCAGTTGAAGATAGGAGTACCCCATTGCAGTGGGTAAGGAAACCTAAACCATGGGGATGATCTCAAGGCATGAGAAGTATCAACTCGACAATGCTTCATCCTGGAGACATGTTTTCTGCAGTGTCCAGATATAATATCTGATGCAGGAATGTTTACATCACAATCTTTGTAACTGTAGACTCCTGCTTCAGTTAGGAGGAAGGCAGCTGCCCATGTAATCCCCAGACCTAATGGAACCTGATAATGATATATAAATAGCCATATGAGCTCAGCGTGGCAGGCAAAAACATTATTATGAATCAACAAACTGGACCTAAGACAAGATAAAGGAAGTTTCAGTATCACACCTAAGAAGACCTCCTACATTTCTGCTCATTAGTCTATTTCCCATGGCAAAAGGAAAAAAGTAAACATGGTCACGCAAAATTGATCCCTAGATCAGAGGAGTTATTATTTAATATTATGTTGTATTGAAACCATGGGAAAGATAAGGACACCAACTTTTAGTGGGACAATTGGCACCAAATTTGCGTGTTTATAATAATTAATCATTCATCTAAGACAATACTGTTGTAAATAGCATGAAAAGCTGAATATTAAGACCTAGTCGCCCAATGTTGACCTATTCTGCTTCTTTGTACATCGTCAGGTTTGTCTATCTCCTTGTGAGAGAGAGAAAGGAGAATTGGGCAAGGGATGGAGGGGTTGCTACTTGCTAGGATGTAAAGAACTTTAAGTCATTCAGAAAATCCAAATAGTTTCTATGTTGAAGTACTCAAACTTCTAATTCTCACTATAAGAATCAAGAAAGTAATAGGCAGGACAATGTTCAAGTATTCATATAGGCATGGCCATGGCAGAATAGGCAAAATGAAAACTTGAATTTACCGCATAAATAAGGAATACCCGATGACCAAGAACATACACCTTACGAAGGTACTGCAAGAATATCAAGACAATATAAGAATTTTTATTTGTAATGTAAGATATAAGAAACATGGGCAATGGATATAAAACATCAAAACAAACGAAAATGTATATATTTAATTGAATATCTAAAAGGAAAAGGAAATTGAATTTAGCTGTCATCCAACTTACAAGAGAAAAGATAATAACTAAAATTATTTGACCCGCACCAATCTCAATGCAGTTACCAACAAGTGGGAAACCATAACTATAAAAAGAAAGGCCAACAGCAGCAATAGTTGGTGCAACAACCACAGGATTGATTAACCTGGAAAAGAAAGAAAGGTAAACATGAAAATGAGTTTTTAGTCATGAGCTGCCAAAAACTCTTGCTGGACAAAAAGGTCATTACCGTATTAACAACAGTAGTCAATCACATTGAGACGGGAAAAAATCCCAAATTTTCAACAGCTTAACAAGGGTCCACTCAAGACAAAGACAAAGAAGACAGAGTGAACCATAAGAGAAGGGATTTCAATCATCATATCTCAAAATTAATTAATTGCAAGCTCATTTGGTTGAGCCATCAAATTGTAATTTATCGTAAGATAGCACAATCAGTAGCTTCAACAACGACAAACAATTGTAAGGATAGAAACCATATAAACAGATAATAGCAATAAGCACTCTCCAAAGTACTTTGGTTAAGAACTAAAGCAAATTAACTTTAAAACCATAACTTGTAAAACCCAAGCAATTTGCACATCAAGCTAATAAGAGTTAGCCATCCATGTTCTTGGTATTAACAGGAGATATGAAAACCATCCCCTTACAGATAAATAGTATTTTTCTGTCCCATGCTCAATCATACTATTCTGAAACACAACTCACCTTCTTTTTATTTTTAAAAAATTAACATACTAATAGCTATTAATCAATCCTTAACTAATTTAATTCTACAATAAATAGATACAAACAGCTGTATACTTTTTCTTTGATTGCATACTCCTAACAATGAAATGGCACAACTAAAAGGGTGCACATGCAATATAAAGAAGCATCTCATGGACAATGTAAGGATACATCTCATATGTAAACCTCCTGTAACAATATTCCTTTGGAATCAAGTGGACAGAACTATAGCTATTGAGTAGGTGATCATGCCCTGAGTCTGTCAATCATTCTTAAGCCTGGCATGTATTATCGCAATAAAATCATTTGTGAATATATTCAAACAAGGATATTAAAGAAGAAATACTATTAGTCAACTATGCATCAAAAATTGCAACAATCAAGAAATTTCTAGTTGAGGAACTGAAATGTAATATGTTTAGTTTCAACTGTATACAATCCAAACTCAAATGTTGCAAACTTCATGAAATGACAGTTTACAGCACAAACTCTGACAGAAGAAGCTGAAAGGGTACCTTACAAATACTGACATCAGTCCGCTGTATCCAAGTAATGCTTGAAAAGTAGAAGCTATGATTACAGCCCCTTGTAGCTCCTTCATGATATGCTTGAATTTCTGCTATTGGGAATGATTTCTTACAGGATTTTCCAACAATTATAATTATGTTGAAAAAGAAATTCTCATAATTCAAAATTATACTTAGTGTGTTGAACTTGCTTAACAAGTTTCATGTATTTGTAAACTTAAAACCAATAATCAGTCTATAATGTTCAAAGACAACCAGATTCTGTTTTTGTATTATTATTAAATGGCATTACCAAACTTGATGCTCTAGAAGAAGTTCAAATAACCACTCCCAAAATGATATATCCTAGAAGTTTTTAGAGGTCTCAACAGTCAATCAAGACAGTTCAACCATTTTGCTCTAAAATGGCTGGTTTAACGCTCATAGGATAATTACTGTAAAGAGCAACCAGTCGATCATGTTAAGCACCAGTCCTAAAATTTCAGTTGTCATGTGTCATACGAGAATGTCAAATAACAAGTAAAGGAATACTGAGTTGCCTCATGTTTTCAAAGTCTTCTCATTTATAGACATACGATAAATTATCATGGGATGCAATGTTATGGTGGCTTTAATCCATTTGTATATCTGTATCTTTTCCAACCTTTCCTCAAAAGATTACTTTCAGTCTTTCTTGATTTAGTCAAGTAATCTTAAACCTTCACATAAAATAGTGAACTATCAATTCAAATCTGAAAAGCCTGTTAGTAAAGATCAGTACCGTCCATCCAGTCCATCTTTCTTGTTTTCTCTCTTTTTATGATTACACTCCAAACTTGGAAGATGGAAAGCATGTGAAAAAGATTTAACATTACTAATTTTGAGATTGCCTTATGCAGACAATTCAAGTAATTTAAACCATGAAATACCGAACTACAAGAACTTGAGCCTTAAATTTACTATGTGCACCCTTCTGCAATTCAAGCTATCCAATGTTAGAATAAGTCAAATAGAGTAACTTATTTAACCACACAAAAATAATTAATTTAGGATACAGTAACTAAGAGGAATAAGATGGAAGTTTAACTTCTAATTCATATGCAGCGTCCCAAACAGGAAAGGACAACTAATTGCCTGTTCAATTAACCAAAATCTGAGGAAAAAAGAACTTACATTTCCATTTAGTCCTAGAAACTCTGGGGAGTTGATTATTGCCAATGCTGGTGCAAGGTAAACAAATGAAGGGCCTTGTATCAAAGGCAACCTGGAACCGAATGATGTATGCAAAAGTGTGGTCACTCCTGAAACAAATAGGACGGTCGAGACAGCCACTGCGGTATCCTCCTACACCAACTAAATCAAATCAGATCAAACTATGGTGCACCATCTCCAAGCAAGCAAGAATTATAGTAAATAAAACATGTAACATAAATCATAATAATTCGCCAAGTACTCACATAAGAGCCACCCATTGCTGGAACTATAGCCAGTGGAATGAGAATCAACGAACCTAATATTGAAAGGTAATGTTGAAATCCATACAGCCCTATGGGTACTGTGACATTACACAAACAAACATAAGCACATTTATATTATCAATTAAACAGACAAAAACGAGGAATAACACCTTATGTACACCAGACTAACTGGTTATAACAATAGCTAATGAAAGCTTAATTTAAACAGCCAATCCAAACAAATAACTGAATCCCAATTATACTCGAAAGCCCTGAAACATCAAACAATTTGAAATTGCTTAAAAGCCAATTTAATACCGCATCTAAGTATCTTTTTCATCCACTGATATCCATTAACCACCAATAAACATATATAAGACTACGTACCATAGAATTAAACCAACAGTTTTACAATCCTTAGCACACACCCAAGAGAGAATCAATTACATACCTCATAATAAGCAATAAAAAAAAGTCAAATTCTGAATCCATCCATAGCATAATCCCAATCTTAACTCTATAAACACAATAAATAATTGCAAAAGGACACGTTTTTACCACAGGTACAAACAACATCAAAAGCCAAGGACCAGCTTAAACAACCAGTAATAGAGTTTCTTTCGTTATCTTTCAAACTCTTTGCTTTTAATATTCCAAGTAACCAAAACGTAACCCAAAGAAGAAGAAAAAAAAAGGAAGAAGAAAAAGACTCACCAAGACCAGGCGAG
Source organism: Erythroxylum pedicellare (assembly GCA_027563575.1). Taxonomy (NCBI): domain Eukaryota; kingdom Viridiplantae; phylum Streptophyta; class Magnoliopsida; order Malpighiales; family Erythroxylaceae; genus Erythroxylum; species Erythroxylum pedicellare. The sequence goes on from JAOQMP010000008.1 coordinate 7,992,003, forward strand.
TCTCTCAGTTCATACTTCATATGAGAAGGCCTGCCCACAAACCCATCATCCTCCACATTTTGTGGCAACATATCAACTACTTCGGCATTTCCCGTAACACCTCTTCTCGGAGCATCCGTTGCACTTGTAGGACCCTGCCCGTTTGCACCACGACCAGATTCCTTCTTCGGAACGCCGCCACCATCAGAGTCCCTCCTCTTCTTCACACTCTGCTCTTTGTTCCCCGTAGCTTCGGTCCCATTCGTCGCCGCCGGTGGTGGAGGTGGCGTAGGTGGCACCTTACCAGCCTCGAGGTCCGGCTGGGCAGCGGGCTGCTGATCTCTAGGCTTCGGTGGAAGAGCAATCTGACCAGAGTTACTGGCATTGGTCTCGCCGGAGAATTTGGGCCGGAACCCAGTTCTCTTAGCCCAGGAAGACGGCGGCATTGGGGAGGATTCCGGCGGAGGTAGCAATGGACCCGGCTTGCGTCGGGTTTTCGGGTCGGAGTTGGACATCGAGTTCACTCCTCTCCTACAAATGCATTAACAACACACCGAATGCAGTTGAGATCTGCGAAATGGGATCAGGGTTTTGGATATATTTGAGGGGTTTTGTAGCAGGTTAAGGAAAAGGTGGAGTGTTTAGAGGGAGAAAGATACAATCTTGAAGTTTTAAACTGAGAAACAGAGACACAGTGTCGTTGTCTTTAGGAGTAGGACTTTAGAGCTGAGTGTGAAGTGATGGAGGAGCTAAGCCAACGTCTTTTCTTTTTTCTTTTTTTAAAAATATATTTTGATATTAAATGAATTTTAATTGTGGTCATTATGGGGACTATTCTTATTAAATAAAGTGACTTACTTGATAATTGGCCTTTGGAGAGGCAATAGGCATTCTTGATGAATAGGATTAGTGCATGCTTAGCTAGTAATGATAATTTCCATAGCCTTTATTAGCCTCAAGGTAGTTGACTTAGTTGCCATTAAAAGCAATGGTGTAATTAAGTGATTGCTAAAAAACACAATCAAATCTTCATTTTAACGAAATGGTTGTGTAAGTTGACTTAAATTCTAACAAACAAATTTAAGTTAATGGAAGGAGGAGTAAGAAAAGGCATGACTTTGGGTGTGGTGGGTCTTGCGGGAAGTCACAAGAACACGGTTTTCTGGTGACAAAAGTTAATCACAGAAATTGACGTTTTGAGTTGATAGCTCAATAGTCTGTCCAGGATAGGAAACCAAACCACGTCATAAAAACGTGGCATTCAACTCCGGTTGTCCAGATGAGCCGAGCTACACGTTAGCCTGGATTCGGCCCAGACAGCCCCAGCCCAGTAGCATTACCAAGTGTAATGGCGCGGGATTGATGTCATAAAAGCTGCACGAGAAAAAGTGTTACGTTGCGTTAACTATTTCTGGATCCATTGTCTAATCTAAATAGAACAAACAAAATGATTAAAGTACAAACAAGTTACAGCTGGATCCTGTAGTACAAGCTGCTTCATCATCATTCTGGGAAAGCAACGTTTATTTTTCATTTTAAGTGTAATTCTAAATTTGAAGACGAAAGAAAAGAACTGACATCCCGACTAGCCAGGACCAGCCGTTGGGTTTTGAAAGCGAAAGCCTGGATAGTGTGAACAATGTTATGAATATCGTACCGGACTCGGTACCGGATTGAGGTTTGGAACGGAACTGTACCGGTACCGGTTGGTACC
>JAOQMP010000008.1:8049859-8064683 GCA_027563575.1 Erythroxylum pedicellare
CCCCCCCCCCCCCCCCCCCCCCCCCCCCCCCCCCCCCCGGGACGGTAAAGGAGAAGTATGTGGTCGGTTTAATTTTTTGCAAGAGTATGATAGTTTAAGAACAACTCTTAATGGATAAGAAAAGACAGCAATTCAATTGTAGGAATTACATTTATAGAGATAGATGCATAAGATGTTTATCTTCTCTTGTCCATGTATATAGATAATGTACCTAAGGAATTTAGTATTTAAGATGTCTTAATACTTCATAATGAATTGATATTTGAGTTCAAGATTATATGAATGTAAACTTTAGTTGACAAAAGTAAGTTCTATTTAAGGTATATTTCACTTAAACAATAATTTTTTATTTTTAAAAGTTTTTTATGGAAATAATTGATAAATCAAGTCATAATACATTTTTCATTTGGTGAAAAATATTATTTGCAATAATAACTTCTTTAAAGAACTTGTTATAGTTCTATGCATTATTCAGACAGTATGTACTATAGAACATTAGAGCCATTAGGCATACAAAAGAAGATAAGGTCTCGTAAAAATACAAGTATATAATTAGGCAATTTGTCTTTAAGTATGATGATAATTGAGATAAAAATTATAAGATTCAAATAATTGGTTACTATAAAAAATATTGTTTCTCTTATAAATCATTATCTCAATAGTCGTATGATTGTCATATGGTAAAATGATATAAAATACTTAAATGATTGACTTAGTGTAAGTGAGAGATTGTTGGTTTATACCCTATAGCTAACCAATTAGTTACACTTTTTATGACAGAATTATTTAGAGGCATTATTTATCTTATGCATATTTGCTTAATAAACTAATGGATAAGATAAAGTTTATGAGATAAATATACATTATAGATGAAATTATTATGAGATTATAAATATGAGATTCATATTGCATTTCTACACATCTCTCAATTATTCCTAGTTAATATTCTATTGAGACTGGATATTAATAGAGCGTAAAAACTAACACACATTATGTTTCTTTCTTATGAATAGAATAATCAATCTCTTAAACGTTTATGTGCTTATTGGAGAATAAGTTTACTAAATTTGATCTAATATGATAAATCTATATAGAATATTACTAGTGTGTCTATAAAAATTCTCATTGTGATGATTGTATAAATGATTATTTGACTTGAGATCTCCAAAGTTGCTCATATAGGAATTGTTATATTTTGATACTACTTTTGACATATCTTAGTCAAAGATAGCTCAATCAAGTTGAGAGATTAATATAAGATCCATTACCCTCATTATTCTCAATTAGTATTAATTCAAGATATCCTTGATAGAGATGAAATGACACTTTGAATATAGTTTTAAAATGTCATTAAAATAATTAATTACTGATAATAGAGAACTTATATGATTGTACTTAAATAAAGTAGGAATTAATTTTATACTATATGTCTAATTGAAATATTGTACGATAGAATGATTAAATTATAAAAAATATGCCAAAAATGTTAGTTAAAACCTTTTGATATTTATAATATTTGGGTGGTTATAACACATTGCTAAATATCAATCATAATCCATGGACATAAATTGTTTAATTAGAGAATTAAAAATTAATTAAAAGAGTTCAATTTATCTAATCCTAAATATGATTTAAGGCTATAATTTATATCTGTTGTCAATATATATAAGATCTTAATAAGTTACACATAAAATATGATTGAAGAGAGAAAAAGAAAATTTTATTAATTTAGATTTCATTGTAAAGTTTGAGAAACTTTATGATTATCTATGAGACATTTAATAAATAAAAACTAATATAAAATATTAGGTCTTATTTAGGTTTAATTGGTATTTAATATTACAATTAATTATAAATTCTAACTAAAGTTTAATTAAAACTAGAATTTTATTTCAATTAATGTACTAAAAGTTCAAACCTTATTATCAATATTCTTAGGCTTTAGAGGAGCTAACATTTCTTACTATCCATGTATTAACTCGTTTGTAAAAGTATCATTAAAGACTGAACACGTATATAGTTACGGTAATTGTAATGAATCAATTTCAGAAAGAATTCAAAAGAAACGGCAAGAAAAAGGATTAAGTTATATATGCATTAATTATATTATAAAAGTTAATGCAATATTAACTTTTGAAAAATAAAATAAAAAAGTTTCATTTTTATTCTACTTTATGAGATTAGGCTTGATCGCAATTTTAATAGATACTATACATAAAAGTTAGCTGTAAGTGTTAAAGATAAAGACTTAGAGCGGTTAGTTTGCACAAGGAATAGTAATAGGAATGAAAATGAATACAGTGAAGAATGAGAATTGATATTATCATTATAATTATGATGGTTGGTTAAGAAGAATGAATGGTTACCATTACCATTGATAGTAATTTATTTGTAAAAAATATTAAAAAATAAAAAGTAATTATATTTAATTAATTAGTATTAAAAATATTTTTTAAAAAAAGTCAGTACTTAAAGAATGAATTTCATTCGTTTACTAAATAGAGGGTATGGAGGATTCTCTAAAAGTGAGATATCAAATTATTGCCCCTATAATGATAATAAACAACCAACTACTTACTTTTCATTTCTTACTCAATAACCCTTTCTCAAACCCATCAACTAAACACTCCTTTACTTTATTTCAAGTTATTGAATCGTAATTTATTTTAGGTTAATGGTCTTTTCGAATCATATCAAATTGTTTTAAGAAAACTCATTAGTCGTTACTTTTTATATTTTATGTAATATTTTAAGGAAATTATTTAATGAATCTATGATTTTAAATTAAGTAATAAATTATAAAACTACATATAACAAATACTTATGGAAGTCTAAAATTAAAAACTTAAATTTCATAACTTCTAATATTAAAATTTTTAAAATTTTTTTTAATTAAATGTACCAAGTAGCAACCCATAAAAGTCAAATTACATCACATGTTATCGTCCTCTTCTTATTTATTGATGGAATAACAAATAAAAGTTTACTTATTCTATTTTGGCACTAGAGACTATTAGGTAGGGTTTGTTTGTTTTTTTATTTTTTATTTTTATTTTTAAATAAAATGAAAAATCTTTATTTGTGTTTTTAGTTTTTAAAAATTACGAAAATCATAAAAAATAATTATTATTTCTATTTCTATTTTTTCATAATTTATTTCAACTAAATATATAATCATTGTTACACCCAGTTTGAATTCCTCTATTAAAGCGGGGTACCGAGAATGCTAATACTTCAATAATCTACAGGGAGCACTGATATTGATTCTGTTGCATAAACGTAATGCATGTTCCGTCCAAACAAATATTTGAAGACCACGAGTAAGGCTTCTGTTGTATTTCTCTGAAAAGAATGTCTACTCTATTTGATTTATTTAAGGTATAATCTTCGACAAAGATAAGATGTTTTAAAACTTGGCAAGTTTGACCGAATAACAAAACGAGATTTTCCTTATTTTTAACGGTTCAAATGTGGTAAGTGCCAGCTGTTCTTTTTATATATATATATAATAATAATAATAATAATAACATATCTCTTATTTTGAATTTTAGTACATTAAAAAGGAAAAAATCTATATTTGAGCTTTTAAATTTGGTAATTTTTTCATTATGGATTTTAAATAAAATTTAATTACTATTCAATTGTAAAGCTTGCGGTAAGTTTCTAAGACTTTCCATAGAAAGAAAGCAAATGATAGACATCTGCTTTTTATGAATTTGACTGAAAAGATACATTCAAAAATCAAAACTCGTTTATCAGTTTAGAGCCACAAAGACCCAAAAGAAAGCCCATTTATTTGTCCTCTCGCCGGTGCAAGAGACGGTCCCGACGGTGGTCACAGCCCACCACCTTTAACTTCCATAGTGCCGTTAAATTTCGACTCTGCACTCCCCAATAGCTGATTGGAGTGCCAATTCCTTGAAAGAAGACCCCAGAAATCGCGTTTGACGAGACTGGAAACTTGTATTTCAAGCATCCGGAGAGTGTTTGGACACTTGAAAGTCAAGGGGATTATTTATTAGTTGTTAATTGAGGTATCGATGGGTAAACATGTTAATGATTTTCTCTTTGGACTTGTTCGGGATTTTTTTCCCCTTTTGGTGACGATTTAGGTCTAGATGGAGGAGGCTGTAGGTATTTGTGGCTGTAAGTTACAGGACTTTAACCATGAATACAAAATGGGGAACTTGTGTTAGAATCGACAGTTGCTACAACACTAAAACATGCATTAAAGACTTCTAGTTTGAATAAGGAGATTAAAGTTCTTGTAGTCAGAGTTTGATAAAGTTTTTATTTATCAAGGCTCTCTAAAACTTTGATTTTGCAGATTTGTCAATGGAAGGAATTGAGCAATGGAAAAACGAGGCACAACGATGGCTGCGGCAAGGGACTGATTATGCGCTACGCATACCACCCACTCAACTTTACGCTGCTATTGCTGTCTCACTTTTCACCACCCTTTTGTTGTTAACAAGTAATTTTCTACCCTTTCTGTGAATGCTATTAACTTGGTGTTTCACAGCATTCAACTTTGGATTGTGAAGCATGCACTCATGACTGTGCGTATTAATCTACATTTTATGGTGTATGTGCCTTGCGCTTGCTACTTGGCATTGTGCCTGTGCGTGTGTCTATGTGCACACAGGGCACATACTTTCGAAAATTTTCATTGAATTTATACTTGCGTCAAAAAATATTGTGGCTGCACCAAGATCTACAAAACTGTTTGTGGTGAATAAGGGAGTAAAAAAGTACAAGTCAATTGAGGTTTACGGAGTAGAGGAGCAGCTAATCAGTGATGAATAGTAGGTGTTTAGAAGGTCTTGCAATCCTTAACGTACAATGGTTTGAAGTATCTCACTGCCTATTTAAATACATAATACTTGTCATAGGGAAAATTCACATTTCTAGATTGATGATAAAACAGTTCATAGCCCTTGATGCTGCATTTAGATTATTTTGTTGTATTGATATCTGAAAGAACAAGAACTTTTGTACACATCAAAATTGTATGACAATGACAAAGATGCCCTGTTTGAAGGATTTGTCCCTGGAGCGCATAGCAGAATTGCTTGACGGAAGCAAAATATACTTCTTCTTCTTTTTTTTTTTTTCCATTTGAACGTAGATTCTTATTTTACTCTTCACCATGCTATCTTTTGCAGTTCGATTGCTCAAATCCACAAAGTCTAATACCGTTGTTCTGACCGGACTTTGTGGAAGCGGCAAAACTATACTTTACTATCAAGTAAGCTCATCTCTGATTTTTGCTTTGTACTATTCCTATTACAGAGTGCTTTTACTTGGTACTATTTGTTTCTGCAATTTTTGCTTTGTACGGGGTATAATAGTGAAAGCCAATATGTTGTGGATATAACATTGGTTTAGATGTATCTGTGCTGTTCTCATAGTATTAGTATTAGTATCTCAAATGACCTGTAACTTGTGCTTCTTAATTTATTTACCGTTGATGAGTGACAGATTTTTCTGGGGATAGTAGAGGGTGCTCACAATAAGCATAATTAGATATTCAGATTACTTATTGCCTTTTTCCCTAGCTGTTATTTAAAAGTTCATGCATGTTTCTGGATGATTATTTGAGATGATATTTTTGAGGCTTTTGACAGCTTCGAGATGGTTCATCACATCTTCGTACCGTTCCCTCCATGGAGCCAAATGAGGGTACTTTCATTCTTCATTCTGAGAGTTCCAAGGTAGACATATTGGCAAGCCTCAAATTTAAGTTGATTCTGTTTTGCCTGCACGGGGAAGATATCTTGACTCAGACCTTTTAAATCTGCTACTTCCTATGTTTCCTATTTTCATTTACTTCATTAACGGATTGGATTCAATCGAAATGACTCCCTCCTGTTGTTTTGATAGAAAGGCAAAATAAGGCCTGTCCATCTTGTTGATGTTCCTGGGCATTCTCGTCTTCAAACTAAATTAGATCAGTTCTTACATCAAGCTGTTGGAATAGTGTTTGTGGTTGACTCTTTGGAATTCATACCCAATTTGCGTGCAGTTTCAGAGTAATTACTAGTCTTTAAAATAGTTTCTCGATTCAGTGTGCGATCACATTCGTGCATATACTTCAATACAAACCTACAAGATTTAATATTATAGGTCTTGCTTTTGAAGGTATCTTTATGACATTTTGACTAAGGCCTATGTTATCGAAAAGAAAATTCCAGTCCTCATCTGTTGCAACAAGACAGACAAAGTGACGGCTCATACCATGGAGTTCATTCAAAAACAGTTGGAGAAAGAAATGTAACCTTCAAATTTTATGCTTCAATGGTGTCTAAATTTGATTGATAACTTTGTTATTGCATGTCTCTCTGAGCAAAGTCGCTTATGCAGCCAGTTAGGCTTATGGCAGTCACTACAATCTTAATCACTCAGTGTGGTTGCTACCCACATTTTGTTATCTGATACTTCCTAGCTGTTAATTCGGTTTACTAATTCTTTGATTTTGAAAATATCTTCCTGTCAATTTTTAAAGAAAAATTCGTATGCAATTGTATTTTATTTCTGTTATCTGTACTATTGTGCAGTGACAAACTACGGACATCAAGAAGTGGATTATCTGAAGCCGATATTGCAAGTGACTTCACTCTTGGCATACCTGGGGAAGCATTTTCTTTCGCACAGTGCAGCAACAAAATTACCATTGCAGAAGCTTCTGGCTTGAAGGGTGAGATAGCTCAGGTGGAACAGTTTATTAGAGAACATGTAAAGCCTTAATTGAACGTCTGTCAATCTGCATTCGCTTCGTTTTAGCAAAGCTGGATTTTGCTCTGTTATAAGTAGCTTGGTTTCATACTTGCCAAAGAAGTGAGGAGTTCGACGAAAGTGAAAGAGAGAACATGTAAAGCTCATGCGAGTTTGCTTTAAAATATGTAAAACCTTAGATATTTTCATTTGATTGGGAGTATATTGGTTTTGAACTAAATCTGTGTCTGGGGTCCAAGGGATGGCTGTGCTTTATGGCTGGAATCTGGAGTTGACATATAACCGATAACTGACTGTTATAAGCTTTTGGCTTTTGGCTTCTGCATATGCATCTGTTTGTTCTTTGTCTGGGATGAACTTTTTTAATACATGTAATTCTCGAGCATTCGTATTTACATCTTTTCTTTCTCTCAGCCTCGAAGTCTTTCTATTTTGTAAATCCTCTTTCATTGTATTTACTGAAAATCGCGTGTTTAGTATGCAGCAGCCTGATACCTGAAGGCACAAAAATAGAGACACGAAGTCGAGGACGCTAGTTTGAATACAAGATTTTGTGTTCCAGCAGTGAATTGATTTGCCAACTGAATAGATACGGGAACTATATTTATAAATATATGCTGTATAAAAACAAAAATTTCTAGGAATCTACAGGTCAGAGGTTAAACTTTTTTTCTTTTTTTTTTTTTAGCCCAAGACGTGTTCTATGCAAGTCCAATTATAGGAAGACACTTTTAAGTTATTTACACTCAAATTAATCCCTGCTCAAATTGGATAGATCTCTTATAAGAGGCAAAGCTCTGATCCCAAATTTTAAAAGGCTGAAAAGGGAATCATTTTGGTAAGGCACACAAACAGGGAATCAAATCATCTGTGCTGTGCCGTTTTTTCAGTGCGTTCCAACATCCAACCATCTCAGTAAAACGGCACAGGAGTTTGAAGCCACTGAACGAGAATAGGAGTTCCTTTATTAGGAATTAGGAACCTATTGCCTCTAGGGAATAACACCTCCTTGATGGTAGAACTTAAATGATATCAAGAAAAAAGGGGTCGTGTACGTTCAGATTGCAACTTAATATTGTTATCAATATGCAGCCAAACCCTAAAAACGATTATATCTTGAAGAAGTTGAAATATATTAACTTGAAGAATTTGAATAATACCGGAAGGCTACCCTGTTGGCCAATCAGTTCACTGATGTAGAGAGGCGACCTGACTACTGACGTTATCGGATAAGCTTCAAGCCTAGCGTGCAATGACAACTCATACATAATTAAGAAATAGATGAGAAAGCATATCTTACGTTTTAGTTTTAATACAAGAATGAGAGTCCGAACTCCGAACTTGAACTTTGTTTTGGTACCAAACCTCGTTGGTGGGTGTCTCTGTTCTCCATCATCGGTAGGCGAGACCATGCAGAACCACTTGAAATATGAAAATGGCTAGAAACCCAAACTCGGCAACAAAAATATTTCTAGTTGCAGCAAACATAACAAAGCTTGACGGTTGGTTGGTTGTTATATTAGAGCTCGTTTAGCGAAGACTTTCAATGTTCTTGCTCAACTCCTCCAGCTTCTTCATCCGCTGTCTCTCGCTTTCGCTCACCAACTGAAATTCATTCATGCAGGAAAGCAAAAAAATGAAAGAAGAATGTATGCATCATGATTGATCATAATATGGGAATTTTCTTTAACATGGATGGATACAAATGGACAATTATCCTCACCTCCATTAATTTGGAAACTAGTTGAGCTTTTTCTTTGTTCTTCTCATTAAAAGCTTCCAGGGCTTCTCTGTATTCCCTTTCCTGCAATACATGAATTTCAAACTTTTTAAGGACACGAAAAAATGTATAGTGTCTCAAAAAATCAACCACACCACGATCATCATAAAACATCTGGATGAATTTGTAATGAACTCATATCTGTAAACTTCTTAACCCTTTTGTTTGCTAACTCTCCATCCATTAGAAAAAATGCATCCTTCTTGAAACCAAAAAAACCAAACTTACTCTTAGTTTCTCTGAAGTGACAATGACTCTGAAACAACATAGCAAGGTAAAAGATTTAACCTTTTTCTGGCAAGTAACTCCAAGCGGCTTCAATTCCCTGTTAACCATGTCGATCTTCTTACGAACTGATGAAACTTCCTTCCTCATTGGATCTATCAGAGCTTCAAGCTCCTAAAAGATTTCATTCGTGTGAGAGAGAAAAAAAAAAAAAACACCAAATTACGTTAGAAACAGAACGTGATTATCTTCTTCAACTTATGCTGCTATGATCATAGTAGTAGCAGCGTTTCTTTAACTTACTTCTCTAATCTCTGCCAAGCGCTTAGTCTCTTCTTCCACACGTCCTATATGAGCCTGAACCTTGTCTCTGACTTCCATTTTCTTCTTCTCAATCTCCTCTTCCTTTGCCCGAAACATCGCCAAGGCAGACTTTGATATCTCTTCTTCCCTGTCATCCTGTAATGGGCTTCCATTAATGGAACCGATAAGACCCGAATTCTTCACCCTTTGCATCTGTGATTGCTGCTGCTCAAATATCTGCTTTTGCGTTGTCATTTCTCCTTACAGCCACACCAACTTTGATCTAATTCCTGGTACTTAATTCTCTGCTGTCTTCTCTCCCCTCTTTTGGCTCTTCTTTTTCTCTGTGGAATGATTGTCCTCTTTCTCTTGTTGAGGGTAGTTATATAAAGTAAAGCTGGCTTTAAAGGAATTACCTCCTTGCTTACTTTACAACAAAACAAGTACCACAATGAGCATAGACTCCTGTTGCCCAGTAACTTTTAATCATGTAGTTAAGGAGAATTTCACCTTTCTTGATTATGGACTCAAATTTGAAACCCTTCCTAACCTTCCTATCACCTTTACTCAACATGAAAATCAATCATCTTTACAAAATTAAGATTGCAGTATACAAAAATAGTTTTCTTCTGTGCAGACTTTCTTTTTCCTCTTTTATCTGTTTATTTAAAATTTCATCTTCTTCTCCTTCGGTTAGAGAGCTATTTTCTTGGTTAGTACGACAGATTCAGCTAACTACTGCAGTCTCTCCGCTGATTTTAGCCTTTTTTTTTTTTTGGTTACATGAATTGTTTTAATAGTTGTTGAGGTTGTACAATAGACCAGAAATTAATAGGCAATTGGGATTAGGTAAATAGTTCATAGTTCACCACTAAAAAGGTGTATGTGAGAAGAAATGTAGTATCATTGATAAAAAAAAGTATATAAGTTAGCTCTGATTATTGGTGACATCAAGTAAATGGTTAAATTTGGTTGAAATGTCTTGAAAAGTATTGGTAAATCCTCTTTTTCCTAAAGAAAGGGTGCTTTGGGTGGAAGTTTTGTTTGTGGAGTGGACAGTAAGGGCTCACCTACAGAATACAGGTTTTGAGAGCCTTAGAGGACAAGACAGAGTAGGAGAGATTTGGAGAAACCCTTCTTATAATGTACAACATATCATTAGCTTTTCCATCCCCAGTTTACAAATGCTCATCTCAACTCAATCTGACGGCTTTCCCATTTCTCATTCCATGTCCAGCAAACAGAACAAGACAATCAAGTACTATTTTAATGATTGGCTGCTTCCTTTTCTCTCTCTCTTTTTTTTTAATTTGTTGCAACATTTCTCCTAAGATTGGGTCGCATTAATTTCGTTTTCAATAAGAGGAAAGAATTGCAAGGTGTATGCTAAAGTTCTAGTGGTGTTGAGATCTAAAAAACGAAAATTTACATTCAACGCAAAAGCATGTAGACCTGATGGCCTTTAATTGCTAGCTAATACAAATATTCTAGATTGTTTATTTAACCTCAACATAGCAAGGGTATCTACACTTTGCTTATTCATCTGTTTTGATATGGAACTAACATCTGATCATCTGTTATTCTCTTACCCATGCAGGCCTGTAGTAAATGGAAACCAGAACTTCTTGGTTGATACTGAAGTTCAGAGATAGTGCTAAATATGAAGCAAAATGCTTTTACCTTTTAATTCCCAACTTAATTCACAATTTGTTGTATATGGATTATAAATCAAATGTTTTTATAACCTGGACTAGGCCATTAGTGATTAGGACCTATAACACCTATGATTTGTGTGATTCAACAACAATATGAAAATGTCAGTCATCTCCTTTGAAAATTAAGGAACTTAATGCCAAAGGCAAAGACAAAGAAGAAGAGGATGACCCAGCATAAATTGACAAGGACTACTGGAAGTAGAAAGTCGTGATCATAGCCAAAGTACTCCTTCGAAAATATGTCACTGGCCTTTGGTTCTGATCCAGGGACTTGGAGAAGATTCTTGCTGTCACCAACTTGAGATGTCACAATTCCATAAATTGTCCAGGTAACTGGATTAGACAAATAAAACCATCTGCACCACCTTGGTATTAACGGCAGCATTTAGATGTAAGAGTAAAAAATTGCAGTGACACGAACACTTCAAGCTTAATACTTACTGACAGTAACTTTAGTTTTCCGAGTCATCCTAGAAACTTTTGGTAGTTATTGAGATGAGAAATTCGTGAAACTCTTCACTACTTTTGACGTCAATGCCACTTCTTTAAAGAAAATTACAGATATATTGCATAATGAGAATCAGCTGGAAGGAAAGTTAAATTGGTTGAACATGAAGAGAAAAATTACGTACAAGCCTGGCGCCTGGGGATGATGAAGCCACAGCACAAGTTCCATCTACTAGTGAAAAAAGCCATAACAGTACCAGCCAGATGAAGGCCACGAGTCCGGGAAACTGTCATCATCCCGAACAACGAAAAGTATGTGAAGCATACGAAAATGAGGTAGTACAAGTAGCCAAACTTCTCCAACCTCCAATGGAACCCCATCATTGAGTACAAAGGAAGACCATAGAGGAAAGATTGGATTGCAACATATATTGTCTCTGTAGCTGTTGGGTTTTCTACCGCTGTACTGCTGTTCTTTAATGCAAGAAACTTGATTAATTTGCAGAAATGGAAATGCAGAAAATAAAGAGACCAGTATTTTACTTGGTTCGATAGTTAAGAACTATCTACATCCAAGGTTTCCACCTATGTGGTAAGATTTTCACTAATCAAGAGGAATGGAAGAACAGAAAATACAGAGATTGAGTGTTCTCCTGAACACCTGCAACAAGAGTATCTCTAACTCACCAGCACCTACAAAAGGTACTCTAACACTCTCTGATTTTTCCTTCTCACTATTTTCACTCTCAAAGATAGAAAATTACAAGTGAATGAAGACTGAAATATTTCTGTATGTATTGTGTATTCTGTGTCTGAAGCTTCTTTTATATCTGTGGAAGATAAGGAATTTCAGACAACTTGATGCTGATATGTCAAATGTGCCTCCCACGTGACTTATTAAATGTCTTTCTTCTGTTTGCGTATCATGTTGTTCTCTGCTGCGTTTTGTAATATTTGGAGTTGATTGTGTAATACGACGCTGCTTAGAGTTTAACACTTCAGACAAGTTGATTGACTTTGGTCTCCACGTGGTTTAGGCTTAAGTCACTTAGCCTTTTGACTTCAGCTGTAAAATGTTTTCTAGAATGTTACTCCATCTTCTGTCTTCAACATCTGCTTCAAACAGCTTCACACACTCCATTTCTTCTTATCTTTAATTTTTTCTTGCATTCTTGTAGCATCTGAGTGTTGATTGTTGGAGTATGTGTGATCTCCATCACAATAGCTACCTGTAGCAAAAGTTTATGTGTCACGAATGTGAAGAAACATAGATACAGGGACTCATTTTTATTGAAAGAACAAAGAAAAATTTTATGTGAAGGCTTTCAATATGTTACCTGTGCAAAAGCATAAGGAAGTGTAGAATACATGCCTGCTGCTCTTTCACGATAGAAGAACATTCTCTCTATGGCAGTAACTGGCTGCACGATTTCTGCGTTCAGAGCTCCAACCAGAAGTATAAAAGCAAAAACTGCTCCCAAAAGATTACTAAGGTTATGGTCATTGTTCCTATCAATAATATATGTCAGATATTTTACTCCATTAAGTAACTGTAGGTGGTAACACTTCATTTCCGCCTTTCCAAAAATAGAAAACAAATCATGAGTGCAGCTCAGTGGTAAGATATTGGGACACACAATTGGAATGCTTTATTCCAGAAGACCATGCCAAACAATATATCAATGATAATTGCAGTGAAGAATCATATCTTATTGTATTGTGGGTTTCTCCAATATGACCAGTGTTGTTTCCGGAAGCAAGCCTTAAGTTGGTTTATAAAGCTTTAGGAATATTCCAGTGTTGTTTCCAGAAGCAAGCCTAAGTTGGTTTATAAACCTTTGCAATTCTACTATATTTCATGATGAAGAATAACCTTTTATAATCTTTTTTTAAAAAGGGTGAACCCTTCTTACAATTTTCTTCCTAAATGAACAGAAACCTCAATCCTACTTAGATCACCCCCAATTACAACATTCTACACCTCAACAAAATATTACATTTTAAAAATATCTCACTTATTCACTTGATAACTCTAAAATGGCTCAGTAACACAAATATGACCCAATGATGCTTAAATGATTGAAAAGCTTTTTAAAATGTGTGTATATAAAATCTAAAACCTTCTTAATGCTAAAGCCAATGAGAAAATACCTATTTATAGTATTTTAAGACCTAAAATAGTTGTGGGAGCTAAGAACTAGCATTTATAATAGTTAGATCTGATGCAGTAGCTGCCCAGTATGCATTTATTGCACCAAATTCACTAGCTGTTGTAATACTAGTCAACCAATACCATATTGGTCGACTAAATGGTATATTGGTCGACCAGTACACATATTGGTTGACTAATATAATACATTGGAAGACCAATACATCAACCAATGCTACTATAAACTTATGGTACATCAATTTTAACAACTTTGACCTGTATTAATCAACCACTAACCTATATGTGTCGACTAATCACTACAAAAACATGATTTTAAAAACTTCAAATGTTCAAAACTAATTTGTTTAATTTAAATATGATCAAAACACTTCCTAAAATATTCCCTAAATATTATTTAAAAGATCAAAAGGCTTTTATATTAAAATTAAAAGCTTCAATACCTTTTAATAAATGTAAAGATTCATGCAATGAATTAAGATGAATCGTTATGCATAGTGAGCCTTTTGGATCATCAAATAAGCAAAGTAAGATTATAAATAATAATATAAAACATGAAATGATCATGATGAGCCTTGATCTTCTTTTATTCTTATTGTGATCTTTATTTCATCAGTTGAACTTCAACTTTCTTTATCAACATACACTATATTCATGAGTTTATGACTTCATTTTATTTTAATATTGATTTTCATTATAATAATAAACAAATTAGTAGTAATGATACTTTTATGATCATCACAACATCAATCAGAACCTCCCTTGGTTTAACAATATCATTTTATATGGTTGAGAGGCTTATTATCAGTTATAAAGGATGCTATACAATACAAGCAATTAAAGAACAAAGTATATAGCATATATAAATATGTATAATATTTAAGTATATTGTCAGCAAATAAAGAAATAAAGAAAGGGATTATAAAAACATGAATAATTCTTGATCCAAATCAAATGCTAAATTTGTTATATACTTTAACTATAAAGCTAAAGACCATTTTATAAAGGACTATCCACAATGGTAGAAGATAAATGAAAAAGAAATAAATAGAAAAGCAAGCATTATTGCAGTTCCGGAGAGTTTTGATGAAGAGGATGGAAGAGGCAGTCATGTTTTTACTATGAACAATTTCAATTTTGCAAATGAATGAATGATAATCATTAGTATTGCTTATCATATGACTTTCAATAGGAATTGTTTCTAATTTTTTTAAAAGAATAGAAAGGTACTGTTAGATTAGGTGATGATGGAGAACATGTTGTCAAATGTAGTGATGGTAGAGAACATGTTGTCAAATGTAGTAGTTCAATATAGATCAAAATGCATGATGGAATTATTAGAACATTTGATGCTTGTTATATTCTTGAACTTCAGAAGAATATGATTTCTATAGGTACTATTGACAATCAGGGGTATAAGCTTTATGGTAATTGTAGACAACGTAAGATGGT
>JAOQMP010000008.1:8064783-8075486 GCA_027563575.1 Erythroxylum pedicellare
GAATTTACATCTAATTTAGTATTAGGTTGGGTTTAAATTTAAATTTTTAATCAATTTAATTTTCATTCGAAATTCAATTAAATTTAAACAGAGTTAAAAAAATCGTACTCGTAAAAAATCTAGAAGCAAAAATGAGAAGGAAATTAAATAAAAAGAGAAAAAAGGAAGAAAAAAAATCAAAACCAACACATCAACATTTCCTGTTATGAACTTCCGCAACAGGCTAGTTTGGAACAATCTTAAAGGAGTTGAGAAGAATCTTTGGTGTTGAGACATTTTACAAAATCATGAAAATTTTGAAATTAAATTTCTATTTTCTTATAAAATAACCTTTAAAAAAATTCATTTTTACAGAAATAGGAATAAAGATAGAAGAAAAGACACAAATAAAAATTAAGAAAAAGATGAGTGTTAAGGACCGTGATTGGAATAAATGGATGCGGTCACATCTTCTCTTTCCATTATTTTGGTTGTTAATATGTGGTGTATAAAAAATAGTATTATCTGATTTAATAATTCTGTTCTAACTCTATTCTGGCCTAATAAGATGTGGTTTTGTAAGTTTTGCATGTAATACGATGTAATTTTTATTACAAATCGACGTTGAATTAAGCACAGAATGCGATGTGCGTTTTGCATGTAATACCATGTGGCTTGCAGAGGACGAGGAGAGTCATTACTCAGTGCACATTTAATCCTCTCTAGCTCTTTCTACACACTTCCATGGCTGTAGAAGATGCAGATATTAATGGCCTAATTTATATTTCTTGTAGGGAATGGAAGTAAACCGTACAATATCAGTCATCTATATAGGTTGGAAAGTATTATATAACTCCACTTGGATCTTATAGCTTATAATTATATTCGAACACTACAAGAAAAATGAAGTTTAGCGATGGAAATTATTGATGAAAATTTCTAACGAAAAACCTACACATTTCGTCGGTAAACTAAGTTAGCGATAGAATTTACCGAAGGACTAAGGCATAGGAGAAATGGTCATAGGTAATAATTTGCAATGAATCACAGAATATCCGTTGCAAATTTACGGACAGATATTTTGTGTAACCGTCGATAAATATACCGATAGTTATTTTATGCTGTCCTCGGTTGGTAAAGTTACCGATCAACAAGATTTGTCCATCGGCAACCTTACCGATAGAATTGGTTTTTTTTGGCGGTAAATTTATTAAAAATGTTTTTTTAATTTCCCTACATTAAATTTTATTTGATGATCTTCTGATTGATGCATAATTTAACTAGTTATGAGTTATTTGTTGATAATATTTTGATTTGTTTCTACGATTAATTTGTTAAAACAAAAAGTTTAGTAAAAATTATTTTAATTGATAATAAAAAATTATTTTATACATAATAAGTATTTGTAATTCATACGAAATGACTACAAGTACGCTATTCATTTGGTGACCGCGGATACTCTGATTGCTGCGATGAGGTGCTACCCCTCCCCTTCAACTTCTTCACCTCATTTCACAGCTGAGTTATATACTCTATTGATTGTACTATGCTCTGAAGCTTAAAGACTTCATTGGGTGCAGACTGCCAACAGATGTTGCTATACTAGATTTGAAGGATTGCGAATAACATGTATTCGCAAATGAACCTAAGTTGAATATCCTTCCGCGACGATCCCTACCACCTACTACATGAAGATAGGTTTCAGTCTTATCAACATCTTCAGACTGCTGAGACTGTCGTTGAATGCTTTCTTGTATTTAGTCCTATTAGAAGGCAATGTTTATGTTAGTAAGTAATAATTATTAAGCATTAATATTAAAACATAAATTTCAGATACATTTAGTTCTCTACATCGGGTATTGACGAAGGTCACACCGTCATGCTTCTTTGTCTGAGTGTGCAAAAAGAGCTGACGAGGTGTAGGCTTCATACTCTCTTTAGAATAAAATGTTTTAAGTGAACTACAATTTATAAAAATTTCAGCATAATTTTCTTTATTTTTATGATATTTACCCCCTGTTGAACAAAGAAAATAACTCAACAACACAACGATCAAAGTAAAAAAATCAGAATATTAATGTAAAGTGTAGATACTTATAAGTCTTTCTGTATACTCATGGTGGGTAATAGATCCTCCAGTATGTATGGGAAGACTCTCTCCCCTTGATCCTCCATATCTATTGGTAGAATTATGCTCTGAAATGGACATTACCTCGGGTGATGTCTAATATTACTGTCAACGACTCCATGTTTGTTCAGAAATATAAGGCAGTCATACACCAATTTTGTGTATCATACGAAAAAAATCTCGATAATGTATACGTGCTTGTCTCTCCCATACTTTATAAATGACGACGTCAAATTCAGAATCTCAAAAAAATTCTTTCTGAAACAAAAGGAAAATGTTAGGATCTTTGTATTCTACTGTTTTCTTTTATCACAAAGATTGATAAAGATGTTTTGATTTTACAGGAAGTGAAAATAACATAAAATAAAGAATACTGAATTTTACTTGGTTCGATAGCTTAAATGCTATCTACATTCAAAGATCTCACACTTGTGGTTCTACTAGTATCAAGAAAAGAGTAAGTTTACAAGAGATTGAGTTTTTTCTAAAACACTTGCAAGAGGTCTTTGAAGTCTCTCCAGTACCCTCAGATAAGTACTCTAACACCTCTTAAACTTTCACTCTATTTCCATCACTCTTAGACTATTCATTACAATGTATTGAGTGCTATAAATTCTGCGTGTATGTTTGACTGAGGCTTGTGTCTGTCTTATATAGGAATGGGTAGCAGTTGCATCCGGTGAAGTCTTTATTTATGAGCTATATATCATGTGTCCTCACGTGTTCAACTTATGCTATTGAATATGTTAATGCGACTATGTTTGATAATACTTTTGACTTGTCCTTCTCACGTGAGTTTCACATGTCTTAGTTAGACATAGCATTATTCTTTTGTTCCTTAATCCGAGGATCTTTCCCTCTTTCTTCTTCGAGAGCTTCAAGTACACATCCTTCACATACATCTTTAAATCTTCAACTCTGTCTTCTGTTTGTTATGTCTTTGTTGAAGATTGATGGAGAGCTGGTGAATATCATCACATTTATTCCCTCTTTCTCCATTAATCCTTGTGAAGTTCATCAATCTGTAAGCGTATTAGAAACTAAAAACCCTAGCTTCACCAAAATCATGAGGTTGAAAAAAATAGTCTTCGATTGTTGTTAACTTCAAGGGGCTTCACTTATCTGTAGATAATCTCTACAGAAAGTGATCTTCTTTGGAGTCACAACCTTCATACCGAAGTCGTATGGGTTTAAATCACCTGCAATTTTTTCCAAAGTGAATACCCTTGTGATATTCTGTCTCTAACGAAATGAAGTCACATGTCGATGTGCTTGGATCTCTCATGCAATACTGGGTCTTTACTAAGGTAAAGTACAGTCTGACTATCTATGTATATTATTGATTTCGTGATGTTGATTTTGATTTCCTTTAATATGCTTGATAACCATGATAACTCTTTTACTCCATCAATAATTGCATAATATTCTACATCTGTAGTAAATAGAAATACTACTAACTATTGTTGTGCTTTCCAACTGATTATATTTCCTGATAATGTGAAGAAGTATGTTGAAATTGATTTCCTTGTATCTTTGTACATTGCATGATCTGCATCCATAAAGCCATATAAGGACATTTAATTGCATTTAGCTAGTTTAGCCCTTAAAAAGCATAATCCATAATTAATAGTTCCAGCTAAGTATCTGAGAACACCCTTCAACCCTTGCTAGTGTTCAAATCCTGGATTGGCCATAAATTTACTTAGGATACTAATAACATAGGCAAGATGAGGTCTTGTACATAGCAGAATGTACATTGTACTTCCAACTCCAACATCGTAGGGATAGTGTGCCATATCTTTCTATTCTTCCTTTGTCTTAGGACTCTTACTAGATATCATCTGTAGATCTGATCCTATAAGGATAGAACTTGGTTTAGCTTGTTCCATTTTGAACTGAGGTAGAACTTTTCTGATATAGTTTCTTTGAATAAGCCATAGCTTTCCTTCCCTCCTTTTTCTGATTATCTACATTCCTAGAAGCTTTTGTGCTTCTCCCATATCCTTCATCTCAAAGTGATTACACAGTTCAGTCTTTACTCTTCAATTCTGCTTAAGTCTTTTCCTGTAATAATTAAGTCATCCATATAGACCAGCATGAATACTGCTTTTATCTCTCTTGGGTCCTTAAAATATAGGTAGTAGTCATATGAACTTCTAAAAAAATTCATACTAGCAGCAACCTCATAGAACTTTTTGTTCAACTGCCTAGGTGTTTGTTTAAGTCCATATAGGGATTTCTATAATAGGTAGACATAATCTAGCTTTTCCTTATCCTCAAAGCCAACTGGCTGCTTCATATATATGGTTTCTTCCAGCTTTCCATATAGGAAGGTTGTTTTGACATCCATTTGATGGATTTCCCAGTCATATATAATAGCTAGTAATAGGATGAGTCTTATGGTCTTAAACTTGACTACTGGTGAGAAAATATCCTTGTAGTCAACTCCCTCCTTCTGTCTATATCCCTTTCCTACAAGCCTAGCCTTAAATATCTTAGGTTCTGCTTCTGTAATTCCTTCTTTTATCTTGAACGACCATCTGTTTTCTATTAACTTGGCTTTAGGATGTCTAGGCACTAATGTTCAGGTCATATTCTTCATTAGAGAAGAATACTCCTTCGTACAAGCCATCTTTTATTGTTCAGCATCCTTTCTCCTCATGGCTTCTTCATAGGTTTCAAGTGCCCTATATTCTATGGATTCAGCAACAAGACATGTAAATTTAGGTAGGTTTGTGTATGTATATCTCCTATTAGGAATACTTTATCTCGGTTGCCTATCTTTAGTGAGATGATAGTTTTGTAGAGCATTTTGAGGGATATTAGTAGCTATGTGTGGGTCTTTCTCCTCACTTACACCTTCAGTTTCTTCAATCCCTTCTTCATGATGAATAGGGCCTTGCACAGGTTCCTCATCATGAGATTGTGTGCTGCCTTCTTATTTTGTTTCTAGTGGCACATAAAAGGGGACTGAATTACTTGTCCTGAACTTCCTTTTATAGGTCAGAGTTTGGAGAGTTCATACATAACAAAGGAAACTCATTTTCATTAAAAATCACATCTCTGTTGATAATGGTTTTGTAACCTCCCTATTGAAGTAGTAAAATCTTGTAACCTTTGACTCCTTCTAGGTAACCTAGAAATCCCCCCTTTACTGCTCTAGGTTCCAATTTACCTTCCTTTTGATGTGCATATGTAGTACATCCAAAGGTCCTTAGATGAGTCAAGTTAGATTTCTTTCCATTCTATACTTCTTGTGGATTTTCGTACTCATTAGCAGAAGTAGGTAACCTATTTACTAGGTAGATTGCAGTCTTAATTGTTTCTCCCCATAGGGATTGTGAACACCCCGATGATAGTAGCATACTCTTAGTCTTTTCTATGAGTGTTCTGATAGGCCTTTTAGCTACACTATTTTGCTGAGGTGTTACTCTAACTATCTTATGCCTTAGAATGCCTTTCTTACTGCAGTAGTCTTCAAACTCCTTATTACAGTATTTCGGTCCATTCTCTATCCTTAGGTATTTCAACTTCTTTCCAGTCTAATTTTCCATTAGTGTATGTCACATGATGAAAATTTCTAATGCTTCATTTTTCCTCTTCATAGGATAGACCCAGCATTTCCTAGACTTATCATCTATAATTGATATAAAGAATCAATTCCCTATTGTAGTGGACACTTAAGCTGGCCCCTAGAGATCACTGTGAGCTTATTTTAGGATCTCTTTATCCCTCTTTGCTCCCTTTTAGAAATTGGTTCTGTGATGCTTTCCTAGTATGTATGATTCACAGAAATCTAGCTTATTTATATGTTTTTCTGGAATCAGTCCCTGTTTCGAAAGATGGAACAGACAGGGACAGACTCTTGTTCCCTGCATAACCTAACCTTGAATGCCATTGTTTAGTTGAATCAGGCTTTACATTTTCTATAGCTAGGTCCACTTCAGTAGTGCCTATTACATAGTATAGCCCACCTCTTTCAACTCCTCTGATGATAACTCTACCATCCTTTAGGATTTCTCTAAGTCCATCCTTAAATCTAATATGAAATCCTTGTTTGTCAAGCATGCTTTCAGAAATAGGATTCCTCTTTACTCTAGGGACAAATATGACATTGGTTAGGGTTTTCTTCTTCCCAACAAACATGTTGATAGAGACATTCCCAATCCCTTCAAACTTTTGCTGCCCAGAATCTGCCATTTTTACTTTGGCATTGACTATTTCAAATGTTGTTAACCAATCTCTGTGACGAGTTACATGCATGGTGCATCCAGAGTCGAAGATCCATTCTCTATTAAGATCTTTGCTCTATTCAGTGACAACCAATATCTCATCACCATTGGAGTCTTCAGGATTCTCCATATTCTTAGCATCTCCACTTTGTGCAGCCTTGTCTCTTTTCTTCTTTTTGCAATCTCTTGCAAAATATCCCTCCTTATCATAGTAGAAATACTTCTCACCTTTAACCTTTTTCTTCTTTTCATCACCTTCTTTAGTGTGCTTATCCTTTCCATTCCCCTTCTGCCAATTTCCTTTCTTGCTATTCTTTTTCTGTGACTTCTTGTCTAGCTTATTTTCGATGAACATCACTTCTTGTTCCTTCTTGAATGGATTAATATCCACTATTTCTTCCATTAGTGAATCCAGCAACCTCTTAACAGTGAGAGATTTTCCACTAGCATGCTTGATCACGTTCTTGAAAGCATTGAATTTAGAAGGTAAAGCTTTTAGAATGACTACGACTTGATGTTCTTCTGAGATCCTTTCACCTGTAGCTTTTAGATCTTGCACCAACTTAAAGAAGTAATCCAGATTATCATCAAGAGAAACAGTAGTGTTAATTTTATAATTAGCAAGATTATGTAAAAGTGTCATCTTGTTAGGGAGACATCTTTTAGCATATAGTTCATCAAGTTTTAACCAAAGTTTATGTGTAGTATTACAATTCTGCACTTTCCTTATCACAACCAGTGATAAGTGAAGCATTAACTTGTAGTGTGCAAGTCTTTGCATCTTGAGTCTCTTCATAGGGTCAGTTTCTACATCATACTATTCTTCAGTAGCACCATAACATTCATAAGACTCAAGTAAAGCTTGCATTTGAAGTTTCCAGATGGTAAAATCTTCCTTACTAGTGAAGACATCCATTTCTTTTCCTACATTTTAAATGTAGCTTAAAAAGACAAGAAAGAAAATATTCTTACAGAAATTCTCGATCAACCTTGATGCTTGAATAGCTAAGAATTTCCCAAAAAGTTGTAAACAGGCTCTGATACCACTGATGTTAGGATCTTTGTATTCTATTGTTGTCTTTTATCACAAAGACTGATAAAGATGTTTTGATTTTGCAGGAAGTGAAAATAGCTAAAAAAATAAAGAGCACTGAATTTTACTTGGTTTGATAGCTTAAATGCTATCTACATCCAAGGATCTCACACTTGTGGTTCTAATAGTATCAAGAAAAGAGCAAGTTTACAAGAGATTGAGTGTTTTCTAAAACACTTGCAAGAGGTCTTTGAACTCTCTCTAGTACCCTCAAATAAGCACCTTAAAAGCTCTTAAACTTTCACTTTATTTCTATCACTCTTAGACTGTTGATTACAATGTATTGAGTGCTATGAATTCTATTTGTATGTTTGACTAAGGCTTATGTCTATCTTCTATAGGAATGGTTAGCAATTGCATCCGGTGAAGTCTTTATTTATGAGGTAAATATCATGTGTCCTCACGTTTT
This sequence comes from Erythroxylum pedicellare, assembly GCA_027563575.1. Lineage (NCBI taxonomy): Eukaryota > Viridiplantae > Streptophyta > Magnoliopsida > Malpighiales > Erythroxylaceae > Erythroxylum > Erythroxylum pedicellare. The sequence goes on from JAOQMP010000008.1 coordinate 8,072,625, forward strand.
CAACTTATGCTATTGAATATTTTAATGCGACTGCGTTTGATAATGCTTCTAACTTGTCCTTCTCATATGAGTTTCACATGACTTAGTTATACATAGCATTATTCTTCTATTCCTTAATTCGAGAGTCTTTCCTTCTTTCTTCTTCGAGAGCTTCAAACACACATCCTTCACACACATCTTCAAATCTTCAACTCTGTCTTTTGTTTGTTATTTCTTCATTGAAGATTGACGGAGAACTGGTGAATATCACCACAGAAAAACATATGATAACTAGTTATAATATAATAATATTTATCTAATTAATGTATAAAAATTAATTAAAAAATAAAAAAAAATTGTACCTCAAACTCTTGATAATAAAATTATGTTGTCGCCTGAGAGATATTCTTCCATATATAACCTTCAAGATCAATCTTTTCCTTGAATTTAGATGTCATGTTTCTTGAGTACGGTCTAAACAGAATCAAGCTAATATAAAAACTATTAATTTATACCATTTTTAAAATGTTTAAACCTATAACTTAATTATAAATATATGATGTTTTATGTATTTTCACTTACAGATTGTTGACAATTGTGATATAAGTTCTTCCATCAACTCCCTCGGTTCTAAGTTGGAGGCCACCTCCATCCGCATCATTTACCCCTGATATCTCTATCGATATAGGGGTGGTGGATAGTGTAGCACAGAAGATGATGCCTCATCTGCAAGAGTAGTAGCTGTAGGTACAACATCTGATTTGGTTGCAGCTGTAGAATGTGATGCTTCACCTAGACAGTAACTAGCTCCAAATCGTGGTATGAACCTTGGTCACATCATGTACTGTTGTCTCTTTGGTGGCATATTTCAACCTTAAATTCATATTTGATTGAATATTCCAGAAATATAATAATTTCAATTTAATATTTCACACAATATATTGAAAAGGAATTAATTGATTTGTTGAATATAATATTCTATTGCAAACACAAATTAATCGCTATCAGCACTTATTTGTAAATCAAAATCATCATTATCTTCTTTTTCTGAAGAATTAGAATCAAACTCAATCTCCTCTTTAGATCTCTTGCCCTCCTAATCCTCTCCATATGAAATTTCAACATTTTCATTATTTGGATCATTTAAAGGTTCATTTTCGTCATATCTAATAGATGCATTTATTTTATAAGCATCTTCTTGAAACACTTCACTTTCAATTCTCTATTTTCCTTTTCTATGTGATTCAAAAATACCTCTAGGTTTAACTTTACAAATGGCCAACCAATCTAACTTATATCATTGTAAGTTGGGAAAAGGGAAATAATACACTCGGATCACTTGCATTGCCAACACGAAAGGTTCAAATTGTTTAAATCTTTTTCGTTTGTTTCAACTGGATTGTATCGGCTATGCTCTTTTATACCAACATTTGGAGTTGGATCAAACTAGTCATACTTAAATATTACACTTCGCTTTATTAGCAATGCAGGGTACTCAATTTCAAGTATCTCAATCATTTTACCATAGTAAACCATCAATTCTACCTGTATGCAAACTCCACTATTTACTGTTGCCATTTTATGACTATGATATTTTGTATGTAGGTTTGGTTCTTCTTCAAGAATTTCTATATTTTCCTGAAAGGTATAACCGGTTGCATCATAAACCATTTGCATGTAAGGATTTTCATTTACATCCACATTATTTGTTCTAAATCCAATATCCCCTTCAAACTGATCTACATTCACTGATGAGTATACTTCATTACCCTTAAGGTGCTACAAATCAATAGCTCCCTATATATTAATCAATCGAATTAATCACCTAGAATTGATTTCAATACCATGGTACATGGCATTGTTTACACCTGTGAATCAAGAAAGTAAGCTCTTGTTATGATTCCTAGGCTCATGGAATTTTTCACCGATAAGCCTCACGGGAGCTGCATCACGATTTTTAGCCTATATACCATCCTTGGGATTTATTATGCAAAGAACTGTCTTGTCTATCAAACATATGAATTTCTTGTGTTAATACTAAGTTTGCATTAATCACATTGAAGTTGAAGTATTTATGTTTGAATTAATCACCTAAAGTTGATTTCAATACTATAGTACGTGGCATTGTTTATACCTGTGAATTAAGAAAGCAAGTTCTTACTGTGATTTCTGAGCTCATGGAATTTTTCACTGATAAGCCTCACAGGAGCTGCATCACGTGTTTCTAGCCTATATCGTCTTAGGGGTTTATTATGCAAAGAACTATCTTGTCTATTAAACGTATGAATTTCTTGTGTTAATACCAAGTTTGCATTAATCGCATTAAAGTTGAAGTATTTATGCTTGAATTAATCACTTATAATTGATTTCAATACTATAGATATGACAGTGTTTATACCTGTGAATCAAAAAGGCAAGTTCTTGCTGTGACTCCTAGGCAAGTAGAATTTTTTAGCAATAAGCCTCACGAGAGCTGCATCACAGGTTTCCAGCCTATATACCATCTTAGGGGTTTATTATGCAAAAAATTGTCTTGTTTATTAAACATATGAGTTTCTTATGTTAATATTAAGTTTGCATTAATCATATTGAATTTGAAATATTTATGATTGAATTAATGACCTACAATTCATTTTAATACTATAGTACGTGGCATTGTTTAACAAGTTCTTGTTGTGACTCCTAGGCTCGTGAAATTTTTCGCTGATAAGTCTCACGGGAGTTACATCACGGGTTTCCAACCTATATACCGTCCTAGGGATTTATTATACAAAGAATTGTCTTGTCTATTAAACATAAGAATTTATTTTGTTAATACTAAGTTTGCATTAAACATATTGAAGTTGGAGTATTTATGTTTGAATTAATCACCTACAATTGATT
>JAOQMP010000008.1:8086823-8108897 GCA_027563575.1 Erythroxylum pedicellare
AATAATTAATTTTAATTAATTAAATATAATATATTTAATTGACAGTAATTTAAATAATATATGTTTTTATTTCCTTATCACGAACTCTTGTTGTAAATTATAATAATTTGATAGTTAAGGATATTTATTGTTTTTTATTAAATATTTTGATGTAATTATTATTTATTGTATAATAAAATTTAAAATTGTAATATTTTAAATACTTTGTATTGTTCTTAATTTTTATATTTGTATAATAATGATTGTCCTTTTTTCACATAAATTATGGTTATTATATATATGTGAAATATATAAAAATTATTCTTATCTCATATTAATTGTGATTATTATTTATTATTATGATTTTAATAGATAGGGTTAAAAGTATACAGTATACCTGTATTGAACTATTTTATAAATTTTAAAAATTTCAAAAGTTATTTTATAAATTTACGAAAATTATGCGAAATAGTACCCGGTGTTGATCATTATCTGAATAATATCATACCAGAACCTAACTTGGTCTTAAGTTCGATACCACATCGTAACATTAAATCCAGCTCCTGCACATCTCTGTGTATTAGAGTGCGTGTTTTAACAGTGAATATAACTAACAGAAGATTCAATTGAGTTGGAGCACTCCGTTTTTGTTAAAGTATTTCAACCCTGTATTAATTATGTCTACATATTTATTATAATTAAGTAAGAATGGTTAATCGGATCGGTAAATTTGATCCTTCTCCAATTCCTTGATTTCAGTGTATGCATCACACCCCAGAGGGAACAGAAATGAACAGACCAACCGGATGAATTTGATTCCCACCCCCAGACGCCACTTCGATAAACAACTAATGATATAATATATACTATATAATATCTAATATCTAATATCTAATATTTACCTTTTATTATTTTCTACTAATTAAATTAAAAATAATTCTATAGCGAGATATTCAATTTTAGAAATAAATCAAAAAATTTAAAAATGTATTATTAATGATGTAAAAATAAAATAGAAAAAAATTAAACTGTTCACATGAGCCATACAAATCTTCTTTTCCTGTGCCTAAATTAAATCATATTTAAAATTTATATATTGTGAATAAATTTTAGATTAGATTTATTAATAATCATTACATTAAAATTATCTTTAAAATTAAAATAAATTATGCATAATTTTAAATAATTAAATATATAATCTTAAATTAAAATATTCACAAATTTATTAATAATTAATATTAAATAATTAAATGATATAAGTTTTAGTTGATACTGAATTAAAAACTAAAATTAAAAACAAAAAAAAACAACTTTAATGATTTTCGTGAATTAAAAGTACAGAAAGAAAACAAAACTAAAAACTCTAACAAGTAAGTTTTTCTACTGAATTTGAAAATAAAAATTAAAAACCAAAAGGCATAAATAACAACAAACAACCCTTAACTAATAACTATTGTATTACTTTTAAAAGTAAAATACATATTTAGATATAGAAATTAAACGAAATAAAAACAAAGGTACAGGTGAAGTATGATTAACGGCTCTTTTCAAAGTTCATAGCATTATTTGATTAAATGGGAACACTTGAGACCAGGTTGTTTTTATAGAGTAAACTTTATTTTATATCGTTATCTGCATGAATTCAAGCCACCCTCTTACATGGCCTTAGCTTTTGTTCCTATTTCATCTTGTACAAACTGTCATTCTTAATTGACATAAATAAAATAAAAGGAAGCTTTATCCAGTGTTTAGATTTCGAGTTCATCTCCAACGTAACCATTGCCATTCTTAATTATGGAAGTTTAAAGAACGCACTTTCAATTCTTAATAAAAACAACCTTTGCTATTCAACAAATTAATAAGAGTTCAAGAATCGGGGAAAGTGCACGACCAGCTGCATGTTTTGAGTCATAAACAGTTCCTGAGTATAATTTGAACTTAAATAAACAAATTTAAAGCATAGGTAGGCAGCATAAAGGAATGGTAATATAAATGAAAATAAATATAAGGAATAATGAAAATAAATATTATTATTATAATTATGATGATCAGTTAAGAAAAATAAATTATTATCATTACTATTTGAAAAATAAATTATTATCATTACTATTTGATAACGGTTGGTTGGTTCGTAATAAATATTAAGAAATTAACTTAAATTAATTATATTTTAATTAATTAATATATTATGATTAATTAATTACAATATATTAATTAATTAAAATATCGTAATTAATTATGAAATTAATAAATAAATTATATTTTAATTAATTATATTATAACTAATTAATTATATTTGAATTAATTAATCAATTAGATGAATGAATAAATCATATTTTAATTAATTATATTGTAATTAATTATAATATTTTAATTAATGAATAAATTATATTTTAACTAATTATAATTAATTAATTACAATATTTTTAATTAACAAATGAATTATATTTTAATTAATTAATTAATAAATAATATTATTAGTTAAAGATCAAACCTTAATAAACAAAAAAAATCACACATTAATTTTAGTCATAGAGTAGGAATAAATAATGGTGGCAAAGCTAGAAATAAAATGAATAAAGCAATATCCAAAAGTAAGGAATGAAAGTAGAAACCATTTAATCATAACCTCTTATTAAACTTTATTTTTCATTCCATACCTATTCCTCTCTTCTCATAACCACCAAACAAGCACACCCTAAATTTACATTAAATTCCAGACATGATTGAATTATAGACTTGTTGCCTGAATCCAAACCCAACCAAATTTCAGCAACCTAAGACCCAAAGGAACTTAAATCAACCCAATTAACTATTTTTTTCACTTAAAATAATACCATTTTATTTAACATATTTGAACTTCAGGCTAAACCAAGACGGGAAAATAAAATTAAAAAATTCCAAAATTTAACCCCAAGTGCTGTCAACTTAAACCAAACCCACTGGCTTCGATCCGAGCCAGGTCAAACAAAAAATGTCATTCCTAGTTATTCCAAGTGGCTGCATTCAATCAACTACCATAACAAGTTGCAAAAAATTGAAGTAGAGAATTAGGAATTCCAAACAATTAACAAGACCTGATATAGTATGCAACATTAAAAGAACAAAGAAAGTGAGTTGCAGCAAATACCACGATTGACCAATTATTTGAGCCGATAAATTTCAAACATATGCATGAACAAACAATATCTTAACAAGAAACAAATTAATGCCTCTCATCATGCAGTGCTACTTCATTCTTTCTTGCCAATACCATGAGACATATTGTAGATACCTCGCCCCTGAAACAAGAAAATAATACAAATTCGTGTTAACAAAAGCAATTATGAATTCCGTAAACTCAACATAAAAGGCTAGAAATTCCTTACAAAATAAAGCCGTGAGCATACTTACAATGAGGTATATTGAGCTGGCTGCCAATGCTAAAGGAATGGCGACTGAAGTGATTTTATCAAGAGGTCCTTTCAAGTACGTGTGTTTGTGGATACTTTGGAAATACTTCTGCCTTTCAAGAAGCTTCTCTCTGGGTCGAAAAGGTGACTCAGACATCTTGTTGCCTAAGTAAAGGCCAAATCAGAGTAGATAAATTATAGAAAAGGTAAATGCTAATCAGAAGCAAATACGGATAGGTCATATATAAATCATTTGTAGTATACCAGTACACAGAAACAAAGATCTACGTTGAGAATGCAGCAATGGACAAATTGGATTCTTAGAAGCTCATGTAACAATGTACGTGGACAAACAAACATCAAAAGCAACCAAGAGCCTCCGATAATTAATACCAGGAATAATACTTGCCACTTGACAAGCATTTACTAAGCAGTCAAGAAACTAAATGGTATAAATCCTATCCAGTAATTCTGAAAGATTGTTCTCTCATCAATAAATTTCATAGTTATGTGTTCAGGCCTATAGGTTGGATAGAGAAGCCCCAAAATATAGTATAAGAAAATGCAACCCCGAACAACAAGCAACAAGATAAAGACAACAACAAGACTGATACAGAAGACAAATTCATTCAAGTTCTTTTGTATGCTATAGGTTTATAAGTTTGTTCAAGTCAATACCATAGCACTGCTTTACACAAACTGTTTGTGAGATAATCAATTGTTTATATGACAACAATGTTTAGCTCCCATGATCATCATTTCAGTTTAATTGTTGTGTTGCGAGGCATAACAATGAATCGACAGGCAATCTATTATTTAAAAATAAATATTCAGAGGAATAAAACTCGAACTATATTGTTTTCCAAGTGCAAAGAGTCCAATTCCCAAAAACAAAGCACATGTTCAAATGTGCATTCACTACAAGCATGACTGCCTTGAGATTTTAAAGATTAAGAATGCAAACTAGGAGGTTACAGCAATAACTTGATCAAGCAAAGTGGAATCAACTAGCTGCAACCAATAACCAATTAGACAACCATAAGCAGTAATATCTTCAAGATTTGACTTTACTGCGGGGTACTCCACCTATTGTTTATCTTGCTATCACTTCTCCTTACTTCTGTTTATATCTTTCTTCTTTTCACTTCCAGAAAGAACGTGAAAATAATTCGACGCTAGCTAATTTGTTTTTCATAGTGCAATAGAATATGGCTCACGGTTAGCAGTTATGTATAGTCATGTTTAGTTACTGGGTGTTGTCATCTGTAAAACGGGTCGAAAGCAAACCTAGAGAAACGTGTATCAATCGGAACTGAGAATTTGAAACCCAGATTATAAAAGAGAAAAGGGCAATATAAGATCTCAGTATTGTTGCGATTTCAATAATACAAGACACTGATATTGACTAGAACAGAGAACCCGAGTAGCACTTCTAAGATAGCTTAAAAAATAGAACAATCAAATTTGCATCTGCAAAGAGTTATAGAAATACAGAAATTACGAAAATTTTAACACAAAAAAGCAACAAATCTTGACTATTATCGAGCGAGGAGCGACGGGAGCTATAGAAGTATTCGGTAAAAAAGAAAGCAAGTCACAAAGGATAAAACCCATGTACTTGATCGAAAATTTAGACCAATCCCATGAAAAACAAATCAAATGCTTTTCGTGTCGAAGAACAAATCCTCACCCGTCTCGATTATGATGATCTACGGCAAACTGGCACGGAAATGGCTGTCAGATTTAGGGTAAGTTGTTTTGGGAGATTTTTCTGATTTGTTATGCGGTACAATACAAAAGGAGTTGCGCGCATTCAGATTCGGGTCATGATCCAAGACACCGAATCCGACCCGAATGCTTAATAGATCTGAAGCCAAGTCCAGAGTAACTGCGATGTCGTATAGCGGTTTTCTTTCTTTTCTTGTCTTCTGTATAAGTGTAGATGAGTGATGATCTAGTACGGTTGAGATCTTGTGGACACCACCTGCACCTCTCCCTTAGTAGCTGGCAATGGCCGAATAAAAAGCCCTCCCTCCAATTACATAGTCGTCTTCTGTTCTTTGCGTCAAGATGCGCCCCAAGGACAGAATCGCCTACTTCTACGACGGTTCTCTCTAGCTTCTTTTTTAGTTGCTTTAATGGATATTACTTTTTCCCGTAACTGTGGTTGGTTAATGTTTTGCACTGTTCGGCTGAATATCAATTGTTTGATTTCAGTTGCTCCATAAAACTGACCAAGAACTCTGGTTCTCTCTCTCCCTCTCCCTCTCTCCTTTTGGCTTGATGTTTAGATTTGTCGAACTTATAATAGGTGAAACTTCCAGCTTTACTTATGGAAATGGAGGCCAATTAATGTTGAACTTTCTCTAAATTATCTTTCTTGTGATTTTGTAGTTAGCAACTGAATCTTTATAACACTCTCTTCTTGCGTCACAGCATTTCCTTGGAAAATGTGTAAATTTCAATTGGAGCATGTACTTGTGCCAAGTTTACAAGTTTATCTTGTTTCAAGGACTGGGAATTGGTGTTGTGATTTCGCAGGGGATGTGGGCAGCGTTTACTTTGGACCAAATCATCCGATGAAACCTCACCGCCTTTGTATGACCCACCATCTTGTTCTTGCCTATGGACTCCACAACAAAATGGAGATTTATGTTAGTCACTCCATTTAAACCTTTCTGTCTTCTAATAAATCTGTTTCATATGCATTTGCGTGTGTGAGATTCCACTGGGGAGTGGTGCAAAAGATAAAATTGATTTATATTGCTTCATGCAGCGGCCCCACAAGGCGTATCCTGTTGAGCTTGCTCAGTTCCACTCTACTGATTATGTTGAATTTCTGCAGCGAATAACACCTGATACGCAACATTTGTTCGCAGATGATTTGGCTAAATGTATGTGTTGCTTTCTGAAAGTCAATGAATTTTCTAATTCTCTCGCTCTTTTATAGTACTTAAACATTAATTTGGCCCATCTAATACATTGTATCATATGTTATGCTAAAACTTAAATTTGATTTGGGTGAAGAACATTGGATAAATCATGCTTTTTATCACCTAAAAATTGACTACCTCAACTTTGATCAAAAGTTATACATGTCAACTTCCTGAAAGATAAGGCATGACAGAAAGTGGCACTGTTAGAGTATGTCTTTTCAATTAGTTTTTAAAGATTAATGATTATCAGTTTTATATTCAGTTCTAGTGATTTTTGACTGCATATTGTTGTTAAGTGAAATTGTTAGATTCTTATTTACAGCAAAATATTCCTTCTGAGTATGGGTCTGTGAAATAATATGATAACTGAGTAGATCACAGGAAGAAATCAGTTAAGGAAAGTTGAACGTTCCAGTGATATCACATACTTCTGCTTCTTCTATGGTTCTGTAAGAAAAGCGGAATGTTCCACTGATTTTCTATACTTCTGTCTCTTGTTAATGCTAGTAACCTTTGTGGAACCTCTAGCGCTCTTGGGTCTTTTTGATATCCAAAACATAAAAGTAGCTTGTTTTTTCAGGAACAGGTATCTGATAGCAGGATAAACATTTTCTTCTTTCTTCTTCTTAATTTTTCCCTTTCTTCTATTCGAAGCTTTATGATTTGACTTTGGAAATGGAAGCTTTGTTGTGGTTCTATTTATGATTGGCTGGTTTTCAAGGTATTCATCTTAAGTCCAAGTTTCTCATTTCTTTCTTTTGTTATTCAGATAATCTTGGAGAAGATTGCCCTGTCTTTGAAAACTTGTTTGAATTTTGTCAAATATATGCTGGTGGAACCATAGGTAAATTACATCAAATGTGAAATGTTGTTTAAAAATTGATTAGGATCCCGCTTTACAGCTCTCAACAAGAATTTTCTTGCAGATGCTGCACATAGATTGAACAACAAATCATGCGACATTGCTATAAACTGGGCTGGTGGTTTACATCATGCCAAAAAGTGTGAGGCATCTGGATTTTGCTATATCAATGACTTGGTTTTGGGGATCCTAGAGCTTTTAAAGTACCATGCACGTGTTCTGTATATTGATATAGACGTGCATCATGGTGATGGTGTAGAAGAAGCCTTTTATTTCACTGACAGGTAACTAAACTCCTTAGTTGTATTTGAATATGGAGATTATATCAGGACCATGAATGCTGATGGCAAAATTTGTCGGCCTGTTCAAACTGGTGAATACAGTAGTCCTACATATTGATGGCCGTGATCATCTACTTATTGGATTCTGTTGCTAGATTATGCACTAGCAGGCTTTTTTCTAGATCATTTAAACCCATCAACAGAAATCATGCCAAGGTCCCAAATTTTGTTTCATGAAGTTCACTTTTAGAATCATAGTGCTGTGAAGTAGGAGTATTTCTTCATCCACTAAGGTTGAAATCTTAGTAGGTGCCTAAGGGAGGGGATTATACCGCATCAGAAAAGCCGTCCCATGTTGTTCACTTTTTGAAATATAAACTTTACTATTAGTGATGTTGTTTGGAACCTTTAAAGTTTAGTGCTTGTGCAAGTTGTAAATTGAAATATGGTGCCCTTGTTGTTTTTGCTTCAGGTATAATTTTTAATAGTAAATAGCTATGTTTTTTCTTCATGCTATGTCCAGCAATTGTTTTCTGATTTACTTACTTGATTAAGCTAACAAAAAGAAAAGCTTACATTTTCTGTAAATAATTGTGAAAATTGGGAATCATTCAGTCAACTGTAGAAAACTTGTACAAAAGTTGTGTTTTGACTAGATTGTTTGGACTAAAGTCTAGTGAATAAATTAAGGGGTCAAAGTGCAACATGGCAGGGTAATGACTGTGAGCTTTCACAAGTATGGGGATATGTTCTTTCCTGGAACTGGTGATGCTAAGGTGACTCCTCAATCCCTTGTCATTTCTTCAAGTCTTACAAGGTTTTAATCTTATTTTCATTTGTATGCATATGCTTTTGTGTTGAAGGATATAGGAGAAAGAGAAGGAAAGTTTTATGCCATAAATGTACCACTGAAGGATGGAATTGATGATACCAGCTTCACTCGACTTTTTAAAACTGTAAGTTCTTGTTAATAACTACCAACTTTAAACAGAAATCTCTGTTATGTATCAATTGTAAACTTTTATTTGCTTCATTTTGCAGATTATTACCAAGGTTGTTGAAACATATCAACCAGGTGTGATAGTTCTTCAATGTGGAGCAGATTCGCTAGCTGGGGACCGCTTGGGCTGCTTCAACGTCTCCATTGATGGTGCAGCTCTTCTTGTAATTGAAGCATATTTTCATTTATTCCCTAGAATATTGCTTTAGAAAACTGGTGATTTTGGCCTTGAGCTAGTCGGTGGTAGCTTAGATGTGATTGGAAAGTTTACTCGCTGCAATTTGTATGTTCTTTGCAGGACATGCTGAATGTGTTAGGATTGTGAAGAAGTTCAATCTGCCTTTGCTGGTATGCTTCGATGATCCAATGCTACTTTATATTGATGTATGTGATTAGCTTACACGGCAGAAATCTGATATGCAGGTTACAGGAGGTGGGGGATATACAAAAGAGAATGTTGCCCGTTGTTGGACTGTTGAAACAGGGGTTCTTTTAGATTCAGAGCTATCCAATGGTAGGTTAAGGTGATGATTCACATTATAGACTTCCTTGTGAGCCAAAGCGCACTTGGTAGATATTTTTCTTTCTGGATTCTTGATAAAATTATGCATGAGTTCTGATTACTTTTTTTGTGTGAAAGCTGTTTATCATTATGCATGATAATATGTTAAATAGTACAAACGATGCTTTTCTTTTAGAAAAATGCATGTCTGTTATCCTTTGAAAATCTAGAGTACTAATCCTATTTGCATTACGAAGTTTATATTGAAGTCCACCCACCCTAACCCATGAATTCTGTGGCATAGATTGCGTGAGTGGTGGCACTAGATTCTTATTTCTTACTCCAATTTTCTTGCAGAGATCCCAGATAATGAGTATATTAAATATTTTGGGCCGGAATATTCATTGAAGATACCAGGTGGACACATTGTATGTTTGGGTTCAAAGAACTAATTTTGTGCACTTCTTGCAAAGTTGGTCATCATGCCAATATTTTCTGACCATCATGTAACAATTTTTGGTCGTGAAATTAAATCCAAATGGAGCTGAATAACCATCATAAATTAATATTCTCTTGTTTTGTTTGATCAAGCAGGAAAATTTGAATAGCAAATCTTATCTTAGCACTATCAAGATGCAAGTAATGGAAAATCTGCGATGCATTCAGCACGCTCCAAGTGTACAGATGCAGGAGGTGAGTATACTCCAAGTATTTACTAAACCTTTTGATGTTTGGTAAGGTATATATAAAGATATTGAAAGTCAAATTTCAGAATCATGCTTCTCCATTAATCCATTCGGATGAGAAATGGTGCTTTTACGCACATAACTGGCTTAAGTTGATGATGCTCATGAGAAATTAAAGGCTCAGAATGACTCATTGATGGCATGTTTGTGCTATCTGCAAAAATGTAGTTACAATTCATATAAAAAATTTTAGATTGGCCAACAGTCACCCCTTTGGCCTGGCTGTTAATATGAAAGATGTTAGTTGAGAACGCTGATATTAGCAGAACATATGGTTTGGTAATTCTTTAAATAAATTCATTTTTAGTCTTTAACATGATTATGTTTTTTATCGTATCTAATGAGTAGTGTGGGCAAGTGGTAAGAACAAAATTTTGAACTAGACAGTAATAATTTGGTTATGTTTAAAGATACTGACATGTGAATCTATTCTATAGATGAGAAGCAAGACTGGCCTCAAAAGCTCAATACCACTTAGAAGATTAATTCTTACCCCATATTAAGTTTATATTCTTAGATTTTCAGTCTAGCACTTGGTTTCACTTATTGGATTATGGCTGTAATGTTAAATTTACAGGTTCCCCCTGACTTCTATATTCCTGATTTTGATGAAGATGAGCAAAACCCGGATGAACGCATTGACCGTAAGTTGAATTCCCTGATAGACACGAACCCTCCTTGATTCTTTATATTTGTGTAGCTTCATGCTTGGAAAGCTTGCTCAATTACTGTACTGTACTACGATCATTGGATGTGCTTTCCTCTAACCATTGACCTTGAATCGTGTTATACAGAGCATACCCAGGACAAACACATTCACCGTGATGATGAGTATTACGAGGGTGACAATGATAACGATCACAACATGGATATCTCATAGAAGTTAACTGGTGCTATTAACTGTTTGATTGGTGGAAACACAAAACTAGAATCCAAATTAGTGAAAATGTTTGATGTCCGTACTAAGTGGACTGAAAGGTTTTGTATCTTACTGGGGCAGGTGTATCAGTATTTTCCCAAAATGTTGGGGTTAAAAGAGGTAGAAAGAAGCTATAGTCATTTGTATATAATTTTGAGATAGAGAGATCGATCATTGTCATGGAGAGCATTTGGCAAAACTGTAATATTTCTGGGACCAATGAATATTATCTGCCTTTTGTCATCTCCGTTTCAGACCAGCAGACAGCAGCTGATTATTAATGTTTATTTTTCGATAATTGCCATGTTAGTGACACTCCTGAATGTAATTATTGGTCTCTAAATTTAAGCAAAAATCATAACTTAGCATTCGTTGCAGTGTGTAGATGCAAGACAAATGCAATACAGGTGCAAGAACACCACATCAAAACAGATATTAGGATGTAGCTGTAGATGATCTTAGAGCCAAGTCAGTTATGCCACTAGAAAATGCAATCTGTTTGAAGTGACTCGTATCATCAAATCCAAAATTCCTGATGATCTTGCAAGAAATGATATGGACGGAGGGAAGAATAGATACAGTTCCCCTAATGCCAGAATAAGGTTTTTTATACTGATCAAGACCTTTAGGTATTCATAACATTGATTGCTTTATATTACAAATAAATTGCCTGTGCAACAGGCGAGAAATCAAAGACTGAATCAACCAGAAGTTCAGCGGGAGTCTCCACTCTACTACCAAGTGAATTCTGTTCCACTTAATCCCCATTTCACGGGGGAAGGAATGGCAACACGATATAAAAGTAAATGCAATACGTGTAGCTGAATCGATACATGCAATTCACAAAGTTCAACAAGCACTTGGTATAGGTCATTCCTTTTCTTTTAATCCTTAAAGAACCAACGAGTCAGGAACTTCCCAAGTCCCTGTTCTCTGCCAAGATGCAGTCTAGCAATGAATCACAAGCATCTTCAAGAAGGTCCAAAACCTGAAAAATATAGCTAGTATCAAAGGGCAACGAATTCATAAGTTTCAACAAGAAATTTAATCAAATTTGATAATAAAACTGTAAGGCCTGCAATAATCCAATATATATTTATTAGAGGGACCAATGTATTGATAGGAGAAACTTGTAGGCTCTACTGATAAAACCAGCATCCATACATGAGATTTATAGGGGAGGAAGAGTTATGCAATGAACGATGCACATGTCATGGAGTAGTTAAGCGAGCAGGTTAAAAAATGAAATCAGGTAGCAAAATTTGCTTTAGTGTATATGGAGGCAACATCATGGCCCAAAGATTGAAGTGATATAGAAAGCATTATTCAGGTCAGATCGACACTGAATGGTCTCTGATAACAGGAGCTACAGCTGACAGCTGAAAAAGAAATTAACTTGTGAAGAAAAATAGTGCAAGCAAGCACAATTGTGCACACGCAAAGAAACAATAAATTAAAAGAAATTATTTGCTAGACCAAACTCAACTGCCAGATATGCATCTCAGAGACAAGATCCTACCTGAAGCATTCTCATTTCAAGTTTGAAATTAAACTGAAACAGGCCTCAGACATGCCGTTCAACGTTCATGACAGCATATTGCTTTGATTCACCTCAACTTTCAAGTTAAACGCAAATAGTTAAAGCCTGACCCAACTCTAATGAAACACAAAAAGCACTTAATTGTTCCACTGCTGTTATTTGACAAATCATATGCGACCATATCTCAATCCCGAAACTTCGTTTCACATTTCAGAGTTTTACAAGCCATTGTCATTGCAACTCAAGAATTTCAACAATCTAACAAAAGAAATCATGATTAAATTGACTGAAAATATGGGGCATACTTTCTCAAATCCCTGTGGTCCACCATAGTATGGATCTGGCACTTCAGTTTCATCGTGTTTCTTACAATAGGAGCACATTAATTTAACCTGAAAGACCAAATGAATCTTTGAGAGTTAAAACAAAGCAAGCCTGTACTAACAGTCCCCAATCATTGGTCTTTCATTAACCTTCTTAGCAGCATCATCAGCGAGAGGCTCTCTGAATTTCCATCTGTTAAACGCTTCCAAAATATCCTCTGCACACAACACCAAAATACTCTCATTACTAAAACAATCTCACATGAATTTACAGACATCGCTAGGTTTCTGTTCTTTTTAGATAGGACAAAGCACACTCAAATTCACCGAATGCTCAAAACACGTACATACAGAAGACTGATAACCCTATAAACAATCTTTGTTCTAAACATTCACCCACCTCGATTCTGCTTGTCCATGGCAAGAATGATATCAAAATCTTTGAAATCAGACGGTTGTATTGGCCTAGATATAGATGTTATCTCAATCCCACGCCTTTTAGAGGCCGCACTCATTCTTGGGTCAGCTGGATTACCCTTCAAATTATTAAAACAACAATCAGATAATACTCGCAAATAGACAACACAATAGATAACTGTTGTAGATGACCTCATGATAGTTAATGGTCCCGGCGGAGTCAATAAAGAACTTGGACTCAAGCCCTCTCTTCTTGACAATGTTCCTGAAGACACCCTCAGCAGCTGGGCTTCTACAAATGTTGCCCAAACAAACAAACAGAACGGTAAAAGGTTTGATCTTTGTGTCTGTGGAGGGTTGTGTTGAAGATGCCATTGATGATGCTTTGATCAGAAGAGGCCTAAGGGTGCAAGATGAACTGACACTGTTGATGGGTATTTTCTGACGATGGAAACCTTGGAGATAGTTTCTGACAAGTGGGCTAATGCTCAGAGATTTGGTGTTGAAGTGGCAAAAATGTAAATTCAGAAATAGGATTGGCAGCTTAGTCCTGGTATAGGTGGTAATAGAGTACACGGATGGTGATACAGATACACTCGTCATTTTCTCTTGGGATGTATTCTTTAATGGCGTGGGATGTATTCTTTAATGGCGTTTTAGGAAACAAAGTTGTTTTCTGTTGAGAGGCTGTGGTTCAGCGGATGTGGTTGGACTGTTCTGGGCAAGAAATAATGGAATGTAGCTGGTTATGTTTATGGATTAGGCTACATCACATATGGTTCAGCTTTTGTTGCAACTTAAATCCCATCACCATTCAACTGTTCTTCTGTTGTTAAATTAACAATTGTTGGTAATAATTTATGAAATATTAACTACAAAATGTGACTGGGATAGATTTGAAGGACAAATCAGAGTTAAGAACATTTTCTGTAAGCTCATATTTCAACTCTCAAAGTCGTGTCAACGTATACATATCTATATAACTTGCCGCAGTTGCAGGAATGCGTTTACACTATAATATTTGACAAGATAGATACAGAAATCTGGTTTTGTTGATTAAAACATCTCCAACTGATTATCCTCTTCTGTACTCCTACTTTCCTTACTCTTGGTAGTATTGTCCTTGTTATAAGAAGACACACCAATACCAACATCGCAAAACTTTGGCAACTCTGGTGGTACTGAGCACCTTATTAGAGGCCAATTAAGACCTTCAAAGAAAGGGTGCTGCCTGATCTCTGCTGCTCCTTTAGCAGATCCTAATCGGTTTTCAGGCTCTTTTATCAACAACCCTCTAATCAAATCTCGTGCATGAAAGCTGACTATAGGGCTGCTAGGAAACTTCAGGCTTCTTGACACCACATTTGTCAGCGTTTCCTCGTTTACTGATCCTTTGAATGGTGTTCTACCGTATAACAACTCAAACAGGAAGATTCCAAATGTCCACCAATCAACAGCACTTCCATGGCCCTCACCTTTGATCATCTCTGGAGCCAGATATTCGTGAGTACCAACAAAGGAGTTGGATCGGGCACTAGTTGGTTCCACTACAAGTTGCGGCAGTGGGTTCACCTGTGATGCCAAGTCAGATCTCAACTTGCGAGATTTCACGGCCACTGATAGAAGTCTTGGGGTGAAACATGAAACCTGCCACGCTGGATGCAGGCAGAAAGGATCAATGCAACTGGACTCAGAGCATGGACTTGACGTCTTTTTCACAGGCTCTGTATCAGGTGAAGATGACTGAACCAGAATGGGATTAACAGTACATCTCAGTGACAAGTCAAAGTCTGAGAGCATTATATGCCCATCTTCCCGGACCAGAATATTTTCTGGTTTTAAATCTCGATAAATAACTCCAAGCATGTGCAGGTATTCTAATGCAAGAAGAACTTCTGCAACATAGAACCTGCAGAAATGATAATTTCAAATTAGTTCAAAAACATGGGGAAGGGGAAGAAAAAGTTTTATAACCAAGAAAAAGGTTGTACTAGAAGGAACAAAAAGATTCCTGCCCGTCAGACCTCCCCTATTTATTGAGTAATAGGGCCATCAGAATCTCCCTTAAGTATACTCTTAACAGATACTAAAATAAGGACAGAGCGCAGTCCTCTTGGAGAATTTCTGACAAAATAATATTCAAAAGCCAATTACAGTCATAAGCTACTACACATGACGTTTTAAATGATAATAATAACATTTTATAATCTATGGATGAAGCCAGGAGCAGCAGGCTTAATGGGCCCATACTGAACAGTGTCCTGAAGAGAAGGCATACAGGCCTGAGTCCTGTATATAGCCAAGCAATCACTCAAGAATCTCCACTTGTTTGTCGCACACAAAATTAAACTATGTCAAGTTCCAAAACAATACTCTTATGGCATCACTCTCATTTGCATCCACCTATTAGACCTTGCATAAAAAGGCCTAAAATTTTTCATAAATTAGTGTCTGTAATTTGCTCTGAGGACATCCACTGCAATGCAAAATGTTTTAACCCATCAGATATCTAGAGTCAATTGTTAGATCCTTCCTGACCCAACTTTAATACAACTTTAATAGAGAAAAAGGTCAATGCTTCAAAGGTCTAAATAGACCGTGCCAATAAGCATGAATTCCGGATTAGAGGGTATGTTGTGGATAAGAGGAAAAGAGAACTAGAAGAAGGCGGGAATACATTTTACAGGCATGGGAGAGGAAAGAATTAAATCATTAGTAGGATCACCCATAGCAAAACAGGAACAAAATAGACATCTATCGAATAGCCAACAGAGATTCATACCTTGCTGCTTGTTCAGAGAAATATCTGCCAGGTTGCTTCTGCCTTGACATATGCAGATCTCCACCAGGACAATACTCCATAACCAAGCATGAGAACTTATCCGATACAAAATGGGCATATAATGTAGGAAGAAAAGGATGATCTAGCATCTGCATTATCTCTTTTTCAGTTCGGGCCCTGGACATCTTCTTTCTGCTTGCCAAAAACTCATTGTCCATGACCTTCAGAGCAAATAGGCAATTTGTACCTGTTAGTTCAGCAAGATAAATAGACCCAATATCCCCACAGCCAAGCTTCTTAATCAGCTTAAAATGCTTCAAACTCAGGCCCCCATACTGCTTCTGACTTTGCCGAATGGCTTCCCACCTTAAGTCCCGTGACATGTGAGGCCTAGTGCCAGTACAACTAGATCCACTCAAATTACTGCCTTCACTTGTACTTACACTGCTACTATAGTCACCAATGCTACTTTTTGAGCTTTGGGAGAATTCCCCCTTTTCTCTTGATCTTGACTTCTCATCAACTTTACTCAACACAGATTTCATCTTATTGCAATTTGAAATGTAATCAAGATTGTTTGGACTTGAATCCACAATGTTTGAAATGAATTCAGTACTTCGGGAATGTGGAGAAGCTTTCATAATTTCTTGTCTTAGACTCACAGCATGACAGTCACACATCCTGCTGTCTGAATTAATAAGACCAGAATCCAGACTTCTGTCAGTTTTTTCATTACATTCATTTAAACTGTTGGAGGAAGATGAATCCTTCTTTACTTTCTTCCTAATAAAGTTCTTGCCCCTGAAGATTGGCATAAAACGCGGACTACTGCAAGTAGAACTGCTTGAAAGACCAACAGCGCTGGAACTAGAAGGTAAGCATGTGCTATGTAAGTGGCTTTTCTGTCCCTGTGGAATTAATGTTTCGACAGAAAATTTAAGTGAGACTGAAGCAGTTCCATCCACTTCTTTTAGATTCTCTCTGGTACGCATGGCAGAGGAACAGCCTGCAGATTCAAGCCCATCTCTTCGCGCTTGTGGAATTTCACTATTAAATCCAGTCACCAGAGGAACAACATGATCATGTACAGGAAGCACACCATCCTTCGTTTTTTGGGATGCTTCGAGTTCCTTCTCAGAAGTACTAGCTGTGATTTGTTCTGGAACAAGGGATATTTCAACTAAATTTCCATTTCCTTCATTCAAGGGGAGGTCAGAAGCATTAGCATCAACAACCACTTCTCTGTACAATCTTTTGATAGTTCCCGCTTCTGAGGGCCTAGATGAAGAAGCTTGTTTGGACAATCGCTTCATAGCAGCCATCTCTGATGCCTGAGAAATGCACAATCCTCTCAATGCCTGTTTCAAACTCACGGGTTCAGCAATTCCAATCCCTGAGGTTTGAGGGGAACCAATTCTCATTGGTCTCTTCATAGCTTTCTTTCTTAAACTGTCTCTACCACCTTCATTCACCAGTCGAAGACCCTTAGTAGAAGTTCTAATGTCAATTGCTTCAAAAAGACGATTAATGTCATCTTCTATAGAATATTTATTACCTACTTTCAGAACAGACTGTTTTCCTGCTTTTAAGCTCATATCTGGTTCATATTCAGTATCTTCAGTTGACTCAACAATTTCAGATGTGGTGGGCAGCACATCCATCCCCATTGAATTGTCTTCTATACACTAACAGTACTGATTAATACTTTACAAGGTTATATTAACCCATTTCCAGAGAAGTATGCCGAAAATACTTCCTAATGGAAATTAGAAAAAACACAACAAATCCTTGGAACCTCTCTTCAGTCATACTGATCCCAAAGTTAAAATCCCCTGCCATTACCCCTTCAGCATCCTGAAAATGAATCATCCAAATCCTGGCATGATAAACAACTTTAAGATAAAAACAGAGAAATATATGGTCAGAAGAAAAACTCATCCATGATTTGATTAACGAGCATGGAATAATACAATAAATATCTCCACAAGACCAGAAATTCTAGTACCAATAACTAAACTAATGTAATTTAAAGCAACTTATTCACCATAAGAATGTGGTTTCATGGAATTTCAAATCAACAGACTGATCTATAAACTTAACCTAGCTTTCCCTATCAGTGGTTCACACCCAACACTGATGGCACAACTACCACATCTTAAAGTTTGGACCTTTTGACAAATACAAAAGCTGTTCACTTTAAGTTAAATCACTGAAGCACGCCTGGCACACGATATGTAACAAATAATTCAAAAAGCAGACAACTTTCTTCCTTAACAACCAGTTTTGGGCTATAGTCAAGCACATCAAATAATCAATATACTGTTTTTTCCCAGCCAAGACATTAGGCTTAATCATGTTCAAGCCAAGATACAAGCAGTTGACTTCCATTTCAAATCAAGCTAATCAGGTTCTAATCAAACAACCCTTTTTCACCAGCAAGCACATCACCTCACCGTTGCATTCTACCAATTACAATAGTAAATTCATTTTTTTTAAAAAAAAGGGAACAAACTTTAGAAAAACAATCAAATAAAATGGAAGTGATATCAACTATTCAGAAACCAAATAAACATAAAAGTAACAAAGAAAACAGAGGAAAGCACCTGAAGAAGAGATCAGAAGAATTGATGTATCAACGAGGACGCAATATAGAAGGGAGCTTTTGTTCAGATTAAGAAAAAAAACAGAGAAAGAAAGAGAGAGAGCGTGAGTGTGTATGTTGATGTTAGGGCACGAGAGGAGAGTGAATGAATGAGGAAAGAGCAAAAGAAGAGAAAAGGAAACGAAGTTAGAAATGATATCACGAGGAACGCAAACCCTTTATTCTCTCTAACAAATAGAGTACGCAGACAGAATTGGATACTCTTGAGACAGACACGTACATACACACACTGTTCCTTTTTTATGTTATGCCGGAAAACAACAGGAGGCCTGGCTCTCACCGGTCGCCATGTCCATACTACCAAGACTCTTTTCCAAACTTTTTTTCTTTTCCTGTTGTCATCAAATAGATTATGCTCGTCTCAACACAGAATTTTAAACAGTTCTGTAAGACATGACTACTTTATACGGACTACCTGTTTGCCTGAACTTTCCCTCACAACACTAATCCAAACAATCTTTTGTTTATAATAAGAAAATATAATTAAACTAAGGAAAGATAGCGTTGACCAAGTCAAGTCGCGGTGAATTCAATTCAAATGAAATATCTTTTGTTTTTATTTTTCTATATCTGATCCGACCTGTCGTTCCTTTCGAATAACAAAACGCAACCGAACTAGGCCGAAGCTCCTCATTCGATTAAAGAGGTCTAAAAAGAAAGGCCGCCGAAATTACTCAACAAGCAAAGTAATGGAGGATTCCCACAACGGCAACGCTAACAGAAACTTGACGGCGGACACCGAGCAAGAGGCGCCAATTGTAGGGCCTGGTCCAGCACCAAAGGCTCGCCCCAAACGTCCTCTCCAGTTCGAGCACGCCTACCTCGACGCTCTTCCCTCTGCCAATATGTACTTGTCTTTCTAGGGTTTATTAACTACATATATTATAGGTTTTGTCTTCTCTTTTAGTGCGTACTCAACTATCTGTCGTGCAGTCCTCAACAAATTGTCACCGTGTTTTACTAGCTCCTGATCATGCTTTCTTGTTCACGCGAGGATAGTTGCGAATGGAATCTGCAAGATTTAGCACTAATTTCTTCTCTCCGTCATACTCTTCAGGTATGAAAAGAGTTATATGCATCGGGATGTGGTTACTCATGTTGCTGTATCTGCAGCTGATTTTTTCATTACCGGAAGTCTTGACGGTATTCGTTCTCGCCATACATGAATACTAAGACTTGGTTTTGCATTCACAATATCGCTGTTTCTTTTTAATTGCTTGTTGTCGCTTGCTGTTTTAAAAATAAAAAGAAAAGAAGAGAGTGAAGTTGTTAAAAAAAGAACTTTTCTTTTTGTGTTACTGCACTGATCTTCCCAGGTGGGTAAAAACTCAACTACGGTATGGACATCTTTGCTGCTTCAAATCTTTGTGTTAAAAATATCTGGTATTGACGTATGCTAGCTTCCATGCATAATGCGTTTGAATTTAGTTACTCTTTACACTTGACCGTATAGCACTGCACCAGTTATTGGATTTTTCGTTTATTTTGTGGTTGGTTCACATATCCATGTCATTCACAACGTTATCCTGACTATCCATTTATTGAGCCATTCTAGAAACTACAATAATGCATGCTTCATTTTGACATTACTAGCTGTTTATTTCTTAAGAAAATTGGGTTACACAGTAAGTGGGAACTTTCAAACCCCATCCACTCAAGTGAGCATATGAATCCAGGACTTATGGGTCCTCGGTAGGGAGTGCCTACCGATAGGCTATGCCCACCACCTCATTAAAGTTTAACTTTTGGTGCACTTGGTTTGCTCTTATCTACACCACCCGAAACACAGTGGTTTTGTATGACTGTATATCCTATAGTTGCAGTTAGGTAGTCATGAATTAGACAACAAGTTTGCTCGTGTGTTGAATCTCATCAATTTAGAGGTTTTATTGCGATGGAAATTTTGACTTAATTCATGACAACCTATTTTTGCTTGATAAGTGCTGCTTATTGAGTTAAGTGATCAAGAAACAAAATTATTCTCATTGTTTGGTATTGTACTGACAGAGCTTTTAAAGATGATACTCTTTATCAATGCTTACTAAATGCACTGTTCTTTTTTTTTTAATAACTAATATGAATCAGGGCATCTGAAATTTTGGAAGAAAAAATCTACAGGCATTGAGTTTGCAAAACATTTTAGATCTCACCTTGGCCCCATAAAAGATCTAGCAGTGAGTTCATTTTTCTCAACACTACCTCTGTAGCCTTATGTTTTGTCATGTCCACTTTCATGTTCTTAAGACGGTGCAGTCATCGACCATGAGTTAGTTCAGCCATGCAGGTTAGTATGGATGGCCTGCTTTGCTGCACAATTTCAGATGACAGTTCCGTGAAGATATATGATGTTGTCAATTATGATATGATGGCTATGATTCGCCTACCATTTGTTCCTGGTGGTGCGGAATGGGTCTACAAACAAGGTGATGTCAAGGCTAAACTTGCTGTTAGTGATCGGACATCTTCATTTGTGCACATCTATGATGCACGATCTGGTTCAAATGAACCTATCATATCAAGAGAGGTTCGTACCTTAATGTCAATTCAGGGAATTTGCGGGAATTCCATCTGACCAGCATGTGCCGCCCAGAATGGCCACCCCTCCGACGACACTCACCAGATGGTTGGGAGGTGATCGGAGGGGACAGACAGAAAAAAATAGAGGGCTGCGTCATATGTCCTACCAGGAGCTTATGGACCGAAAAGCCAAAGGCTTGTGTTTTAGGTGTGGGGAGAGGTTTCATCCTCTTCACCAGTGTGCTGAAAAACAGCTGAGGTTGTTAATCTTGGATGACAATGAAACTTTGGGTGAAAATGGAGAAATTATAGCCTTAGAAGCAGAAGTTGAAGAGGAGGCTGATATAGCTTTGGAATGCAGAAAAATGGAGGTGTTTTGGAGTGAATGAAGCACTTTTACAGGAGAATAAGACTGCGTTTGGCTGGAAGGTTACGGGGAGTACCAATTGTTATTTTAGTGGATAGTGGAGCCAGCCATAACTTCATCTCTCCTGAGTTGGTGAGTGGGTTGGGACTGACCGTAGGGACAAGCAAGGCATTGGGAACCAGACTTGGAGATGGCCATCGGGTGACTACTCAAGGGAAGTTTTTGGAAATTCCTATTCGGGTGGGAGACTTAGAGTGGAAGATTGATGCTTATGTCTTAGATTTAGAAGGAGTGGATGTGATCTTAGGGGTTGCTTGGTTACAAACATTAGGAAGGGTCCTGATGGATTGGAGGGCGATGACCATGCAATTCCAATATGAGGGACAAAAGGTACAACTTTGTGGCAAGGTAGGGCTTCAGACCTCACCAAGGAGAGGCAGTGGGTACCACGAAGATTCAGTGTGTTGGCAGGGTCTCCTTGCTATCGTGGGTGGGAGTTTTCTATCAGCTAAAGGAATAGCTATAAGGGAGGAGCAACAGATTCAGCTTACCAGAAAAGAGGAAGGGGAGCTGAACCAGGTGTTTAAAAATTTTCCGGAACCTGAAAGTGTGCTGGCCAGCAACAGACTAACTACATTTGGGGACTCAACACAGCAATGGTTGGTCACAAGGAAGGGCCAGACAGTGGAACAAGTGACATGGGAAGATGAGTACGGGAATTGGACTCATTTTCCTCACTTCAGCCTTGGGGACAAGGCTGCTCTTCCAGGAGGGGGCAATGTTAGGATCTACGCGGGAGAGAGAGAGAGATTTGTTCCAGAAGGAAGAACAGTGGGCTAGGAGGGAAAT
>JAOQMP010000008.1:8133972-8147316 GCA_027563575.1 Erythroxylum pedicellare
ATAGATTTTGGAAAGAAACCTAAATTATAGGTTTCCTATTATTGTAATAAGACTAGCCCTATTTAAAGGGACAAGATGAATAAAAACCCTAAGCCGATTATATCTTAAATTTCAGAGGTCTAGAGCTCTCTCTCTTCTAACGAGCTCTAAGGTGTCAAGCTCCCTTCGATGAGTTTGAGTTATTAAAAGGTCGTTCAAGAAATCGGAACAAGGGAAAGGAAAAAGAGAAGTCAATTGACTTAGACTTTCCTCTCAATCGCCCTGTGACCCGATCCTTTACTAATAGACACAACATTCTCGGTCTCAAGGTGATGCTTCAACTTACATACATCAATTATGCTTGTCTTCACTCAAAAAGTCTATATCATGACTCTTACAATTAGAATGCTAGACTCTCTAACAAGATTATTTTCTCATAGATTTCAAGTAATTTATTAAGGGGCAGGGTGGCTTGACAACACCAATCTCAACTGTCATAGTAGTCAAGAGTTCGCAGCTAGCTGAGACTTAATAAACTTCTTGTACTACCCTCCAAGTAACCCAACTAATATTCCACTTTAAGCTTCAAGGTAACGAAAGTGATGTTTAAAGCTTCGCAAGGGCATATCCAGGTAATTTTAATCGAGCTGGAAGCTTCAGATCTTCCCAATCTTCACTGTCCATTGTTTTGAAATATTCTTCAACCATAGAGTTGCGGACGAGCTCCAATTTTGAAGGTTCCCACTGGGTAAAAGAGTAGAAATAATATAATTCCCGGTGATCTTAAAAACAATGGAAGCTCAAAGTATCTAGCCAAATCCAATCTTGGAATTAGTCACTGGGTTGTTCTAGAATGAAGATAATGCCCTCACCTTTGGATTTCTATCTTTGTCCAATAAGATAGCTCTACAACCCTGTAATAGTATGTAAACCCCTAAGAGTCATTCACATAGAACTTAACAGAAGAAAAACAAACAGATGATTCAGATCAAAACCTCGAAGAAGTCCTTGCTAAGATTTCCTTGCATGACATGACAAACCATTCTATACTCACGAACAAGGCATTGACCAACGCCTTGAAGCCTTCCTTCTCTAATCTGGAAGCCAGTCTCCAAAATCAACTGTTAATTTATAATATTGCACAAGCTACAAACAAGATAACCCCAAACTGCAGAAGATGTTTAATCTCATCACACAAAAAAAGGAGAGCAACGTATTGTTACCCATGTTTGTTAGCTATGATTATGGTTGGTTCAGAGATGAATTATGAGATACAAACTTGTGAAAAAAATATTGTTATAGCAAATAAATTAACAGAAAAGTTGAGAAAAAAAGGTTCAGGTATCAGTTTTTACCTTGCAATTGTTCTATAGAAGTAGTAGGTCAATCCTCATATGAAACAAAAGTATTTTATCATCAACCAAGTATTGTTTTCTACGTTAATGGAGTTTACCCTCATGAGAAAGAAAGCTTCAACAAACATGATTAAATGTTCACATTTTATGCCAAGGAATTTATGATTCGCGCAAGAAGGGTGCAAGTTCATCACATATTCAATGAAAGTCACTGCCTCATCCTATTTTATATGAGTTCCAAGTTATTGCCCATTACGTACAAAGTTAGATCAATGCAAATGCCATTTCTTCATCTACGCAAAATATAACATATTAGTTTGATGAGTAATAGAAATAAACTTGCAAAGAAAGGCGCAACCCACAGATCTAAGAGAAATTTTGAGACTCGTTGGAGAAGCCTTTTTCAGTGACTGGATAGTGTTAGAGATCCATTCATCTGCCTTATTACTTGCCTCTCTCTCCTGTACAATGGAAAGATGACATGTCAACTCTATGAGCCAAAGTAACATTGATGACTCTACACAGCTTGTCCAGAAATAAGAATGTCACAGAAATGAATTCAATCAATCTTTCTTAAGACAAAGTTGATGCACATGAATAACTCACAACTGCAGATAAAATTTCTTCAATTGTCTTACATGAGAAGCATTTATCAATAACATCCAACCTGCAGCCAACCAATCTCAGAAATGTGAGAAGTAGTAATCATACAGCAATGTAACATTGGTAATTCTGCAACTCAATAGGCAAGGAAACCCCCTCCCCTCTTTAACTTCCACTGGATCGACAAGGAAAGAAAAACAAGCTAGCAATTTTGCTAACTCAGATGATAATTGAATTCATTGTGTTCATACACGCTACATAATGAATAGTTTTTGAAAAACAGAGTAGAAAAACCAAACAGAAAAAGGGAAATACCCCTTCTTTCAGGAGAGCTCTTAAGTTCATGTAGAATGCATTTTTCTAAAACTTGGATGTTTTAGTTGCGCTACAAATATAAATGCAAGTCAGAGAAGAAGAAAAGACCGTAAGCAACCAGATTGATAAATGGGCATGTTCTTTGTTTTGGCAGTCATTAGAAGCCATGCTGCATTAGTTTTTTAACATTATCTCCCATTAAGCCACAAGGCCCAATGGCGCATTCAAGTTTGCAAATTGACAGCCTGCAAAAAATATCCTACAACAATCTGTTTCAAACCATCACAAACAGGGAAGACGTTTACCCAACTACAAACTCAAAATCCCTTCAATAAGGTCTGAAATATATTGATTCTTTTATACTTTTTCTGCATGTATTTAGGAGATCAATTGAACTTCGTTTGTGAACAGATACGTTTGATGTTGCTAATGATGATGCACGAATAGACATTATTGACAATTTCAGGAGAGGGAAAGGTATACAATTTTTATGCACCATTAACAAACTTTCATAACAATAGAGATACTGAATCTTAATGGTTAAATTGAAGACAAACCGGTGATAAGCACTTTGCTCTTTCAAATTTGGTCGCTGAGCATATTGATCAATAACAGCACAGACAGCTGCTGGATCACTGGAATCTATCTTGCATAAAGCTTCTTCTAAAAGTGACAATTTCTGTTGAACAAGTATGGTATTTAATTATTAATATTACATTTTTTAATATGTAACAACTGGAGCACCACAGCTAACAAGCAAAAACTTAATCCACCTTGACCTCGAGGACATTGATCGATAACATCACAAAAATATCAAGAAAAATTAGAATCCAAAACATCAACTTTTTCATAACTAATAACTCGACAGTACATATAGTTTGACTTCACAGTTCTCCACATATAGTTGCATGATCAGCATAGACCTGCTCAGTAGCTTGTACTTTAACAGGTAACTTCCAGTAATTCATTAATACCAATGAATCAGCGATGCTTTCAAAACAACATCAGCTAAATTATAAAGCTGACGATTTTTGTGAGTAGAAGCAACATAAAAGACTTTGCACAACATTTACCATCAATGAAAAGCAATGCATCTCTAATGAGATTATTATGGCTCCCTAACTCAAATCATTACAGTAATTCTTGTCAGGAAATCAGATTATATCAAAGCCTCAAGGCTTGCAGATATCAGTCAAGCATACGCTACCATTCTGGAAGCACTAACCTACAGACTAACAACAACATGCAGACATGTGGCATAACTTTTTACAACATTTTCCTTCATCCTATATCCTTTAGCTAGTATGCAGAGCCACAACCACGTCAAATAGAGTAATCAGCCTTGACTCACTGTTAATCATATTTTTGGCAACTTCTCAAGTAATGCTTAGCCCAGACCTATTTACAAAACGAATTAATTTGAAAATAAGTAACATACGGGGCGGTCGTGTCTAAATTGGTCAGCCAGTTAGCATTTCTTTTTCTTTTGCTTTCTAGGCGAGTAAAAACTACACATTGACAATCCCTATATGAAGCCCTCTGCAAGCTAATAAATAATAAAAAGGGAAAGAAAGGATGATAATATCAGAATGTTGAAAAGTTGGATAATTTCCTTGGACTCCGATTCCAACACCACCTTCAATTACAATGCCAATTCATAGACTAGAAAGGTGCTTTATGATTATGCTATGACCTGGCATATATGACATTGCCAACTTTCCCTTTTAGGTTCATCACTGTCAATGAGGCTTAAATGGAATTACCACTGTTTAAATTTTAGCATTTCAAAAATTGACCTCGTCACCCTAGAATCAAACATTTGCAGTGATAAAGTACCGCCGAGGGGATGAAATGAGTTGCAAGACCACATGCAAGCATTTCAGCACCATCCAACCTTGCACCTGTTAGCCCAACATATTCCCCTGTCGAAAAAAATTAATGAAGGCAAGGTCATTTCAGAAAAAGAGATACAAATCTATCTAAAAGTTTCACAATTTTATAACAAGTTGACCCCTCAAGCAGCAAATGCGTAATGCTAAAAGAAAAGAACTGTAGAAGTGTCGCACCATGAAAGACTTCCATTATGATCAATAAAGCAAGCTTATGATATTGCACTAATTAAGCAGCATTTTAAACTTTTGATGTAGAAGTGATAACTACAGAAAATACCTTGATCAACTCAATTAAGTTTAACCATCATTTAAAGCAACAAGTCTGCATAAAACCACGGAAGTCACTCATGCCTTTCATGCTGCCCATGACACTATAGGTAGCTAACCCAAACGCCATAAAAAGTAAAGTCTGTTTTTCTTTTTCAAAACATTATTAAGTATTCTGAATGATCGTAGAATAGAAGAATATCAGATGCCAGGAGTCTACTACCAAAAATAGAACTAAAGCCCATTTCAGGCGGCATTACCAAAAAATCCAGGAAGTCTTGACAAGAAATATGATGCACCCACATCTGGAAAGAGACCCAAAGCTGTTTCTGGCATTGCAAAGATCTATAGCATGTAAAGATTTGTAACAGACAGAAATTAGAGATATCCACTTTTAAGAAATCACAAACAACAAAAACTAAACATTATATCGTCAACCAATCCATATGCTATTGTTTCTCAATGATAATACACAATGACGGAATGCATTCCTTAAAGCAGCATCAGATAAGTTCACGAAGCAAAACTTCTATCTTTTACTTTTCAAACTCAATTATGAAAGATGGGAATTAAAAGAACTGTTTAAAACGTATAGAGCACTTAGACAGAGATGTGTCTAACATCACAAAATTGTGAATCATAAAGCATTCATTTCTAGGGCAGCAAAATGAAAGTTTCTACAATGTTAAATCTGAAAGCAAGAAGCTTACCGAGTTCTCTGTCGCAACACGGAATCTTCCATGTATTGACACACCAGCTCCACCTCCCATAACAATTCCATCGAGGATAGAAACCTTTGACATAATTGAAGTGTGAATAAAAGAAGTATTGTACATTAATATGTAAGATACCAATTGCTCACCTGGGGCTTGGAGAATGTGGCCATTACGTAGTTTAAAGTGAATTCCTTGCGGAAAAAATCAGCACCTAACCTCCAATCGCCTGATACATAGAAATGTAAAGTTACAGCTCTCCAGTCATTCTGGTACTAGGGTTCAGCTAATGTAACATGACAACTATAAACTAAAGGAAGAAGTTGGACCCTCTTTGATATCACGGACCACAGCAGCAACATCCCCACCTGCACAAAAAGCTCTTCCTTTACCCTAGAAATCAATGGCCCAGATTTAATTTACCCGCACAAAATCATTATAAAACCTCAAATTGTATTAGTATATTGGTAAGTAAGAAACTGAATAAGAGCTGTAAAATGAAAATGAAATAGGAATATACCTTAAGAACAATCAACTTGACATTGGAGTCGATGTCACAAGCAAGGAAAAGCTCCAATAGCCGAGTGATCTAGAACCGTAATCATAATAATAATTAATTAATTAAAAAAAGGGGAACATTTAATTCAAAATTTAGTTTGTGGGAAAAAATAAATAATCAGCAAGAAAAATGAAGGGTGGGATACCATAGGAAGGGAAAGAGCGTTCAATTGCTTAGGCCTGTTTAATATTACGGTTCTTACAGACGAAGACAAACTGCCTTCTACCAGAATCTGTGAAATATATAAATTCCTTGGTGAGTAGCATCGTGACTCGGGAGAGCCAAAGAAGAAGGGAGCTGCAACTACCTGGTCATGATACTGCTGATGAGCCATTTCTTTGGGTAAGTTGGATAGCTTTCCAATTCTTTCTCTAGCTGTTATCAATCTCAATGGTGTGCTTCGCC
Organism: Erythroxylum pedicellare; assembly: GCA_027563575.1. NCBI lineage: Eukaryota > Viridiplantae > Streptophyta > Magnoliopsida > Malpighiales > Erythroxylaceae > Erythroxylum > Erythroxylum pedicellare. Next base: position 8,140,061 of record JAOQMP010000008.1, read on the forward strand.
TGTGGATTTCAGGCGCAGCTTCTCTCTTCTTCAATCTTTCTTTTTGATTGAATTGAATAAAATAGCACTCCTCAAGCTCCACAAATAAATTGCTAGTTTTACTTTGCATGTAGATTTCACTCGATACCAAAATGAATGTTAAAGAAATAAGTAATTAAATTAAATAGAAAATGTAAATGAATGTAAAAGAAAGGAGTAATTAAACTAAATAGGAAATGTAAGTGAATGTAAAAGAAAGAAGTAATTAAATTAAATTAATAGGAAATGGACGTTGTTATGGACGTGTTAGAATAAACAAAAGAAAAAGGTTTGTAGAAAAGGACTCCGCTTGCGATTCTTACTCCGATCACCGCACTGTTCTTTTCGGCGCCATTCTGTCCGTATTCTCCATAAACTCCACGAGCGCTACTGAGGCATGCATGGAGCCCCCAGATCATGCTGAACAAACCTCTAAGCGTGTACTCACTAGAAAACGTGATAAAGATGTTGAGCCCTCTCCGAAACTGTCCTATAGTGTCGCTGTCGCCGGTTCCCAACTGCTGCAGATCCTCCCGAATGCATCCAGTTGGCCCGACGAGGACCCAGTTGAAATTGAATAAGGCGATATTGTTCAGCTTCAAGGGCAATTAGCTAAGGGAATTCAGCTCTCCTAGTCGCTGCGCACCAAACTAGACAATCGCTGGACCAACACCGTAGTTGTCAAATTACTTGGTCGTCGGATTGGATTTCGGACGCTTAGTGCGCGCCTTCAAGCTCAATGGACACCTCGAGGAGCTACCAAACTTACTGATCTGGAACACGATTTTATCCTAACCAGATTCAAAGAACATGAAGATTATATGCGAGTTTTAACCCAAGGACCATAAACAATCTTCAGGCAAGCGGTTGCAGTCCAGAGGTGGGCTCCCGACTTCCAGCCCTCCAACGCGACTCTCGACAAGGTGGTGGTATGGATCAGATTTCCCGAACTGTCTCTAGCCCGCTATCATCCCCAAATTCTAACTGCGTTGGGCAGCATCGTCGGCCATACTGTGAAAATAGATGAAACCACCCTGCAGGTACAATGTGGAAGATTTGCAAGGGTTGCAGTTGAGGTCAACTTGAGCCAACCATTACGCTACTCTGTGGAAACCGATGGGGTGACGTTGAGGGTAGCCTATGAAGGGCTACCCCAACTGTGTTTTTCTTGTGGTTTGGTCGGACATGTGGATGTTACATGTCCGAAGCATCCCCCATCGTCTAATGATTGCTCCATACAGAAGGAAGGTGTCGCGACTGCTTTGCTGGGCGAGACGTAACGTGACGCTGCTAATAGACCAAGGCAACCGGTGGAGAAGACTACTGCCAACGGAATCGAAAGGCGCACTGTGGATGACGATACTACAGGATACGACCCATGGACGTTGGTTCAGCACACTCCACAGAGACGGTGTAACTGGATCTCACAAGGGGATAGGAACACGAAATACTACCACACTCTCACACTCTCTCGACGTAAAAAACTGAGGATTGAGGGCCTTGTTAACTCCGAGGGTATATCGCTCTTTGATCCTGTACAATTAGGGCTTGAAGCCAAGTCTTTCTTTGCTCAACTTTACCTTAATGACGACAACCCTATCCAACCATTCCCGCTCTCTAGCCTTTTCTCACCGCTTTCTGAAGCCCGACTTCTTATGCTCTCTCAACCTCTTCATGCTTTAGAGATCAAGACCATAGTCCTTGATATGAATCCGTATAAAGCCCCAGGCATTGATGGATTTAATGTGCTTTTTTTCTAGAAGCATTGGGCGATTATCGAGCCTAAAGTGATTGCATACATCCAGGACGTCTTCAATTTCAAAAGCTAGGACAGGGCTTTAAATCATACCATTTTGTTCTTGATCTCTAAAACCCTTCCCCTCAGAGTTTCACTCGATTTCGCCCGATTAGCCTCTGCAATGTTCTTTACAAGATCGTCTCAAAAATTCTCGTGACCCGAATGAAGAGCCATATGGACTACTTGGTGGGGGCTAACCAATGCAGTTTTATTCCTGGCAGGCAAATTATTGACAACATCATCATTGTCTAGGAAGTTATTCATTCCATGCGCAAAAAGACGGACAAAACAGGTTTTTTTGCTATCAAGGTGGACTTAGAGAAAGCGTATGATCGACTACGATGGGATTTTCTGCAAAATACCCTTCAGGATATTAGATTCCTGAGTCTTTCATCACGCTTGTTATGCAGTGTGTGATGACGGTGTCGATGCAAGTGGATTGGCAAAGTAAGCTGACAGATCCCTTCACTCCCACCCGCGGTCTTCGGCAAGGTGATCTGCTCTCCCCTTATCTTTTTTTTGTGTGCATGGAACGACTGGGTCAGTCCATCTCTCAAGTAGTGGGATAAGGGCGTTGGAAGCTGGTCAAGCTGAGTCGTACCGGCCCTCCCATTTCACATCTTTTCTTCGTTGATGATCTTATTCTCTTTGCTGAAGCGGAGGATTCTCAGAGGCAAGTTGTTGCGAGGACTTTGGAAGTTTTTTTGCTAGGCCTCAGGGCAGAAAGTCAATAAGAACAAGACGAGGATTTACTTTTCCAAGAATGTCGGTCCGCATACCGCACGTCGCCTCAGTCAACACCTTCAAATCCCTCGCACGACCAATCTTGGGAATACTTAGGTGTACCGCTGCTTCATGAACGCTCAACGAGACATACATATCAATATATACTTGATAGTGTTCAGAAAAAGCTTGCGGGATGGCGAGCTAAAACCTTATCCCTAGCAGGGCGAGTGACTTTGACTCAGTCAATTCTGTCGTCTCTTCCCATTTATATGATGCAGACGGTGAGGCTCCCACGACTTCTGTATGACGAATTGAAGCGCATCATGAGGGATTTTATTTGGGGAACTACATACGACTTGAAGAAAATTCATCTGGTTAATTGGGACACAGTGTGCAGACCGAAAACCGAAGGAGGCTTGAGCCTAAAACATATCTGAACCTCTAATGATGCGCTCTTGACTAAATTAGGCTGGGCCTTGATCACTCAACCCACCACCCTCTAGGTTAAAATCGTTTCGGCTAAATATCGGTTAGGCTCTAACCCCCTCCACGCGAGGATTGACCGGAACAGAGCCTCGGGCATCTGGAAAGGAATCTCAACTACCTGGCAGTATGTTCGGTAAGGTATGTGTTGGAAGCTGGGCAATGGGAAGCGCATCCACTTCTGGTTGGATAATTGGCTTTATGACTGGGGACCTCTCTGTTTAGCGGCCCCTACTCCTCTTCCGGATAGCCTCCTTTATGCCACAGTGGCCGAGTTAGTTGATGGCGCTGGTAACTGGCGGTGGAATTTATTCCAACAAAATTTACCCTCCATGATCTGTATGGCACTTGCGGAACACCGACCCCAAGTTGGGGGCCCTGAGGACGATAAGATGATTTAGGGGCCCAATAGTCATGGGAGATTTACGGTGGCGTCTGCCTATGAGTTGATCGAAGGTCGCACTACGGCAGCTCCTAATAAACTCTGGCCCTCTATTTGGAAATGGCCTAGACCTCAGCGGATTCGAGGTTTTCTGTGGCTTTTAGGCCAAGGTAAACTTCTGATAAATCAGCAACACGTGGCTCGCCAGCTCCCCGTGGATGGTTGTTGTCACGCCTGTGGGCAGGATGAATCTATCATGCATGTCCTCCGGGACTGCCCGCAAGTGAAAGCTTTCTGGGGCCAATTTCCCTCCATTGGGCGGGGCACGGGTTTTTTTCAACATGTTGTGGAGGAGTGGGTGGCTCATAACCTCAGGCAGCATCGACAAGAATTTCAGGTTGAGTGGTCAACGCTTTTTGGGGTAGCTTGTTGGTTCCTCTGGCAATGGCAGAACCGAAGCATTTTTGAACCTGGATTCGTGTGGCCCGAAGTCGGTACGCATGTGGTCAGGGACTATGTCGCTTGGATCGAGAGAGCACGAATGGCGGAGAACTGCGTCATGCAGCACCAAGGCTTACTAGCTGGCACGCTAGTAGGATGGTCCAAACCAGCTCAGGATTGGGTCAAACTGAATACAGATAGGGCTGTTACTCCCGGGATCGACATAGCCACAGCCGGGGGCCTACTGCGAGACTGGCATGGCAAGTGATGTGGCAGCTTCCTCCACAACATAGGGAGAAGCTCACCTACTACTACCGACTTATGGGGTGTCCACTCGGGGCTGCCTCTGGCGTGGGCGATGGGTTACCGACGTGTTATTGTCGAAGTGGATTTCCTTGAGGTAATTAACATCCTCTCTATTTTCAGGGTGGTTTTAATTGAGGATTTCTTGTTGGTGGCAGGTCATCTCCAGCATGTGTATCGAGAAGGAAATTAGTGTGCAAACCGAATGGCTTCTCTAGCAGTAGCGTTCCATCGAGGCTTGCATATTCCGCAGGAACCCCTGGTGATCATCCAGGAGCAATTTCGACAGGACCAGCATGGCGCCTTATACCGTAGAGGCCTCTGCTAATTAGGAGCTGTCTGTTTGTGTGTAGATCTTTTTAATTTCCCTTTGTAGCAAAAAAAAAAGAAGGAAATGGACATAATGATATATGATTTCATAATATCGGAACATTATTTTAATGATGCTTATGTAATTTAATAAATGATTTAAAAGTGCATAAAGAAAATAATTTAAATAATATTGTTCTTCATTATTTATTAACTAAAATAATAATTTCTTATTTTTAAAAACTATTACAAACAATTACTCGAAATCCAAGCTTATGATCTAAGTTATTAAAAATTAGCTCCATCTCAAACTACCAAATCCTTTTCTAATATGGACAAAATGAGGGTGCATGGGGCTTTGTTTTTTCTCTCCTGGGACACAATAAGATTCATTCGCTGAGTATGGCGAGGAAGAAGACAAACTCTACGGGGACTGCTGCAATGGTGGGTTCCTCGACGGCGACTGTCTCTTCGAATGATTCGCAAGCTCATTTGGTGGGAACAGGGACTGCGAACGTGATTGGGAGCTTGAATAATGCTGAAGATAAATCGATGCTGGAGGAGCTGGTGATATTGCCAGCATGCAAGAACAAGTTAATCAATGGATGAAACTAATTCAACCTACCGTGCACAACACTATTGGTCGAAGGGTTTCCTGGGTGGACTAGAGTGCTCCAGAGCTGGAGCCCTCAAAAACAGCTGAAACAGGTAACCGCCGATCAGTTTAGGATTCTTTTGATATTTCAAAGTTGAGTAATGTTGGATATAAGCTTAATTTTGTCCAACCTGTTGTTTGTGATGGTACTAATATGGGTATCATTGAGTATAATGACATTAAGTCTGGGATTGATTACTGGAATAATGCTGTAATTTGTTATGTAATGGGTGCTAGGACTCCTCCAGCTGTTCTGAATGGGTTTATCCAGTGTATTTGGCGTGGTTTTGGTATTAACAAAATCGTAACTATGAAAAATGGTACCACATTAGTGAGATTTGATTCTTTGGACAGCAGGGATGAGGTACTCCAAACTGGAATTTATCATTTTGATAAAAAAACCTTTTATCAAAAGGCCATGCCATTTGTTGGATCCCGTTTTTGGAATCCAAACATTTGGAGATAATTGATGGAAAATAGTACTTGCCCTCACTATACTAAACCTATTTTGGGGACATTGGAATAACGCTCATCATAGGTATCGGATTTGGGTGTTCTTTGGGGTAGCTTAAAAAGACGACTTCAAGATCTATCACTTTCGTAAAGACCGTGAAGACAGAATCTATCGTCTGAAGAGTCAAAATGGACTAGACGATGGTATTAAATGAATAGTAGACAGAGGAAGAAGTCTTGGTTATAACGCAGAAGGTAGACGAAACAAAAGAACAGACGAAGCGAAGAGGATAGACGAAACAAAAGAACAGACAAAGCAAAAGTCTTAAAATGAACTTAAGGCGAAGCATGGTCTTAAGAAGATGCAGGGTCAACTTAAGACGAAGCATGATCTTAAGACGATGTGGGGTCAACCTAAGACGAAGCATGGTCTTACGACGATGCGACTCTATAGACGAATGGCGTCATCACAGACGAAACATCTTTACAGACGATACATCTTCACAGACGATGCATCTCTTAAGACGAATGACGTCATCACAAACGATATGATGTCATCACAGACAATACGTCTTTACAGACGATGCATCTCTTAAGATGAATGACGTCATCACAGACGATATGTCTTTACAGACGATGCATCTTTACAGACAATGCATCTCTTAAGACGAATGACGTCATCACAGACGATATGTCTTTACAGACGAATGACGTCATCATAGACGATATGTCTTTACAGACGATATATCTTTACAGACGATGCATCTTTACAGGCGATGCATCTCTTAAGGCGAATGACGTCACCACAGACGATATGACGTCATTACAGATGATATGACGTCATTACAGACGATACATCTTTACAGACTGTGCATCTCTTAAGATGCATGATGTCATCACAGATGATATGATATCATCACAGACGATACATCTTTACAGACGATGCATCCCTTAAGACGAATGACGTCATCACAGATGATATGACGTCATCACAGACGATATGTCTTTATAGACGATACGTCTTTACAGATGATGTATCTTTATAGCCGATGCATCTCTTAAGATGAATGAAGTCATCACAGACGATACGTCTATACAGACGATACATCTTTACAGACGATGCATCTCTTAAGATGAATGACGTCATTACAGACGATATGACGTCATCACAGATGATACGTCTTTACAGACGATACATCTTTACAGACGATGCATCTCTTAAGATGAATGATGTCATCACAGATGATATGATGTCATCACAGACGATACGTCTTTACAGACGATGCATCTTTACAGACGATGCATCTTTACAGACGATGCATCTCTTAAGACGAGTGACGTCATCACAGATGATACGTCTTTACAGACGATACATCTTTCCCCTTATAAAGACCATTAATTTCGACTCCGAAGTCCAAAGTTTCTATACTATAAATCGATGGAAAGTTGGACAATTAAACTACGACATTTTAGAGGATACTTTAACTAATTTAGCATCAATTAGTCTAGTTTTTCCTAGAAGTCAGCACACAATTTCTACACCTATGAAAGGCTTAGGTCAAGAACTGAACATCTACTCGAGAAACATACATATACACCTGGGGACTTTGCAGTTTCTTTATTTAACTCATTTCCCCAAGCTTCAGAAACTCATACATCACTTAATTACATCAATATACTTTGAACAA
>JAOQMP010000008.1:8161481-8172696 GCA_027563575.1 Erythroxylum pedicellare
CTCTTGGCATTTTTATGAATAATGATAATGTGAAAATTTTTGGTTTCTTATTTCCTCCTCTTTAAATCAAATTATTTTAAAATTTTGTTTTATAAGAGAGTTGTGGATTCTTATCACCTCCAAATATGATTTATGGATTTTTATTATGTCCCTTCTGTTCCTTGTATTTTTTTAAATGTAATAGACTGCAAGTGAAGCTGATCCACAACAACAAATGGTAAGATTAGAATAAAATAGTCACCAGACTGTATGTTTAAACTGGAAACAAAGGTCACTTTCTCTTTCAAAGTACCTCAAGTAACATCCATGCTTTAAGATTTCATCATTGTGACATAAGGTAGTTTCATTACATGTTAAATCCAATCAAACACTATATGAAACCATATAGAATACCATATTTTATAAGAAATGGAAGATAACAGTCAGAAAGAGAGGACTAAGATGTAGTAATGTTTTCATCATCTTGTTATGTTGCAACTTCTAAACAAGGCCCTGGTGACTTTTTAATGAAAGCTCTAATTATCTTTGAGAATAAAATAATGTTGTTTACCGATTTGATCATCAATAAAAATAAACTTAAGTGAAAATTTAAAATGTGAATCACTTATACAATTGTGGGCATGGGTTAATATTAGAAAAGTTTTATGTTTTACAACCTAAAAGTAAGATAGTTTATCTCTTTTACTAATTCAAATTTACCATCAAATTATGAATTGTAAGTTATATTATAGTTATAGATTATTTCAATAATGAAAAACAGTACAAATGAAATTGTGCAAAATAAATTTTTGTAGAAAATAAATTCTAATTATACCCTAAGTATAAATTCATTAGAACTTTTTTATCATCAAAAAATAAAATTAAATGCTTATGTTATTTTAACTTCATTTTTTTTATCTCTTTTGTAGGCATTCTTAAGCTAACTTAAATTTAAAAAATTATGGTGTTTTTACAAAGAGAAAACTATTTTCATTGAAAATCTTTTACTAAACAATATCAATTAATTTTAATTTATTTTAATAAAAATATAGTTTAATATCAATTAATGACAATAATGCTAACTTTGTGTGTCATATCAAGTCATATTTTGACGATTAAAGAAGTCTTGTAAAATATTTTTCAAATTTTGTGTCAAGGATTTAAAGCTTATTATTTGTATATCACAATTAACAACAAATAATCTTATGCAAGTTTTATTAGCTTTCTTCAACATCTTCCTTTTGATGAAGAACTCTTAAATTATTTTTGTTACCATCTAATCAACAAAGTTACGAGATTTTTGAAAAAAAAGAAGGCATTAAATATATTTGTTAAAGTAAAGATTAAAAATGGCTTCTTTAAAATTTTATAAGAAGAAAGGTATAACAAAAAATGGAAAGAAGTTGATGTTCAATTGTTTTGGGGATGAATGGATAAAGATGATAAGTAGTATGATTGATAACCTTACTCTTTCCAAATAAGTTTAAAGAATTGAGATGGTCTTTATTGCTATAAAGTCCTTTTTAATTTCTTTCCTTGATTAATGATATTTAGAAACAAAAATGTTTAGTATTTATATTCTTATCTTTAAATTAAATTGTTCTAAATTTTTGTTTGATAAGAGGGTTGGGATGCTTAGAACCTCCATATATGATCTCTGAATTTTGTTTGTCCTTTCTTTTTATCATGTTTTGTTAAGTGGAATATAATATAGGTGAAGGTGATGCCCAACAACTAATGATTAGGTTAAAGTAAAAAATGTATTATTATATCCAATATCTTCATAATTGATTTACAAACTCAAGTGTGAGTATTACAATATACAGGTAGTTCATTGATTACTAAAGTGAGGAGTTAAAATCTACCTGTAAAAGCAAGTTGTTTTATGTTTTAGTTATCTAATTTTCTATCAATTAGACGCAGTAATAGTAAGAAATCTTTATCAACTAGACTCATTTATACCAATGGGATCCTTAGACATATTAAGGGGAGTGTTTATTCCATAAAGCAAATGTAGCTGATCATGTTCCAATAGTCATTAGATCAATTTCAGAGCATATTATATAACTTTTGATGATAACATATTCTCAAAATTCCTAGGTCAGTTCTCTTTTATGGCAAACCAAGCTAGCTCCTAGTTCAAGTTCTTCTTCAATATAAGGGCTAGTAGCAATCAACTTTAGGGTTAACAATTAACCTTGACAAAAGTTTAAAACCACCTAAGGCAATAGTAAAGCATGATATAGAAGTCATATTAGCTTTGAAAAATAAAAGCAGATCATTAACAAAAGATTAGTTAAAGATTTTCAAAGCTTTACATTTAGAATGGTACTTGGATGCTTTAGAATTATTAATGTTCCTAAAAATGAGCAGTAACAATACCATTACATAAATTGAGAATCAATAATAAGAAAATAGATCACATTGTCTTTATCATAACTAAAGATGGGTATGAGTTCACCATTAAAAGTAATTGCATAAGAGAGAGTGACATAACACTGGATAAGCCATATGATAAATAAGGAAGGGAATCCAAAGGCCTTTAAAGAGAAACTAAGAAAATTCTAATCAATAAAATTATATGTAATGAGAATAAAACATTTAATTAAGTTACACAAGCTTTTAAGGGAGACATCAAAAGGGGGCTTAAAAGATTGAAAATTGTTAATATTAAATGGAAAATATTGTTAAAGATCCATTGAAGAACTTTGGAGGACCATTTATAAGGATTAGAGCAAAAAAAGACTAAATAACATCTCAACAACTTAATAAATTCAAACTCATAATGTTGATTTAGGTGAATAAGCAATTTATGGAAAAAAAAAGGAAATAGAACATAACTGACACTAGTTATGTTAATATTCGACCCCAGTTGCACTAGCTTTAGAAATTGGAGAAATAAAAGCAAACTAGTACTGGATTGTTAGTTTTGATTAACACTAAACTCATCACTGTTAAGCACTTATAAAGTTGCAAAAATTATCCAGCATCAGAGTAGAATACATGTATTAATCTTCCAATTGCTAAGAAGCATATTCTGTAAGTTGTAACATAGAACTACTTGTAAATCAATAAGGCTTTACCTTATTTTGAACGCAATAACTTTGATTTCCAAAAAAAATAATTTAAGTCATCTATCAATTTATTATGAATGAATGAATCACTTGAGACAATTTCGCATAAGCTATCATTTTCGACTATTAAGAAAATTTTCATTCTTATTTTCCTAATATATAGTCATTTCCATCAAAGAAGGAGGCTCTATTAATGTTTTGTCGATCTTGGTTGAATGATGATGATGATACTCTTAAATATGTCATTATGATCTTTACTATGTGATTTTTTTAAAAATGCTAGCCTAATGGACTTTGTAGTTCTTATTGGCACCCAAATGAGTGAATTAGGTATAGATAAATTTTAAATAAAATATTACTAACTTAATATGTTAAAAATACAATTTATAAAAGATGAAAATATGATATAAAATAATAAATATAAATAATACCACTCAAGTAATAATATAGAAAAAGGTAAGGGAAGAGAAATACAAGCTAATTTATGGTGGTGTGGCAATAACCTTTAACTACATCTACTCCTAAGACTCTTTGGATTTTCACTATAAATTTTCTTTTAAAGTGAAAATAATCTATACTCTTTACTTAGCAATGAGGACATTAAAGTCTTATAACTCAAAATATCTCACTTTATCACTTTGATAATTCCAAAGAAGTTCACTCACACAAATATGAGATAATAATGCTAAAAAGGCTTAATAAACACTTAGATATGTGTGATAAGACACTTAAATGCTTGTCGATGCAAGAACTAGTGAGAAAACATGTATTTATAGGATTTCAGGACCCTTATTAGTTGTTAAAGTCAAAAAATATTTATTATACCTACTAGTTATAGAGCACTAGTTGACAAATGTAGCATATTAGTCGATCAATATGCATTGAATGCATAAATTCACTAGATGTTGAGACAGTGGTCGATCATTAGGGCATATTGGATAACTAATATGTCCTCTAAAGAGACATTCTTCAATCATACCATTTCATTATTTGACCAATGTGTAAACTTTTAACTTACATTGGTCGACCATGAGCCTACATTGGCAACCAACCCCCTTAAGAACATAATTTTAACAATGTCAACTACTAAAAATTGATTTGTTTAATATAATTATTATTAAAACAACATTCAAAATGTCTCCCAATGATTGTTTAAAAGATCAACAGGCATTTCTTTTAAAAACAAAGGCTTTAATACCTCTTAATGAATAAAAAGACTCATTCAATAAGGTGACATGAAATATTTATGCATAGTGAGCTTTTAAGATCATCAAAATTACTAAATGAGATTATGATTAACATTAAATAATAATATGATCTTAATTTTCCCTAGTCCTCACATTGAAAATTTCAAACTTTAATTTTTCTTTATCATCTTTAAGAGGTATCTTTTTGAGTAGTGTATGGCTATATCTTGTTCTTATGTAGCTTTCTATTAAGATTATTAAAAAAAACCCTCTTTAGTAGCATTTATATTTGGCTATCATCAAAACATTGATTATATCCTTCTTGCTTCAGTAATATTGATTGAAGCGAAGAAGCAAGCTATAGAAAAAGGAAACATAATGTAACTAGCATTGGTGTCATATTGATGTTCGATGTAAGTTTTACACTAGATTTAGAAATTGGAGAAATAAAAACAACTAGCACTGTAGTAGTGTTTATGATCGATGTTAAAATCATCCTTTTTTATCAAACATAAATTTTTAAAGGCTAATTAGTGTCAATGTAAAAGTTGGTCCAATGCCTGACATGAGGATTAGATGTTATAGTCTTAGATTAGATAATGATAAAGTTTTTTCAAAGTTATTTTGTTATTCCTAATTAGATTATAATAAGAATGCTATTCTTCTTATAAGAATCTAGTTCTTAGGTACTCTACACCTATAAAAGGCTTTTTATTTATGTAATTGACATGCTATTAATGTACTAAAAACACTACGAGAGATATTATTCATTCTTTGATTAGGGAACTCTAATTTTAGGTTCTCTATTAACTTATGCATTCATCTAGCTTGCTAGTGGTGATGAACTTCATAATATCAATACTTCCATCCTATCTTTTCTACGAATGTTGCAATTCATTGCCTTTTTCTATGTTTTGAATTCATTTTCTTAAACCAAACTTATCTTAATAGAATATTCCTTGATCCTTGTTCATATTAGTATTAAATCTTAATAGTCAAACTAGTGAAGGTCATATCAGAATTTGGTATTAGAGAATGTTTGTTTTGTAATTATTTTGTTTATTCTTTCAACATTCTTATGTCTTCTCATAAAAAAATTTATTTTCTTAGGTATTTTTTATCATTATTACGTATTATTTCTTGAATTTAGAAGTTTATAAAAAATTCAAATTTTGTTTACATAGCTATCATCTTAATCTAATTCAACAAGGTTTTGTCAAGGGAAGTACCTAAAAAGTCCTAAAGCATAAACAAAGGGTTGGCTAGTTGCATTGTCCTTTATAAGTAAGGGTATTTATTTCTTCTTTAATAATAATAAGCTACTATATATATCATATGGAACATATTTTATGCTATTTTTCTTTTTTTAATTTCTTCCATATAAATTTCTTCTTCTTCTCTATTTGGTCTAACTGGGTTTCGTAGAGTTTAATTTTCTATTTTGAATTTTCTTGTTTCCTTAGCCTCTTTCTTTACATTTTCTTTATTTTGTTTCTTTCCAAATTTTCTTCTTTAAGGATTATTTGATAAAGGAGAAAATTAGAACAAGATTTCTTGAAAGATTAACTAGTTTATAAAGAATCTTTAATTAAGAGATTAAGATATAATGTATAGTGAATTTTGAGAGAAACAAGTAAGGGATTGCTTTCACTACTAATGTTTTATTGCATGTTTATTATGTCTCAAAACCAAAATAAACACTCTTTTAAAGACAAAGAAGGAAGTGGGGAGGATAGAGCGGTGACAGATAAGGACTTTACTATTAACACAATCTAAGATCATTATGAGCGTCTCATTAGACAATTCAGAGAAATACAAAATAAGTTGGAGAAGTATGAAGATATCATGGCGACTGTAAAATATAACTTAATTTTACCTACTATAGATGGGTTTGGTACTTATTAGCCAACTACTTAGAATAGTTAAACCTAAGGAGAGTAAAGGAGAAAGAGATGGAAGAAGAGATAGAATAAGGAGATAATAAGGGGCATTTTTAGTTTAGGCTATTATAGCGGGTATCAGGAAAGGGTGGATAATAAAATGAGTAGTATTATGATGAAGACAACATCCTCTGTAAGAGCAAGAAACTCGAATGCCTATTTAAAATGGAAAAGGTATGTAGAGATAGTTTTTGATTATCATAAATTTTGTATTAGAGAAGGGTTAAAATAGTATTAATGTAATTTAATGATTATGTCATTTATTGGTGGGATAAATAAATCCTCACTAGTAGAAGGAATTTAGAGCTACCAATCAAAAATTAAAGGGAGATGAAAGTAGTGATGAGGTAGCATTTTGTGCTAAGTTCTTATTATAAGGATCTCAATCAAATGCTACAAAATGAACTCATGGTTCCAAATGTATGGAGGGGTACCACAAGAAGATGGAGGTTACTATAGTTAAGGCAAATGTGAAAGAAGATAGAGAAGCAATGGCTCCCTTCATTTATGGAATAAATCCAAAAATTATTAATGTTGTAGAGCTACACCATTATATGGAATTAGAAAATGCAGTTTATATGGCTATAAAGGTAGAAAGATAATTAAAAAAGGGGTGTATTAACTATTTTAGTATTTCTAGTATAGGTTCTTCATCATAGAGTCAGGATATCAAGTACTTAAAGGGAGGGAAAATGCTTTATAATGTTCCAATACGAAGTTGATAATGTTGAAAGAGAATGGAGAATATATTCCCAAAAGTTAAGAGAACATAAATAGGGATATGCCTAGTTTAGTGGTTGGTAATGAAGATTTATAATGATTAAATAAAAGTGAGAAGGCTAGGGTAATGAAGCAACTACTAGTTTCTAGTCTCATTCTTTTAGGAAAAATTTGGCAATTTGATAGGAAAGCCATATATGATGGATATAAGAATAATTAAGCCATATATGATGGATATAAGAATAATTATTCCATTACTATAAATGATAAATTGATTGCCTCTGCTCCCTTATCATCAAAGCAACTTTATAGAAATCATTATATTTACAAGAGTGAGTAAAAGAGATTAATGGGAAAGAAACAAAAGCGAACATATAATGATAATTCAAACACTTTAGGAAAAGCAAAAACGAGAGGTAAATATGAGAGAAAAGGAGTGATTTTGGTAATGAAAGTGAATGACATGAAAGATGCATTCCTAGCTAAGCACCACATATTTATTTTATTTATAAAGATTTCATTTATTTCTTCAGAGGTTGATACTAATGATATTTTGCCTAATGTTGTTATCACTTTTAGAAAAGTTTGATGGTCTCTTTTAAAAGGTTATTCCAAGTAGATTACCATTTATAAATGGGATTAAAAAAATTCCAAAATAGCAAGCATGTAGAACAAATCTAAAAGATATTTAAAAAATAAATGAAAGAACTCTTTGACAAAGGTTGTATAAGAGAGAGCTTAAGCCCTTGATTCATGTTTATTTTGTTAGTATCAAAGAAAGATAGATCTTAGAGAACATGTGTGGATTATTGCGTCATCAATAAAATTATTGTATAGTCATCCTATCCCTAGGATAGATGATATGCTTAATAAGTTGTATAGTGCATGTTTGTTATCTAAAATTGATATAAGGATTGGTTACTATCAAACTATGATTAAAGAAGGTGATGAATAAAATATGGCTCTTAAAACTAATTATGGCTTGTATAAATGGTTAGTAATGCCTTTTGCTTTAACTAATGTACCTCGTACTTTTACGAGACTAATGAACCATATTTTGCATGAGTTTTTAAGGAAAGTTTATTATTGTGTATTTGCATAATATTCTTACCTAAATAAGACCTTTGATGAGCATGTTTAACATTTATGAAAGGTTTTGCATATGTTTAGGTATAAAAAGTTGTATTTAAATTTTAAGAAGTGCTCATAATGTATTAAATAAAATTGTATTTCTTAGATATATGGTGAGTGTAAATGGAACAAAAGTAGAAAGGAGAAAGTGAGAGTAGCCATCACAACAAAATAATGAGTGATATTAGGAGTTTCCATAATTTGGCTCATTTTCATAGGCATTTTATTAAGGTTTTGAGAACAATTGTTGCACCTTTAATTAAGATAGTCAAGAAAAGTGTAGGATTTAGCAAGGGTGATGATCAATAAAGAGATTTTAACTTATTGAAAGAGAATTTAAATTTGGCTCTTTCATTAGCTTTACTTCAATTTACAACTACCTTTAAGATTGAGTGTAATGCTTTAAATATAGGAATTGGTACAGTTTTGATGCAAGATAGGAAATCAATAGTATTCTTTAATTAGAAGCTTAGTGGGGGCAACCTTGAACTACCTAATTTATGATAAGAAATATATTTATTGGTAAGCACGTTAGAGACTTGGTAACACTACTTATGGCTTAAAGAGATTATGATACATATGAATTATGAATCATTAAAATATATTCAAGTCAAAGTAAGTTAAATAAGAGACATGTCATATGAGGAATTCATTGATTTTTTTTCTTATATAGTGAAATATAAACAAGGTGAGGAAAATATAGTTGCTGACGCATCATCTAAAAGGCATACTTTGTTAAGTACTTTGTTACTAAATTGATGGTTTTGAGCATAATAGAGATTATATATTAATCTTGATTTTGACATTATGTTTAAAATATATGAAAATTCTACATATAAAATATTCTATAGACATAAAAGATACTTGTTTAGAAAGAATAGATTATGTGCACCTCATAGTTCTTTAAGAGAGTTATTCATAAGAGAATCATATAGGGAGGTCTAATAGGTCATTTTAGAGTCAAAAAAACCATTGAGGTTTTTAATTAACATTTTTTAGCCAAATACGAGGAAAGACATAAAGAGTGTGTGTGAAAGATGTGTTATATATAGGCAAGTCAAATCTAGTGTGCAACCCCATAAATTATACATGCTTTACTTATATTCAGTGGATCATAGTTAAATTTTTTGATAAATTTTAGTTTGGGTGTATTTAGGTCTAGAAAATATATGGATTTAGTTTTTTTTATGGTGGATAGGTTTTTTAAAATGTCACATTTCATTATATTTCTTAACCAATGATGCATCCTACATTGTTGAATTATTTTTTAATAAGATTGTTAGAATGTTTAGAACTTATAGAACCATTATTTCATATCGGAATCAAGTTCTTAAGTTATTTTTCAAAAAACTTTGTGGAGAAATTTCAAAACATAGTTGCTACTTTCTACAACTTGTCATCCACAAAGCATGATCAAACTGTTAGTAAAAATCTTAAAACTTGAGAAGACTTTACCTTTTATTGAATTTGCTTGTAATAGGACTATCTGTAGTGATATTGGTTATTCTCCTTTTGAAATTGTTTATGGATTTAACGTATTGTCTCCTTTATCTCTTATGTTTATTCCTTTAGATGAAAGAGAAAGCTTTCATAAAAAAAAGATTCGAATAGGTGAAAAAGCTATATGAGAAGGAAAAATTAAGCATTGAAAAGAGGGGCTAATAATATATAAAAACAAGCTAAAAAGGAGAGAAAATAAGTGATATTTGAACCTGTAGATTGTATTTAGGTATTTAGGAAAAATAAATTTTCCAATCAAGTGCAAGTCTAAGCTACAATCAAGAGAAGATAAAACTTTTTAAGTAGCGAAAAGACTGAACAACAATGCTTGACAATGCTTACAAAATCAATTTGCCAAATGAGTATAATGTTTATGCTACTTTTAATATTGTTGATTTATCTCTTTTTAATTTGGTAGATGAAGATGTTAATTTAAGGATAAATACTTTTAAGAAGAGGGAAAATAATGAGAATAAAGCATCTACTTTATCTACACGAGTTTCTAAGTAAGGGAGGTAAGAAGAGGGGTTTGGACATATTGCAAATAGTTCAAATCAAGCACTAAAAGTTCCTGAAAATTAATTGGAGAATATTGGAGGACCATTAACAAGGAGTACAACAAAAATGGTCAAAGAACTCTTAATGACTTAATGGTGTATCTTTATGCAAGGAGTGAAACTTTACTTTTTTAATGGACTAAATTCAAGCCTATAATATTAATTCAAATGAAAAAGCAAGTTATAAAAAAGAAAACAAAATGTAATTGATGTTGACAATCTTACACTGTCTTTAGAAATTAGAGAAACATAAGTAAATGAGTGTCGAAATAGTACTGATTGATGTTAGATTTGCCCTTGTTGAGCACCAATAAAATTTTAGAAGCTAACTAGTGGTAACATGGATGCTTGTCCAGTCTAGAACACGTGGATTAGATCTTTAAATTTTTGAATTTTAGATCTTTTAGATAAGAATTGACATTTTAAAACTTATTTAGTTCTTATATAAAAACAAGAGTTTTTAGATAAGAAATAGAATCTATACGAAAATTATTATTTTCCTTGTAGACTCTATTTTTTAGTTATTGTTATGCCTATAAAGGCTTCTTATTAATGTAATTAATAGATTGTATCATTGATTAATAAAAAATACTATGAGGTATTCTCTTCATTCTTTGATTAGAGAAACTCTTGTTTGGAGTTCTACAATAACTTGTGATCTTAATTAATTTGATGGTAATGTTTAACTTTTTTATGAGTATGGAAATTCATTTTCTTCTTTTGTGTTTCCAGTCCATTTTATTAAATTAAACTTGTTTACATAGAATGATTCTGTTCTTTGTTGATATTAGTATTAAGTCTCACTAGTCATATTAATAAGGGCCATACTTATGTACTTCATAAATTTATTTTAATTATGTAATTGATATCAAAAGAGAGAAATTATGATAATTCTTTGGAGGATCGTTTGTTGCATATGGGTCTACTCTTAATAGAAGACGCATGCACATTCCTCTTTCACAAAAGTCATACACAATCTCATACACTATTTATAAAGCAACACAATCATACTCAAAAGGAGAATACTTGAATTCTCATTCTCATTTCCATCCAAAATAAATGTTCATGCATAGCTTTAAATACATATCAACATGTCCATCATGAACTAAGCACAAGATACATAATAC
>JAOQMP010000008.1:8214111-8226929 GCA_027563575.1 Erythroxylum pedicellare
ATTAATAATTAATATCAAATAGTTAAATAAAACGTATATATAGTTAATGACAAACTAGATTATA
The DNA here is from genome assembly GCA_027563575.1 of Erythroxylum pedicellare. Lineage (NCBI taxonomy): Eukaryota > Viridiplantae > Streptophyta > Magnoliopsida > Malpighiales > Erythroxylaceae > Erythroxylum > Erythroxylum pedicellare. The sequence goes on from JAOQMP010000008.1 coordinate 8,214,176, forward strand.
AAAATAAAAACTCAATCATGAACCAAAGTAAAACAATTTTGGAAAGGAAAAGGACGCAACATTTCCTTTCGGGATTATGAAATCCTTCAACACCAACATCAAGCCTAGTGATTAATCGTATACAATTTATTCCCAGTTTAAAGGGATTAAAAAGATGGATTTGCGTTGGATTCCCATTGTGAACAGAAACAAAAAAAAAATCAGATGACAAGATTTTAAACATATGGGTGCTTAATACCATCACCCATTCACCGCGGACCTCATATTAGGTCGACAAAATTGATGGTTAATCCAAGTCCAATTTTTATTAATGGACTCTATATTTTATCTATATTAAAAATTTAATATGGTATCAAAGTAAGTTTGGTCCGAATTATTAATTACTCGATTATCTATCTGGATATCTAGCCTCAGCGACCTGATCCAATTATCATTGCGTATATTTTAAGTAACAACTGGATGTGGAGTCTCAGTTGTACTTGATGGAAAGTGTTAGAATATCCTATATTTCCAATTCTTGTTAGTGGACTCTATACTCTGCCTATATTAAAAATTCAATAGAGTATCTCATTCCCAATTCTTGTTAGTGGATTATACACTCTGCCTATATTAAAAATTTAAAATGGTATTATAGCAGGTTTGGTCCGAATTATTAATTTCCTGGTTGTGGGTTTGGATGTCTAGTCTCAACGGTCTGGTCCGGTTACCACTGCGTATATTTCAAGTGACAACTGTATGTCTAGTCCCAGTTGCATTTGAGGGGAAGTGTTAGAATATTCTATATTGACTAAACATGAAAATGTTAAAGAGTTTGTAAGTGGTAAGAGTCAACTGTGGACTGTCCATTAACAAGAATTGAACTTGGGTCAACTATTGTCTAAATAACTAGAACTAATTGTTTGGATAGTTGACCCTTACTATTTATAAACTCTTTAATATATTTATGTTTAGTCAAATATGAGATATTCTAGCACTCCCCCTCAAGTGCAACTGGGACTGGACATCCAGTTGTCACTTGAAATAAACGCAGTGGTAATCAGACCGGACCTCTAAGATTGGACGTCCATACGGACAACCGGAAAATTAATAATTCGGGCCAAACCTGCTCTGATACTATATTGAATTTTTAATATAGACAGAATGTAGAGTCCACTAATAAGAATTGGGCTTGGATCAACTATTGTTTAAATAACTAGAAATAATTATTTAAATAATTGACCCTTCCTACTTATAAATTTTTTAATATTTTCATATTTAATTGATACTCTAATATTAAAAAGCCAAAAATTAAAAAATAAAAACACAGGATAAATGGGCAGATAATAGAGGAAATTAGCGCATCTGTAGGTGGTGAAATTGACATCACCGAATATAGCAACCACACATGCAAAAACTGAAAACGTGTTTTGCCGTCATTTTCAACTTGGTAGTAGCTGTAGCCCATAGATTTGGTGGATGGCGGCTGAAGTTAGACTGGAATGGAGAGCATAGGGCCATATTTCCTACCTTGGCATTCAAGTGGGGCCCAAGCACACATCACCTTTTTTAATATCATAAGCCGTGGTTGTGTCGTGTGCTACTGCTTAATGCTTAATCTTATAAACCTGTTAAAAACGTGGGTTTCATGTGGCAAAACACAAGCATCCTGTCTATATGTGTTTGTCAAATGTTACACAATCCAGCAGCGTGAAAATTGGCTGCAGTTTTGTGTGACTTGGCAACTTCTTCTTGCCTTTTTCCAGCCGACGTGGTCATCTAGTTAACTTGTGAACAACTTCAGATATATATATTTCTTTTTCTGACAAACTTATGTTCATGTTTGATTAACGTAATGAATCAAAATTGGATTTTTACTAACGATATTTATTGTTTTACTTTTAATCCTAAGGAATGTAATGAAAGAAGGGAAAGACCCTTGTTGCTTTTAACCGCCGAAGTTGGACTCATGTTTTTATTATATGTACTGCCGGTATTAAATATCGCAAAAAGCCAACCAGTGTGGGCAAAAATAACAATTTTATATGTTCCCACGAACTCCAAGCACGTCGGCCAAAAATGAGGTTTCAAGTAACCATTAAACAATTAAAAATAACAATAAGTAAAATCAATAGTTTGGTTTAATAAAAAGCGTCTTATCCTTTACCTATGTTAAAATCCTAACATATACACAAAACAAGAAGTGGTTATTGGTTAATTGTAACCTCATATATATATGTTTTATTAAGAAAAAGAAAGATAACATCAATTATTAATATACCAATACTTTAAATTTAAATAAAGAGTTTTTTTTCACATAGCTTAAGAGCTTAATTAAGTAATTTAAAATAGTATTGGATATCATATACAGTTTCAGGTAAACATTAAAAGTTTATTTTAAGCTTATATTTTTATAACGTGTATTCTAAATTGAAACATGCCTTACTTGTATATTTCCATACATGGCTCCCCTTTATAATTCTTTAATTTTTTACATCTTTCAAGACTCAATTTAGACGTACTAATAGCCAAAATGTTATTTTCATATTATTAGAGCATCCAAGTAAGATTCAATTTCCAGTGTAAAAATTTTAAGAGCAATATGAAGTTATTTCTGTTGCAGTTTCATAAAAAGTACTCGTTCTGCATATAATCACATTGAATAAGCTTAAACGTTGATGACGTTGGTGTCATCCCGTAATTAATGGCAAGCATTTGGCAAACAGCAACCGACATCTTTAGGCAGAAAGGAACAACCTCAATTCGCGTCGATCTCTGACATTGAAATGTAACGCACAACTGTTAAATAGAAAGAAAACGTAACTCATTTCAGTCCTTTTCTCACGTAAGATACAGAACAGATTCACATCATCTTTAGTATGATGGAGGGGTGTGGTAAGGATACCAGTGATAATTTGAGCACGTGTTTCTCGAGCAATTTTAGTTACATGTTGTATCACAACAGACAGCTAAGCCCACAATGAAGTGGGCAAGAAATAGAAAATTGGAACTAATTAATGAAAGCAAATTGAGTTAGTTGACTAAATGGTTGTTATCAACAAATTAATACTGAATAGATATGAAAAGCGCAAGTTGACAAGGAGAAAGATTAAGAACTAGGAAACAACAAAGTCTATATAAATATGCTTTCATTTCTGCAGTCTCCACCACCATAGCCCCCTTCCTCTCACCTTCCTCATACCCTCTTTTCCCTCTTCTTTGAATTGTCTATTCTTCCTTTCTTGTGATGGATTCTGATGCTTCCTCATGGTTTTGGTCTTTGTCCTCTGCTTTCGGCTTCCTTTTCTTTGGTTTCACCATCTTTTTCTCAATATTCGCTCTGTTTCTTTGTGTTGTGAGGCTGAGACTGTGGTGTAGCTGTGAGATTTGCAGGAGTTACGTAACCTCTAGTTGGAGGAAAGACTTTGCTAATTTGTGTGATTGGTACACTCACCTTCTTCGCAAATCACCTACTGGTACTATCCATCTTCATGTTGTCAATAATATCATTACTGTCAATCCTGAAAATATAGAGTATATGCTCAAAACCAACTTTGAAAACTATCCAAAAGGGAAGCCTTTCTCTACCGTTCTCGGTGATCTTTTGGGTAGAGGTATCTTCAACATTGATGGACATCCCTGGAAATTTCAAAGAAAGATGGCGAGTATGGAGCTTGGCAGCGTCTCAATAAGGATGTTCGCTTTTGAGCTTATCACAGAAGACGTTCGGAGCAGGTTAATCCCTCTCTTCTCACTAATCGCTGGTAAAGAAGAAGTTTTGGATTTGCAGGATGTTTTTAGACGATTCTCTTTTGATAATATATGCAAATTCTCATTCGGGTTGGATCCCGGATGCCTTAATTTGTCTCAACCCATATCAAAATTTGCTACGGCATTTGATACTGCCTCGAAGTTATCAGCAGAAAGAGCGCTAGTACCAACACCAATGATATGGAAGCTCAAACGGCTGCTAAGTATAGGATCAGAGAAGAAACTTAAAGAGGCTATCAGTATGGTGAATGAGCTTGCATATGCAATCATAGAAGAAAGGAAAAGAACAGGTTTCTCAACCAACAAAGACCTGTTATCTAGATTCATGGCTTCCATAGATGACCACAAGTATCTCCGCGACATTGTCATTAGTTTCCTCTTGGCGGGTCGTGACACGATTGCTTCAGGATTAACCAGCTTCTTCTTCTTGTTGTCCGAACACCCAGAAGTTGAATCAGTGATTAGGCAAGAGATAGACAGTGTCATGACGAGCACACCCTGTGACGACCTTGCCAGTTTCGAACAAATGCGTGAAATGCATTACCTAAACGCAGCAATACACGAGAGTTTGAGACTCTACCCACCTGTGCAATTTGATTCCAAGTTCGCACAGGAAGATGATGTGCTGCCTGACGGTACCTTTGTCAGAAGAGGCACTAGAACAACGTATCATCAATATGCAATGGGTCGTATGGACAGGATTTGGGGTCAGGATAGTCACGAGTTCAAACCAGAGAGATGGCTAAAAAATGGTGTTTTTGTGCCTGAGAGCCTGTACAACTTCACGGTTTTCCATGCCGGTTTTAGGGTTTGTTTAGGCAAGGAAATGGCCCTAGTAGAGATGAAGAGCGTCGCTGTAGCAGTGGTCAGACGGTTCAGTATCCGGGTTGCAGATTCGAAACAAGTACCGAGGTTCTCACCAGGTCTCACCGCCACCATTAGTGGGGGTCTACCTGTTGTTATTCAAGAAATTAAAAATTGAACAGACCACCTGGTCATGCTCTTGCCAGTTTCCCTTAAAAAACGTATTAAAAGGTCGTTTAGACTTCAACCGTTATAAAACTATAAGCCGCCAATCTACAAAGAAACAAAAGTTATATGCAGCTAATTACATATTCACGCCTTAGCCTGCACCTCTTTTCTTTCGACAGGCGGTTGCAAATAATGTTAAAATTGTTCGATGTCCCAATCTTACTTTTATTTTAGAAAGGGTAATATTAAATAGGGATAACGATGCTACCTGTCGACTAACTAATCTGATCGATGCAAATCTCTAATCAAAAGTTAGTTATTTTCTCTCAGTCTCTGTTTGGAACTGAGAATTGAGATAAGAATCATAACTTTCATGAAATCAAGCGAGAAATTATAAGTATAATTTTGAGTGATAAACTAGTAATAATTTTAAATATCAGGCTACCAAACATAACGCTAAAGACGCTATCTTGAATGCCCGGGCCTTTTGCAAGTTTATAAGCATGTACTTGTATTCCCTCCAATTTAATCAAGTTAATAAATGATTCCCAGTTTCATAGCCAATTTCTATAGAATTTAGTGATCAAATCACTGCTTATAATTCATTTGGAAAATAAGGTATTGTCATGATGATTTTTTTGTGCTCTATGCAAAATTCATATTTTTAAATAATGATCTTTAAAAATTATTAGTTATATTTTTTTATATCATTCGTATTCTTTAACATCATTTTCAGTTTAAAAAATTAATTAAAATTTATAAAACAGACATCATATTATTTATATATGTATTACATTACACAAACAATATAAACTGGTCTCACCATTTTTTATTAAATTTTCTAATAAAAATGATAAAAAATAAGTGATATAAAAATATAATTTCAAGAAAAAAAATGATAGTTTTAATTAAAGTAAAAAAATTAAAGGACAAGAAGTTTGGTATATTTAACCGAAGAATATATATATATATATATATGAAAGAATTTATGAAAATGTTCTAAACAAAGTAGCAAAAGAAAGGAAATGTTTTGCAAGTACTCTGTCTAGAGTGAGAAACTAAATCCCATGTGCTCCTGCGGTGGCACAGTTTGGACTCCTTAGAAATGCCCCAGCGTTTTCCCCATAAAATACCGTGGACTAAGGTTGGCCAACGCCCCATGATTTGCATTTCAAGGGAGACATGCATCGGGTAGATTAGGTAGCCACTGCAGTGTTGATAAGCTTTTTCCTTATTTTATTTTATTTGTTCAGTCTTTTGTGTAGCTTATTTTGGGTTTTAAGATTCCATATTCGATTTGGATCTATATTTAGTTGTTTGCAGCCTTTTCGTTGCTTGCTAGACTAGGACGTTTGTACTTCATGAAGGATGAGCTCCAGAAATCGTGAGCCTGGCCAAATAAAGAAAGTCCATGAGAACTGTCTGAAATTGTCGTCAGACCGTGATTTAAGCCCAAATTGATGGATGCGGGCAAACTTTTGTTCCAGGACTGTGGACGTTTTGTTTTTGGGAGAAATCGGGGCCTGATGAGGCCTATGATGGAGAACAGCCAATGTAATACTGCCCGTAGTGGAGGTGCCAAAAGTTACTGCTGTTCTGAAAGTAAGTGTGAATATTGCAAATGAGGAGAAGGTTTATAAGTATCACCATACTTAAGAAGGTTTATAAGTATCGCCATAATTAAGTTGAGGAAGACTGTAAGGTGTATCGGGTTAGCTGAGACATGAGGTCTTGATGAATCGAGGAGGGTGTAATTGGCTTCGGTTTCCGAGGGGGGAGTGAATAGTGAGCAGACGGAGCATGGATGTGGACGAAGAGTGTTGCTGTCGGGAACAATTGGCTTGTGTGTTAGACTATTTAATGTCCTATGTAATTTATAGATTTGAGTCTTATGAAAAGCACCCAAGATAATAATTACTGGGTATTAAATAATGGATCTCAAATGAGTCAAAAACTCTTTTTTCCTCTCTCCCAATTACCTATATAAGTTGAAAAAACTTATTGAATAGATCATTCTGAACTATTAAAGAAATACATAAAAGGAAGAAGAAGAGAGGAAATCAATATCTTACGATTTTCAATATATTTGACACACTCATAGAAAATGTTATTATAAGCAATTTGAATAGTATTGCTATTATCATAGTATAAAATAGTAGAAGAAGAATGCATGATGTTATATCTTAGAGTAACCATTGTAGCCAAAGAAGTTCAAAGGCAATATCAACATAAATTGGATACTCGAGTTTAGTACTAGATCGAGATATCAACGTTTGTTTCTTAATCTATTAAGAGATTAATGAATCACCGAGAAGGAAATAATTGTTAGAGCATCGATAAATAGGATTAACGACCCAATTAATATTAGAATAAACTCTTAAGTCAATAGAGGAAGAGTTACAAAAGCATTAACCATAAAATAAGGTACCTTTGATGTGGTGAAGAATACAAAAAACATCTAACAAAATGAATATTGCAAGGAACAAATATAAACTAACTATATGAACTATATAGGTGAATTATGAATGATAGATAGTAAGATAATACTCCTAACTAGTTAGCGATAAAGAGTACCATCACAAAGAGGGATCACATTAGTAGTAGAAAAGTAAACATTAGCCTTAATTATAGTACTAAGTATTTTCTCATAAGTAAGACCTGCACAAGAAATAAGATCTGTAGCATATGCGGCTTAAGACAAACAATATCCAATGGAATTAGATGATACATTAAGACCCAAGATATAGCTAAAATGTCCAATATTTAACAAACGATTAGATCTTAGATTTGACGATTTGAGATCATTGATACCTTTTAAGTCACTCTCAATAATTATCATATCATTTACATAAAGAAGCAAGAGAATGCATTCTTTATTAGTGTGACAAATGAACAATTCATGATCATACGTACTAGAGTAAAAACCAATAAACTAATAGTTAAGCTAAAATTAGCAATCCAAGCTTGAGAGGCTTGCTTTAAGCTATAGAAAACTTTATGAAAATGATAAATATTAATATAAGGATGATCATAGTTAGGAAAGAATTGCATACAAACTTCTTAGAAAGATATCTATAAAGAAATACATTTTTTACGTCCATTTAGAAAATTTGCCATTTTTTAATAGCAGCAATAGAAAGAAGTTACTCAAAGAGGTGAAGTGAGCTACATGAGTAAAAGTTTCTTCATAATTAATATCATACTCCTACATAAAATCCTTAGTTATAAGACAAGCCTTATATCATTCTACAAATCTATTAATTTTAGTTTTAATTTTGCAAACCTATTTATATCTAATAACAAACTTATCTGGTGATAAATCAAATCCTAAATGAGTGCTCGTAAAAGATTGTAGTTTTTTTCATTGCTTTCTTCCAAAGAGGGTTAGTACTAGTTTCACGATAAGTGTTAGGTTCATATAAAGAAGCAATAGTATCATAACAATGATAATCATGAAGAATAACATCGGTTATTCTTACTCGGTTAGGAAGAGGAGGAACGAGAGGTAGTGAAGACACAATAACCTCAAGAGATAGATAAGAACTGGTGATAAGATCAATGACATAAAAGAATTCATCATTAGTAGGGGAAGATAAATCAACACTATTTAAGTAGGATGGTCCTGTAGAAAAATCATTAGGAAACATAATATATGGATTAGTTAGAAAGAAGGAAGGAGTATATTGAACATAAAAAGATGATAGAGTAGATAACATCTTTTATTTCTAGAATTTGATATGACTAGAAATTAAAAAGTGTTTTGAAATACAATCATAATACTAATAATATTTATGTTCAACACCAACTCTAAGAAGTAACATAACTAAGCTTGATTCAATTTTTTTTTTAATCTTCATAATGTTGAATAAGACTAAAGTAAGCATAACCAAAGACATGGAGAGATTAACAATCATAGATTAGATCGCATAAGTATTTACAATGAGAAATGTTACTAATGGTAAGGATAGGAATATGATTGATAATATAGATAATACGAGAGCTACTTTACCAAAAAAATTTTAGATAAGAAGAGGATATAAGAAGGGTGATAGTATCCATTAAAATAGGCTTGAAAATTGGGATTATGCATAGTCTGATCTAGCACAAAGTTATTAAGCCAAGTGTGTTTTTAGGTGATATTTGCCTTTATAGACCAAACCGAGAAGAATTTACGTAAAATTAAGGTATAAAATGAAATATTTGAAGTAATTTTAGAAATATAAGACTATGTAAAGGGACTTGTTGTAACACCCCACTCCCGCAAGACATGTACCTGAAATCTATGGGTGATATCCGAGTTCGTGCCCCGCGAGGGTGGCATGCTAGAACACTAAATCAGTCAAAACTCAGTGCAAATATTTTTTTTGTTGAAGCCACAAACATAATATGTTGAAATCAATAATCAATTCGGGCCCACTTATTTAGTAAACTTTTTCAATCATAACAATATAATCAACATAATTTTTAATAACCATTTGAGCCCTTTCATAAAAACAAAATACTTTAGTCATAAAATCTTTACATTACAACATAAATCATATACATCTTTTTACAAAACTTTCGGAATACATATTTTGATACAAAAGTTGCGGAATATACAATTCCATATAAAAAGAAAGAAATATAATGCAGATGCGAACTGATCCCGACCTCTATCCTTTACTTGTATGCTGTAGGGATACTCCCGTTTGCCTAACGGGGTATTCTTCTGATCTTGGAAAATATTTGTAAATTTTGGGTAAGTTTTGCAAACTCAATGAGTGACCATCATTGATGGCTCGCCCAGTCACATAACACATAAATCACATTCACATCATTTCACATTTCACATTTAATACAATTTAATCATTCATATTATGCATATGTAGTGTGCATGAGACCCACTTTCCATTTATTACTTTGTTGTGACCAAATGCCTAAACTGTATCCATTGTGGATATCGGCTCATTAAATGTTGAGCCTGAGGCTCTGAATCACTTTCTAAGCTCAAGGCTCTTTTCACACTTTAAACTTTAAGTTCTAAATCACCATCTAAGCTCGAGGCTCTTTTCACACTTTGAGCTTTATGCTCTGAATCACTTTTAAGCTTGAGGCTCTTTTCACACTTTGAGCTTTAAGCTCTGATCGGTGGCTACTCTGGTCACAACTCCCATTATCTGATCATACATTCATGTATGGAATGCATCTCATGTTTTCAAGCAATTGTATCATGAAACATTTAGTTCATCACATTCACATGCAAGTAGCACTTCAATATCTCATTCACATTTCACAATCATCAGACCTTCTGTTCGAAATTTAACACAATCAATCACATTCATATGAGCCTTCAATAGTCAATCAATATAAAAATTCAAACAAAATAAACAATAAAATGAGACTATCTAGGTCTACTCACAGTATGCTCCAGATTAGCATTAGCTTTCAAATTCTAGAAATGCCTGAATGCGGATATTTAACTTGCACAACCCATTTATGCAAGATACACGTTGCACACACATTAATAATTGCACAATTATAAGCATTTATTCATGCACAATTGTGTATATGGACTATGTGTTGGACCCCAATCTGAAGTCCAGCCTTCGAAATCAACCAAACGTGAGCAAACACATTTCTTCATCTTCAGAACAGATTTTGGAAAACCTCAAACTGGAATCACAATTTGACTTCTTCAGAAAAATTTGATTCCCACTGTCTTAAGTTTCTAATGAATATCCAACTTTCATCCAGAAGTTGAACACCTTAGAGGCTGAATAAGAATTTGACTTATTCATATAATTTGTAAACCTATGTCTATAGTTTACTCCGCATTAATAATCATCTCAATTGGAACCCTATAGATCCAGATATGTTCAAAAAATGCCGAAATATTTTTAAAAAAATAACATCAGATCATACTATTCCAACAGATTCCCTCACTTTCCTTCAATCAAACTTTTTTTAATCAATTTGGAATGCAATAAATTTTTGTGGAGAGATAGAATAATGTGTTAGGAATCTATTGGCTCAAGGATCACTTCATTTGGGGGGTCGGATAACAAAGCTATGGTCGAAATAATCAAACAAGGTTTTGTCCTAAATCATATTGAATCTATTTCGGGACAATTTACATAACTTTCTCTATGGATATAAGATTAAGGTTTTCTTTGGATGGTTTAAAATAGGACTTCAAGATTTAAAACTTTCATGAAGACCTTGAAGACAAATTCTATTATATGCAGGGTAAAAATTGGACCAGATGATAGGGTTAGATGAAACCAGATGAAGGGTAAGATGAATTAGTAAAATGATCATAACTTTATCTATAGAAATTGGATTAAGGTGTTATTTGTATGGTTTGAAATAAGACTTAAATATCTACAAAATTTATGAAGAATTTAAAGACAAATTCTATAATATGGAGGGTTAAAAATGGGACCAGACGATAGGATTAGTGGAACCAGATGAAGGGTCAGACTAATTGGGAAAATTGTCATAACTTTCTTTAGAGATGTTAGATTAAGGTGTTATTTAGATGGTTAGAAATATAACTTTAATATATACAACTTTAATGAAGACATTGAAGACAAAGTATATCATTTATAGGGTCAAAAATGGGACTAGACGATAGGATCAGATGGAACCAGACAAAGGGTGAGACAAATTGGAAAAATTGTCATAACTTTCTCTAGAAAACTCAGATTAAGGTGTTATTTATATGGTTCGAAAGAATAATTCAAGATATACAACTTTTATGAAGACCTAAAAGAAAAATTCGATCATATATAGGGTCAAAATGGGACCAGACGATAGGATCAGGTGAACCCAGATGAAGGGTCAGATGAATTAGAAAAATGGTCATAACTTTCTCTAGAGAACTCACATTAAGGTATTATTTAGATGGTTAGAAAGAGGACTTCAAGATCTATAACTTTTATGAGACCTTAAAGACAAATTCGATCTTATATAGGGTCAAAACTGGGATCAGAAAATAAGATCAGATGAATCCAGATGAAGGGTTAGATGAATTAGAAAAATGGTCATAACTGTCTCTAAAGAACTTGGATTAAGGTGTTCTTTAGATGGTTCGAAAGAAGACTTCAAGATTTACAACTTTTATGAAGACTTGAAGACATATTTTTATCGTATAGAGGGTCAAATTTGGACTAGATGATAAGGTCAGATAAATAGTGCACCAAACGATATGACGTCATCACCAGACGATATGACGTCATATGATGATACTTCATCATAGACGATATGACATCATCACCTGACGATATGATGTCATTAGACGATGCAATCTATACTCCTAAACATCTTCACTTATAAGGACCATAACTTTTGACTCCGATGTCTAAAAATTTTAGGCTCAGAAGAGTACCCTGTTAGACAAATGAGAGTATACCTACTGCATTCAAATAAGAGGTAGAGGTCGGGGATCAGTTGGTGTCCGCATTGATACTTTCTTATTTTTATATTTCGTTACATTTGTATAATGTGTATTTGAATATGCTTCTGTATGCAATAACTTTTCAATTTGGAAAATGTTGTAAACAAGTTTGATTAATGAGTGTAGTAATACTCTTGAATGAAATTGTTTATGAATAAAATGGGCCGATTTGATTATTAATTCTGCATACGTAATTTTTTAAAAAAATTTATACTCAATTTTGAGTGTTTGACTGTTCTAGCGTGCCGTCCTTGCGGGGTACGCACTCGGACATCATTTAGGATGTCGAGTATGGGTCTCAAGAGGGTGGGGTACTACAATTTAAGCTTATTAATGCCTCAGAGTGAAGAAGAGACAAAGGTCGAATTTATGAACAAAGTTGCAATTCAAGAAGAGACAGCAGAAGAGATGACAGGTAAGATAGTTGAAGAAGATGAAGGGGTAACAACTATTTTAGAAAAGAAAGAAAAATAGATGACAGAGAAAATAGAGGTTGAAAAAGAGGAGGAACCCTCTATCTAATTGGTATCGTTTCCATTTCCCACAAGACAAACTATTTGAGTTAATTGAAGATTCAGGGAGTTTTATTATTCCTTATTT
>JAOQMP010000008.1:8230669-8247324 GCA_027563575.1 Erythroxylum pedicellare
TGAATTGAGTGAACCATCGATGATGGTTACCTCATTGAGTTCGCAAAACTCACCAAAATTGCAACATTGTGTTTTCAAGACCGAGAGACGACTTTAACTACTGAGAGGCTCTACCAACGGTGTGAATTGTGATTTGGCAAGAGAAGCAATGGCTCAAAGGTCAGTTAACTGGGATTCTAGAATGGCTTAGATAGATTTTATGTATTTTCCTCTTTTATGTTGCGCTTTTGTTCTAAGTTTTGAGGATGTGCATGTAGTAAAGGTTGAAAGACCCAATGTAGACTTTCGATTTTATGTAATAAAATAAGGAAAAAGTTGGTTTTTAAAATATTGTGACTTTCTTTTAATGCCTATAAGAGATTAATGTTATGATGTCATGTGAAGTGAATGTAGTGATCGAATGTAGCTTGCCCTTATCATAGAATATGTATCGAAATGACCTTCGAACGTCCCGATGTGTACCCTGCGATAAGGGGGCACTACATTTAGGTCGTGACAGAGTATGGTTTGATATCTGTTGGGGAATATAGGATTGTTAAGCATAAAACATTGTGAGAAATGTGGATAATGATTGAAGTTATTGTTTGTTATAGGTCATCCGCTCTAGGTGATCAGATTGATCAACTAGCTGACCAAGGATCAGTAGGAGCCAGTAGGGAGTCCTCGATACCTTAATAAGAGGAGATGCCTCTTAGAGTTCCCGAGAGAAGGGAGAGGAGGTATGATAAGCTGCGGAAGTAGGGAGCTAAGGACTTCTATGGCAACACAGACCCTACTGAGGCTGAAGGATGGTTGGAAAAGACTGAGAGGGTTTTTGATCAAATAGACTGCGAGCCTGATAAGAGATTCGACTATATAGTGTCCTTACTGCAGGGCCCAGCCTACAAGTGGTGGAAGTAGGGTAGGATGTCAGTGGCTGAATATGAGTTCCAGTTTAATGAGTTAATGGGTTATGCTACTGCGCCGATCCTTACAGAAGAAGACAAGTATAGGAGGTTTAAGAATTGACTCAATATGAAGATTAGAACAAGGTTGGTTCTGTCAGATCTAGATACTTTCACTGAGTTGAGAGATGCTTCGATCAGAGTTAAGCAGCTATTGAGAGAGAGACAAGCAGAGACTAGGCAAGGGTTCAAAGGAAAGAGGCCTAATGAGAGTCAGGGCTATTCTGATGGAAGATTTAGTAAGCTCCAGAATAGAGCTTTCAAACCATCAAGTGGATTCAGGCAGTCAGGATCTGGGCAAAGGGGTAGATCATCACAGACTGGCAGTAGAAGAGGTACAGTGCAGAGTCAGTTGCCCCTATGTGAGCACTGTGAGAAGAGGCACGGTGGTTAGTTCTAGAAATTAACAGGAGCTTGCCTCAGACGTGACTCCTTTGATCACTAGAATAGGGATTATCCTAATGTTATGGAAGCTCAGTCTGGTATGAGTGTGCGATCTGGGAGTGATGCTATGGTCCAGCAGAGCAGACAAAGTGGACTTAGATAGAGAGGCCGAGGTAAAGGCAGAATGAGCTTTGGGAGTTCTTCCATGAGGACTGAGGGGTGGGGCAACCGACAGTAGTTCCAGGCGAGGATCAATGCTATGACCCAACAGGAGGCTCAAGACTCACTAGATGTTGTTGTAGGCGCGCTTCTTGTTTATGACTTTAAGGCATTTGCACTGCTAGATCCAAGATCCATACACTCTTTTATCGCACTGCATTTGGCATGTAGGTTGCATTGTACTAGGGAGATGTTACAGTATGGGCTAGAGGTGAGTACACCTCTAGGTAGTACTACTATTATAGGAGAGGTCTACAAGGGGTGCTTGATTAGGATCGAGCAAGTAGAGATGGAGGCAGACTTGATTATATTATAGTTGAGAGAGACAGACATTATCTTAGGCATGGATTGGCTCACTACTCATAGGGCCATCATGAACTGCTACACCAAGGAGGTAGTACTGGAATCTCCTGGTCCGCTGAGAGCAGTATTCAAAGAAGTTAGTCAAGTGTTGCCATCCAGAATGATATCCTTGATGAGTGCATTAAGATTGATGCAAAGAGGAAGTGAGGCTTATCTGGCCCATATCATTAATACTAGAGCTGAGTAGAGTATACAGGACATTCCCGTGATTAGAGAATTCCTAGGTGTGTTTCCCGATGAGCTACCTGGTTTACCACCAGATTGGGAAAGCGAGTTCACGATTGATTTAGTTCCAGGTGCTGCTCCTATATCTATTCCTCCATATAGGATGGCACTTATGGAATTGAAGGAGTTAAAGGCTCAACTTTAGGAGTTGGTGGAAAAGGGTTTCATTAGACCTAATGTTTCACCTTGGGTAGCTCTAGTGTTGTTTGTGAAGAAGAAAGATGGGACTTTGAGGTTATGCATTGACTATAGGCAGTTAGATCAGGTGATAGTGACGAACAAATACCCACTGCCTAGAATTAATGATTTGTTTGATCAGTTACAGGGAGCTCAGGTATTTGCTAAACTGGATTTGAAATCAGGGTACTATCAGTTGAAGATAGCAGAGGCTGATGTACCTAAGAGTGCATTCAGGAGTAGGTATGGGCACTTCAAATTCTTAGTTATGTCATTTTGGTTAACTAATGCCTCGATAGCTTTTATGGCTATAATGAATAAGTATTTCAGCCCTACCTATACCAATTCATGCTTGTATTCATTGATGATATTTTGATGTATTCTAAAAGTAGAGAAGAACATGATGAGCATCTGAGAGTCATTTTACAGATTATGAGGGAGAAGCAGCTGTATGCCAAATTCAGTAAGTGTGAAATTTGGCTCGACCAAGTAGTGTTTTAGGACATATAGTGATTGGACATGGCATACAGGTAGATCCAAAGAAGATAGAGGCAGTGATGAATTGGGAGGCTCAAAGAAATGTTTCTGAAATTCGAAGCTTCCTAGGATTGGTTGGATATTACTGGAGGTTTTTTGAGGGGTTTTCTCTGATCTCAGCCCCTCTGACAAAACTTTTGAGGAAGAATGTAGTGTTTAGATCGAATGAGGAGTGTTAGAAAAGCTTTGAGGAGCTGAAACATCAGTTGACTACTGCACCGATGTTGACTATTCCATTGGGGACTGCAGTTGCATCAAAGATTGGGAGGTGTACTGATGCAGCATGGTAAGGTGATCGCCTATGTATCGAGACAATTAAGGTCTCATAAGATCAATTATCCAGTACATGATTTAGAGTTAGCTACTGTTGTCTTTGCTCTAAAGATTTGGAGAGATTATCTATATGGAGAGGCTTTCCATCTATACACTGATCATAAGAGTTTGAGATATCTGCTGATGCAGAGGGAGTTAAATTTGAGAAGGAGGAGATGGAATGAGCTGCTAAAGGATTATGAATGTGCTATTAAGTACCACCCGAGGGAAGCTAATGTGGTGGCAGATGCTTTAAGTAGGAAGTCTAATATTAGTGTAGCTCATATTCAGTTATCGAGGTTACCAAGTTTAATTTAGTTAAGAGCTCTGAATGTGGAGTTGGATCTGGAGGAGGATAGATCCTTGATTGCTATATTGAAACTTAGGCCGATGTTACATGATAAGATCAGAAGAGTACAGAGGAAAAATCCTGATATAGTGAAGCTTATAAAGAAAGTGGAGAGGAATCTAGATTTCTAGTTTGAGTTGAGGGATGAGACATTATGGTTAAGACAAAGGCTGTGTATGCATAATGTGGATGATCTGAGGAAGGAGATACTTGAGGAAACTCGTATGGGTGCCTATACTGTGCATCCTGGTACTACTAAGATGTATAACACACTGAAGCAGCATTTCTGGCGGCCTGGAATGAAGAAGTAAGTGGCGGAGTATCTATCTAGATGTATGACTTGCCAACAAGTTAAAGCTGAGCATCAGGCTCCAATAGGGAAGCTCCATTCGTTACCCATTCTAGAGTGAAAACGGGAATGAATTACTATGGACTTCATCGTGGGACTGCCTAAGACTCTGAGACAGAATGATGCTACATGGGTTATAGTGGACCAGTTGACTAAGTTGGCCCACTTCTTACTAGTGAGAGAGAATAACTCACTAGATTAGTTGGCCTGAAGATATATGAATAAGGTGGTGAGGCTGCATGGGGTTCCAGTGTCTATAGTATTGGACAGGGATCCCAGATTTACATCAAGGTTTTGGAAGAGCTTGCAGTCTATTATGGGTACTAAGTTGAATTTCAGTAAAGTAGTTCATCCGCAGACACATGGACAGAGTGAGAGGATAATTAAGACTGTTGAGGATATGCTCAGATGTTGTGTATTAGAGTTTAGAGGAGCTTAGGATCAATATATGGCCTTGATAGAGTTTGCCTACAATAACCATTACCACAACAGTATCGGAATGGCACTGTATAAGGCACTGTATGGTAGAAAATGTCAGATGCCATTATATTGGGATGAAGAGGGCTTGAGAAAGGTTGAAGGCCCAGAGTTAATACAAGATACAGTAGACAAGGTGAAGTTGATCCGAAGCCGAATTAAAGCTAGTCAAGATAAACAGAAAAGTTACATAGATCAACATCAACATGATATGGAGTACAGTGTGTGAGACAGAGTATTTCTGAGGGCGCCACCTTGGAGAGGAGTTTTGAGATTTGGTAAAAAGGGTAAGCTGAGCCCTAGGTACATTGATCCTTATGAGGTCATTGAGAGGATGGGACCTTTCGCCTATAAGTTGACTTTACCAAATGAGATGTCTTAGCTGCATAATGTGTTTCATGTGAGTATGCTCCGGAGATATCGATCGGATCCGACACATGTAACACCAGCTTAGGAAATTAAGGTTGCTAGTAACTTCAGCTATGTTGAGGAGCCAATCAAGATTATGGGATCACAGATCATGTAGTTGAGGAATCAAGTCATTCCAATGGTGAAAGTAAATTGGAGGAACCACTCAACTGAGGAAGCAACATAGGAGATTGAGGAGCATATAAGGAGACAATATGCCCACCTGTTCGAGCAAATAAGTAAGAGTTTTGAGGAAGAAATTTCTTTTAAGGAGGGGAGAGTTGTAATATCCCATTACCGACGGGGAGGCTAGAATAGTAAATATGAGTGATTAATGAGAGATTGGAAATGCATTTTTCATGCTCATGCATAAAATGTCATACACATACACATGAATAGTGAAATTTTACCCATGAAAATAATTGTACATGCATTCATGGATAACTCCGGGTATAATTGGATAAGTTGTGTTATTTTTGAGAAATTAAATTTATTTATATTGGAGATATTATTGATTAGTGGAATTGTTGTATTTGAATTTTGGTGAAATTAAGAATAATTTTCGAAAAATTTTGGAAAATAGGAAATAGGAATCAATGATATTTGGAAATAATTGGATTGTAAAGATAGGAGTTAAAGAGATTAGTTCCAAAGAAACTTAGTTTAAGCTTAAACATTAGGAAAGTGACAAGTGTCACTAACTTAGTAAGTTGCTTTTATAATTTTGGCTAAGAGTGAGTTAGTACATGAATAGGATAAACTATCGACTTTTGGCTTTTGATGGTTCTTGACAAAATCTGCATATTTAGCGCTAGTATGAATTTATTGTGAATGAGTTAAATGAACTGGAGTGAAAGACTAGAAATAAAAAAAATTTGAAGTGTTAGATTTTAGAAAATAGAAGTCTGGAATTTTAGGATATTGGACTCCAAAGTTATGATCCTTAAGTGCAGATGCTCAAGAGTATGGGACGGATCGTCTTGTGAGGACGAATCATCTTATGAAGACGTTTCGTCTAGTGATGACGTGTCGTCTTGTGAAGACGCTTCGTCTTATAAAGGCATTTCGTCTTGTGGAGCCACTTCGTCTTGTGGAGACGCTTTGTCTTGTCAAGGCGCTTCATCTTATGAAGGTGCTTTGTCTTCTGAAGCCTCTTCATCATATGAAGATGCTTTGTCTAATGAGGACAAATCGTCTTATGAAGACATATCGTCCGATGACGTCATATCATTTGGTGGTGACGTCATTCCATTTGATGCACCGTTCATTAAATCCTATCGTTTGGTCCCATTTTAGATACTCTCGATGATAGAATTTGTCTTCAAGGTCTCCATGAAGGTTGTAGATCTCGAAGTCCTCTTTCAAACCAACTAAATAACCCCTTGATATGATATCCTTTGAGCAATTTATGCCTTTTATCCCGAAAGAGGTTGATCAAATGAATGAGTGGAATCTGTTGCAACAGTGAAATAGGATTATCTTACTGAAGACAGTTCAGTATTTTGAATATATCTGGATCTATAGGATTAAAAATGAGTTGATTTTTTTATTTGGAGTAAACTAGAGAAATAGGGATACAAATCATATGAAAAAGTCGAATTGTGATTCTATCTCTATAATGTTTAATTCCTGGAAGGAAGTTGTGAATAGTATACTATTTTGGATAGAAGCAGTCTGAAAAAGTTTGAGGCATATATTCCAAATTGGTGAACTAAATTGAGTGATTTTGGTGTCAATATAAACATAAGACATAGAGGAACACTTTTCTAGAAGAGAGTACGACAACATGATATCACTTTCACCTTTTGATTGAACATGAACAATAGACCTAAAAGTATGTATAAGAAATGTCTGAAGTGATTCAATGAGAAATGAATTATTAATTTAATCGTGTTATTGAGGCATAAGCCTAAGTATAAATTATACTTAGGTGGGTTTTGATATGAGAATGATTTTATGATGAGACTAATGGATAAATAACCAAGATTGTTATGAACATGCATTGTACATATTTTATTACGTACATATTCATTATTAAACACTTATGATTATACAAATTGTGATGGATGTATATGTGCTATTTGATATAGAGGAGAAATTGGAATGTCAACCTCCAAACGTTGCCAGTACTTCCAAGCATTAGCTTCGGGAGAAACTTGTGAGTAACCTAGACGGTCTCACTTCATTACTTGTTTGTTTAATTTCTACTTTGAAATGAATGTGTTTGATTGTTGATTACGAATAGAAGGTACGATGAGTGTGAATGGGGAATGTATATTGAAGTGCTACTTAAATGTGAATATGAAGACATAAGTGCTTTATAAAGTGAGTGATTGTGGTACATGTATTCCATTCATGAATGCACAATCAGATAATGGCAGTTGTGACTAGAGTAGCCACCATTCAGAGCTTAAAGCTCAATGTGTGAAAAGAGCCTCGAGCTCAAACAGTGATTAAGAGCCTAAGGCTTACTATGTAAAATGAGCCCTGTATCCTCATCAGATAAGGGACAGTTATTAATGAGCCCGGTATCCAAAATGGATACGGGATAGTTTAGGCACTCGGTCCCAATAACGTAATAAATGGAAATTGTCTAGTGAGCATTTCATATGCATTTTTATCAAGTATGTTTGAGGGAATGAAATGCTGAATTTGTTTATGCTTAAATGAAAAAGTGACGTTTTTGTAAAGTGAAATTTTGTGAAAATATATGTTATGTGAAATGTTGTGTTGTATGAATTGAGTGAACCATCGATGATGGTTACCTCATTGAGTTCGCAAAACTCACCAAAATTGTAACGTTGTCTTTTCAAGATTGAGAGACGACTCTAGCTACTAAGAGGCTCTACCAGCCGTATAAATTGTGATTGGCAAGAGAAGTCATGGCTCAAAGGTCGGTCAGCTGGAATTTTTGGACAGATTAGTTAGATTTTACATATTTTTCTCATTCATGTAGTACTATTGTGTTAGGTTTTGATGATGTACATATGGAAATTGTTCAAAGAGATACAATGTAGACTTTCGATTTTTATGAAATGAAATGAGGAACTAGTTGGTTTTAAAATATTGTGGTTTTCTTATGATGCTTTATAAGTGAAGATTAATATAATGCCATATGAATAGCGTGTAATGATCGAACGTGGCTCACCCTTGTCGTAGGATATGAACCGGAATGACCTTCGGGTGTCCCGGTGCATACCCTAAAGTAAGGGTGCTACATTTTATGTCTTCTTCTGATATTAAATTAAGCACAAGTTATTTAGCTTTCATGGCAAATGTGTTTATAAAACACAAACCGTTGTCATATTCTGTCGCTAAGGATAATCTATTGTGGGTCACACCTGTGAATAAGGAGCTCATTGCTCTGGAATAGAATTGTACATGGTCGTTTGCCAACTTACCAAAAGGTAAGCGAGCTCTCTAAATGAAATGGATTTTCAAAAGTAAACGTTGACCAGATGGTTCCATTGAGCGATGTAAGGCTCGTTTAGTGGTCAAAGGATTTAGCCAATAGGCCAGTATAGACTATTTGGATTTCTTCTCTTCAGTGACCAAATTAACTATTGTCCGTTTCCTTTTAGCCACCACTACCGCAAATAGCTGGCCTATCCACCACTGTGATATTAATAATGCTTATCTTCATGGCTATATTGATGAAGACATTTATATTTCTCCACCTCCTGGTTACTCACGAGTGCCTCCCGAATAGGTTTGTAGGTTGGAAAATTCATTATAGGCCTAAAGCAAGCAAGTTGGTAGTGGAATAAATAGATCATCGCTAAACTTATGGAATTTGGTTTTTCTCAATCTACTTTTGATTCTTGTTTGTTCACAATGGGTACTGGTTAAAATTTTACTGCATTTCTCATTTACGTTGATGACGTTCTATTAATGGGACCATCTGAACATCTCCTCTTAGATGTTAAAGGTTCTCTTGACCGGCAATTCACAATCAAGGATCTTGGTTACGTCAATTATTTCATTGGCGTGAAAATAGCTCGTTCTCGTATGATCCTATCCTAAAAGAAATACATCGAGGATATTATTCATGAAGCCAATTTACCATATCTTAAACCAGCAAAGGTGCCCATTCCTCCAGGCACTAAACTGTCCTCTGATTCGGCTTCACTCTTTGACAATCCCGCAAAATATCATCGCCTAGTCAGGCAACTTCTCTACCTATCTTTTACCTAACCCGATATTGCTTTTGTGGTACAACAACTCACTCAATTCACCAGTGCGTCTAGTATACAACATTGGGTTGCCTTAACTCACGTCTTAAGGTATTTACATTCCACTGCTGATATGAAATTGTTTTACTTTGCACAATCTTCTCTAACTCTAAAACCATATTCGGATTCTGATTAGGCTAGGTGTGTCTCATCATGCAAAGAATCATAAAGGGATATTGTATCACTTTAGGATTTGCCTTAGTGTTATGAAAAACAAAAAAGCAGAAGACAATTAGCCGCTCTTCCGCAGAGGTGGAATATCGGAGCATGGTATCTACACTTTGGGAATTACGATGGTTAACTTATATTCTTACTGATCTTCGGATTCCTCAGCATCTGCCTATGCATTTACACTGGTCCTCAATCATATAATTAATACTTAGTTAATTTGTTCTTGTCCTTGTTTAATTGGAGTTGCAAAGATTGTTGAAACTTCAAATTGGATTCAAGAATCATGAAGGGGATCATGGCATGCTCAAATTGCTGGTGTAAGTAATCTGTAAAAAGTCACATCTGCATTAGGAGGCTAAATGCTGGCAACTGTCATGCAGAAGATTTGAGAAACAAGGAACTCCAGGACTGATTATGCTATTTACTATGAAGACCAAATGATTAGATCAAGCTAGCTTGCATCTTATTATTTCATTTATGTCAAGCATCAAGCACAACGTAAATCTGCGCATAAAACGTTTCTTTTGAAATTTATACGAGTGGCAAACTGTTACTTCTAATGTAAAATATCTAAAGAAAACTTGCATGTTGCCAAACGCACAAACTTCATGCCATTACTGCACATACCTACCGACATGTAGTGGGGGTGGGGCAAAGCAAAGGCGTGACTTTGCGAAAAGAAAGTAGGACCGCAGAAATACATAGTTCGGCCGGGTGCAGCGTGGCATCGAGAATTGAGTTCAATCAAATGGTTGGGGAGCTACCCAACTAATTTCTGTCGTAGTCCTTGAAAAGACCTTCATGATAAAAACATTTTTGTCCTTTTCGAATTGTTGATATACGTTATATTAACCACAAAATAACACGTTAGCCATTATTAATATGATATCTAGAAATAAATACGAAAATTCCAATTGTTTAATATATATTAAGAATGATAATATATTCTTTAACACGACGTTTTTGAGTAAAAATAATAATTTTCTTGATATATTACGAGAAGAAAACAATAAGCAAAACTTTCGTGTACACAAATATAAATTGGAGTATCGACAAAGGTTTAACTAGATAGTGAAGAAGTACGAATATCTCCTTATTTACAACTATAATAAAATTCCCTTTTATATGATAATATTATTATTTACTGAAAATAGTGAGGTGTTTATATAGACATTTATGTTTTTTATGAAAAGAAAAACATGCATACTTTCGAGTAATGATAAGTTCTCATAATTACGAAGTAGGCCTAAAACACTCTGACATTACCAATAATGAAAAAGAATGATCATGAGGGAACTATGATTGACTTTTAAGGATGCGCCTCATTAAGTGAAATTAGTTGACAATTTTTTGGAATTTCATGCTGGCCTTTAATGTCCCTGCAGTACCATAAATATCGCCATGTGTTTGTCTACTTTCCCAAACGGCAAGTTCACTTATATTAATTTTTTTGCAATATTATAAATAATAAAAATTTAGAAATTTCTATTCAATCATTTTTAACATAATTATTATATAATTAATTATTAATTATTAATTATGTTGTAAATTTTCTATCTTATTTTTCTTAAAAACAATTTGATAAAAATTTAACATAATATTATTTTTAAAGATAATTTTAATATTACAATATATTTTTAGATAATTATATAGAATAAAAAAATCTATATCATTTACTTATAATTAAGAGTTTATGATAACCTATCAAAAAATAATTTAAGAGTTACTTCTCATTTAAAAGTAATAATTATTATTATAGATGTGAAGTGTTAATTTTTCACAATTGAATTATTTTTCTTAGATTCCTCTAGTGAGATAAAGGCAAATGAGCATAAAACTTGAAAAGTAAAACTGTGGTTCCTGAAGTCAATGTAAATTAAATTTGTCTTTGGATTCATTGAGATTGAGAGGAAAGTCCTCCGATATTAATTAGGAAGAACTCACATTATGTTGTTGCATGCGATATGAGATGATATAATCCCAACAAGAATAAGGCAATTAATTTGGAAGAAACTATGCTTCTCAACGTGCTCTACATGGACATTTATAAATTAAGGAAAACGAACATGATTACATGCCAAGACAACCACGAAATTCTCTTTGCAGAATCATCGTTTGAAGGCGTATTTGACGACACCAGGGCCATGAGCATTTAGGAAGTAATCATCCCAGTTAACGTACTTTGGATCAAAGAAAAACATGTCAGACTCTACACCCAAGTTCTTTCTAGCTGCTGCACGCAAGTTCTCCGTATTTGTATCGTCGAACCTGTTTATAGAATATGATTAGACATTAATTATCTGTTAAAAAGTCCCTTCTTTTTCCAGATTGAAAATTCTCTATGATGCTTTAAAGTTAAAATTATAACAAGCATACAATTGAGTCTAAATATAATTGTTGTAAATATTACTTACACTCCTTGAAAGAAGAGATATGGTCGGTAAAGTTCAACCAAGCCCACAACTAAGTTGATCTTTTTATTGAGATCGTTGTACATGCCCTCAAAATGCTGGCAAAATGTTGTTGCCAATTTCAAACCCTGTGAAGCAATTTATAGTTTTCAAAAGTTAATAAGCTAATCAAAAGACTAGTTGGTTATTCACAGAAGTAATCGAACGAACCTTTAGCAAGAGCAAGTAGCGGATGGCCAAGTATCTGTGGAAGCTATCCATGCTATTTAAGACTTTGACTCTTCGAACCTTGACAGGTTTTCCATCTTTACCAATCCATGGTTCCTTTGTGAAGTATTGGTAGCCGTAATCGTGTAGATTAGCATATGTTATCGGATTTCTTACAGAAGAACCCACATGGTAAATTAGGTCGGAAGGTCGATTGTAATGAGCCACCATGGCAACAATGATTGCATTCACCACTATGTCAGCTGGTATCTGTATGAACACCTCCAATGTTAATTATTAAGCTAGATTTTTACTGTTGCTTTCCATCAATATGAACGAGTTTACTCACCACGTCAACAACCGCTGTTTCATCGGCAAGAAAACATGTTATTCTTCCCTTGCCATATCCAACAGTTAATGCATCGATGGTTCTGCGTCCACAAAACATATATACCAACAAACTTGTTAGGTTTGGGAGGATTGACGTTTTAAACATGGTGATAGGGACATAAATCTGCCACATACTTGACACCTTCAAGCCAGCCTGGAAAAGGTTCCTTGCTAGTGCTAGTAACCATGGTGGGACGTACGATTACTGCCGGAAATTTTCCCTTAAAGTGTCCTATCACCATCTCTCCCATGGCCTTGGTAAATACATACGTATTTGGCCATCCATAAACCTTTGCCCTAGTAATGGTTTGAAAGAAAATAATAATTCAATTAGGCTTTAAACACCAACACATTTCCAGATCAGTGATTCACATGGAATGACCAACTAACCTTTTCATGCCCAAGTCCCTCAAAGTCTCTTCGATTTCTTGTTTCGTCGCACCTCCAGTTCGGAGTTCATTCAATTTGGCTTCAACTATTCTTTTTTCTTCATCTACGTTTAGTCCAGAAGCACTATTCAGTGTGTCGCCCAAGCGGTATGAGTTCTCACGTATTAACCCGGAACTTTCGCCACAAACATAAGCTGAAACACACGCTCTTAACGTTAATAATAATCATTCTGCATGATTCATATCATTAATTAACAACTCCAAATTCATCACAAGTTGAAGGTGTAAATGGAACTTAATTTTCAACAAAAAAAAGTGGAGAAGAGAACAAGGTAAAGGTAGAGCAGAGTGAAAGGACTAGCTAGGCTGATTATCACCTGTTGATACATGTACAAGTAAGTTGACTTTAGCGCATCTCTGGGAAAAGCTCAAAGCATGCATTGCTCCTATGGTGTTGGCGCCCAGTGCAATGTCGTATCTGGAATAGAGTGATGTCAAGTCTATTAACATCAACATAAAAAAATTAAAATTAAAACGTGCCCTCCACCTTCAATACGTTACCTTTCGTTGAAGTCGGTTGTGGCAGCAAAATTGAGAACAACGTCTAGCTCACTCATCATCTCTTTCCTGAAGTTTGAGTCTTTCAATCCTAAGTCCGGCGAACAAACATCACCAGCTAGTGGAACAATCTTGTCCTTGATGATGGAATTCAGATTGGTCCCATATTTTTCTTTCAAAACTCTAAATAGGTCCTTTCCTATGATCTATAATGCAAAAATAAGAAAGAGAATCTTGAATTATTACTTATGCCGAATAGTAATTAGCGATTATTATCATGACAGGAATCATTGATAATGACATGAGATATTTTTTTCTTCTTAGCTCCTTAATAATATATCGGAAACTACTAGAACCATTATTGATTGCCATCACAAGCCCCTTCAAACTTTGTTTTTTTCAATTTATTTTCTCATTTAATGAGAGAAAATTTTCCACAATAATTATTTGACATTATTTCGGAATATTGCTCCTCCTTCTGCTGTTTTTTTTTTTCTTTTCGAGAAACCTTTTACTGTTAATGTTGCTCTTTCCATTCTGCAACTGTTTCTGTTGATTTTGCATTACCTAATTGTTTATGTTTATCCCAAAGATCTTCTATGCATGACTGGCCATATATGACATCAAGTCTGCAAAAAATTATATATAAAAGAGCATATAGCAACCTAGAAGACATTAGATGATCCGGGATTCCGGATACAGTAAACCATGTTTATCCTAAGACAACTACCTAGCCATAAAAGTGTAGAATTTAGCTTTCTTTTTTTAAGTATATTTATGTTTCTCATACCAGTGTTTGTTCTCTTTTTCTTTTTATGTCAAAGTGTGTTACCTCATTTTGTAAGCGTTCATGAGCAGTATTAGCATCTGCGGCCCTGAGGAGAAGATAAATTTTCTTCACCTTTGGTTGAACCCTCAGTATCTTCTCCAGAAAAACTGCATTAAATATAAGAAGTTAAGGTTCCAGTTACGAAAGCAGAAACTCATAAAAACTGGAATGTGATTCTGAATCAACCCTGACAGAAAATGAAGTACAGATATTAATTCTAGGGGTTCACAGAGGGTAGATACTCTTTGCCAAGAACCCAGTTGCTCCAGTGACCAAAACTGACTTGTTTTCAAGGAACTGAATAATACTTCCAAACTCCATCCTTCACAAAGTGAGAGAGGAAGAAACTGTGAGAGACGGAGAGAGCTGGATTTCTGGTAGCGTTGCGTGTATAGGGTGGTTATAAAATGAGACTGAAAAAGGACAAAGTTGTGATAACACTATTTTTCCTTTTTTTGGGTACGAACAAGATCTAAAAACTTTTATAAAGCTTTATAGCTATGAAGATGGCAATAATGAGGTGGATTGAGAGATCTTAGTTGGTAGTTAGATACCTGTATTGTATAAGTGCGCAACCAAATGATTTCGATATCATTGAATTTCTAATACATGAAATCATGAAATTTCGCATTTCATGTATTATGTTTTGATCTAGACTTTGTCGACCCATGGTGGGGTCGAAATAGTCGGCATAACATCACTATATATAATAAAGCTTTACTTTGTTTCCATGAGGGTTCGGGGACATACTAATCACCAGTATTCTCTTTTTACAGTTCCTACTTAATTAATTGAATGCAAAAGATCATTATTCGTATTTACATATAAAAATGTTCCAAAACTGTGTTCCTCATTTACTCCTCTCTCAATATAAATTATATAGTTGGACCATTATGAGTAAGACCACGTAATGATGCATGTTTTTGTCCTCTAAAATGTTATCTAACAAAATTAATAAACTACTCTTATAAATTTGGATAATTTTAACATAAATTTCATTTTGGATCTCAGTTTATTTTCCTTGCTAGTTTGCATCGTGCTCTTGCAATAAGACTTATACGTTATAGTCTCTATAGTTAAGCTCGATGCCAAATTTATGACAGTCTAGTCAATGCATGCACTATCGATATGTATATTACACTACAAGAAAATAACAAAATGATGACGGAAAAATAATGACGGTAAACAAACCATTGCAAATTACCGACGGTATTCACTTATCTGTCGGAAAATGTATCGAGAAATTTTAATTTAGCAATGGAACAATACCGTCAGCAACTAAGGCGGAAATTGGTGGCAGAGAAAAAAAGATTTGATAGTAATAACGAAACATTAGCGACAGACTATTCCGTCGTTAAATTTTAAACCAATATGTCATCGTTTCCTTGCGTTTGAACATTATTAACTTAAACAAAATGATGTCTTTTGATTTAATACCAAACGATCTGTTTTGATTTTCTTCTCCTCCCTCCCATGTCATCTCCTCTCCTCCGATGTGTTCTCCCCCCACTTTCTGGTCTGTCGTCAGTGTTATGGTCGGCGTTGGAAGCTCATCCTCTTCTCCCACGACTGTCGCATTTTTGTGAGGTATACTACAAACAGTTTAAGCTTTCTGTTAAGTAATTTTGTTTGTTTATTTGATTTGTTTTTGGTATGTTTGAGTAATTTGTGAATGGATAAGAAGAATTAAGGTTGAAATGTTAGTGTTAGAAGGTTGAGTTTTGAAATTTGGTTGTAATGTCGCAAAGATTGTTTGATGCATATTAAGTATTGCTGAAATGCCTCTTCTTTGTTTTGATTGTATTAGTTAGAAGATAAAGTTGGTTAATTCTTCCTAATAAGTGTCCTTAATTGTTTGGTTTGGTTTGGTCCATTTTGAAGTAGTTGAATAGTTCTTTAGTGTAATTTTCTTCATTTATAAACATACCTTCATTTTCTTGATTTTGAGTCCAATTGATTAAACTCCTCATTCATAGCAAGAACAAAACTTTGATCATTAAAGGCCTCTTTTATTGTCTTAGATTCAATTTAATAAATTAAGGTAATATGATAAAAATCTTTAAGTTGAGGTCTAGTGATTACCCCTTATTAAACATCATGTAAAATTTGATTTGGATGATGACTTTTCTTTGAATTTCCAATCTCGTGGGAGTTTCTCATCCTTCTTGTTTCCCTCACTTAGTTCAACAATATATTCAAGATTGATTTGCCGGTGATCACTTTTAATTCCAATAAGGCTAATGACTTTAGATCTTTATATCTACCTATTTCATCTCTTCAAAATCTTTCATAGAAAAGACATGCATTGATTCTTCAATTGTAATTTCTTCCTATTAAATGCCCTATTAAATCCTCACAAAGTTTTCAAATCTTGAATTTTTAAATTTCCTACTATAGTCACTCCTAATAAAGGTAACAAAACGTTTATTTTCATTTTGTACCCTTTTCATAAATTTGACAAATGCCATATAGCCTTCATCTTTGTTTGGTACGCATAAGACCATAGTAAATCTACTAAAATTATCATTAATTATTATGAAAGCAAAAAATTTACTACCTAAACAAGCAATTGATTTAATATATCCTGTTTCATAATTGAAATGTCCTACACGATGTGAAACTTGTTTATGTTATGAACTTCAGTTTGTCATTGAATTAATATAGGATGAGTTTGAGTTATATTATAGTTCCAATATAATGATATGACATCTAAGTTATTTCATT
>JAOQMP010000008.1:8247424-8260717 GCA_027563575.1 Erythroxylum pedicellare
GAAGAGGATTCGATGATGGTTAAGGAAACCTCATTGGAATAAGTTCAGTGATTATGATTTCGCAAGAGTTGGGTTCCAGAAACAGTACCCAACATTTATGTTATCTGAGCAAGAGTTGAGTTTCAAAAACGGGACCCAACATTAACAATTTCTACTATTGAGCTAGTCAACTATGTATAGTATATAATGTGTAAATCATCTATTTATGACTTTTTATCCTCCCTCTTTAATTGGTAAAATTAAGCTTACATTACTATGGAAAAAAAGATGACACTTAAACCTCCATTTGGTCGTAGATTATTAAGTGTGAATAAAAAATTTCAAAACTAATTAATTAACTACTACACCTTTCTAATGTTTTTCCTTTCATTTTTGTTAATTTTATACCAACAAACACAAATTAATATTTTTATTTATAATTTTGTAGAAAATGAATTGATAAGGGGTGATAGGGTTTTGCTTCTTTTATTTTAGGTTTTTTTTTCATTTTTGATTCTTAAGGGGTGAGGCATCACCTACTGCTCGTCATGCTACACCATTCCCATCCCCAACTCATATATCATCCAATACCACTTTATCAAATGGAGGAGACGTCCGCCAGTATGGAGTTGAGGGACCTGATGGAAGAAAGTACATAACAATTATCAATAATCTGTATGTGAAATCATATTGATCACTATTTGTTTTTAATTAAGTTATAGGTTTATCAGTTTTTTCATTGTATAAAATTACTTTTTATATTAGGTTAGTTCCGTCTGAACCGTATTCCAGAAATATGACTTCTAAATTTAAGGAAAGGATTAATCCTGAGGGTTATGTGTGAAAGAATATATCTCAGGCCACAAAGGGATTTTACTTTCAAGAGTTTGAGGTATAATAAAGATTTATTTTCTTTTTATATTAAGTTATATACACTAATTAGATAAATATTATTATATTATAGTAGTTTAAATTTTTTTCTTCTTATTTCAGAAAGAATTTTTCTGAGATTTTGGTTTCAACACCATCATACATAAAGTATGGGAGAGACGAACTCGTATACGTTATTGTGACTTTATTGTTGTAATACACAAGGCTGGTATATGACCGCCTTATATTTCGAAGCAAATATGGAGTCGTTGACAGGAATATTGGACATCACCTAAGGCAATGCCCATCTCTGGGTGTAACTCCACCAACAGACGTGGAGGCCCGAGGGAAGAGAGTCTTCCCGTACATACGGGAGGATCAATAACCCACCACGAGCATGCACAGAGACTTGTAAGTATCTAAACTTCACACTTATATTGTAAATGTTTTACTTTGTTGTATTATAGATAATGATAATGGTATAAATGTCTGGTGCCATATATAGTTGTGTTGAGTGATTTTATTTGTTCAACAGGGAGGAAATATCATAAAAATAGAGGAAACTCTGCTAAAATTTTTATGAAATGTAGTTCACATCTAACAATTTAGGTTAAATATGCAGGAAAAGTTTATGAGCATGAGGCATATACCTACTCAGGTTTTTTTGCACACTCACACGAAGAAGCATGATGATATGACATTCGTCAACAGTCGATGTAGAGAACTGAATATATGTGAAATTAATGCATTATTATTATTTATTAATAATAATCCCTTACTAATATAAACATTGCTTCTCAATAGGACCAAATACAACATATCATTCGGCGACAGTCTCAGGAGGAACAACCTGTTGATAAGACTCAGATATATCTTGATGCTGTTGTGGTAGGGATCGCTGTGGAAGGATATTCAAGCTAGGTTCATTTGCGAACACATGTTATTCACAATCCTCCATATTCCGTACAACAGCTTCTAATAGACCAACATAAACTATTGAAGTCATTGAGCTTCGGACCATAGTGCAGACATTGATAGAGCATATGGCTCAGCTGAGACAGGAGATAGAGGAGTTGAAGGGGAGAGGTAGCACTTCAGAGTACCCGCGATCACCAAGACATTAGGATTATTGTAGTCATTTGTTTTCAATTACAAAAACTTATTATATACACTGTAATGTTTTTATTATCAATTAAGATAATTTTAACTTTATATCATCAATCAACTTTCTATTTAAACAAATTAAATATATAAACAAATAAATTTATTATGCACAAATAATTCATAATTGTTGAAATTGTGCATTTTTCATAAGATCATCAAAAAAAATTCATGTCAAGATTTTTTTTTTAAATTCTTACTTTCAATTATCGACGGAATATAGGTTGTCGCAAAAATGCATATAATTACTAATGGAGTACCATAAACCATCAGGAATTGTTTGTGGTATTTACCGACCATTCTTCTTTTTCCGTCGGTAATATTGAAACCTTTGTGATTATCTTAACGACGGTTTATCGATGGTTACATTTGTTCGTCGGTGTATTTTACTGACAAAATGACATATAATTTTCGTCGCTAAATTTACCTACGGCTGTATTAACGATGCCTTTATCCATCATTTTATTCCATTGGTAATTATTATTACCGACATAATTCTGCCATTTATTGGCGGTTTTTTGTCAGTAAATGACAATTTTTTTGCAGTGTTAGTTTTTGATCCAAGTGTCAGCTTAGTCAAACTAAGGAAGTAAATGTGCTTTCCCTTCTGAGGCTCTTCCATAATGTTTTTATCCTATTATTATACATTCTTTAAGGGCGTTTTCGAAAAATTAAGCTTGTAACTAGAACAAATTGATTGTGCAAGAGAGTATGACATCTTAGTAAAGTGAGAACCCAACCCTTTAATTTCACTCTTTTTAGTTTATTACGTTAATCTTAGAAAATTGTTGTCACTATGAGCATAATTTTGGGTATTAGCATAACTATAATAAGATTTTGAGCATATAATTTTTTCATATGACAATAAACAATAAACTTAGTGAAAAAGTCAATTGAAATGCCATAATGCAAACTTGCATAATACTCGATAAATATTCTCTCCCTTAACCCTCTTTCTTATGGTAGCTTCATGATGATGTCTTTTATTAAGCGTAAAACGTAATGGGTAGAGACTGATCAATTTATATCAATTAACTTTAATTTCGTACGTCTATCATCTGACCATATCAATGGTTAAGATTAATTATCTATTTAATTACTTTGATTGGGCTTTGATTTAGTCATTAGTAAGCCCAATATTAGGCCACATACTAACATTCTCCTATTTGACTTAATCATAAAATAATCATAATATTAAATAGCATAACTTTAAGTGCACAAATTACACCATGAAAGCTTAACATGAATGATTTAGCATGATAAACAACACATGCGAGTTATGGTAGTCATACATTATAATTTTGCAACATACTTCCTTCCATATACTACAACATATGTTACTTACGAAACTAAATCCATAATAGTGCTATAAATAAAACATCATGGTCTAACATTATGTCTGTTGGGTTCCGATCATGCATCTCATACATAATACATATCAAATATACGTAGCAGAAAATAAAACAAAACCTCAAAACTAAATATACTTATGCATATAGATATAGAAAATAAAAACATGAAATGCAAGATATTTACATACCTTTCCTATGATCTCTTTCATTCTTTAATCTTCTTTGCGTTGGCTTGTAGTAAACCACAACGATCAACATAGACCGTCTCCAATGAAAGTCCACATAAAGATAGAAGAATGAAGCCTCACTAGGAGATGGCTAGAATTCTTTCTTTGTGCTAAGAAAGACAAGAACTCTTGTGAGAGTTAGAGAGAAAAAGAGTATGTGTGTAAGAAAGAACCTTTCTTTCACTTGTGTCTTACACAAGATGCACGAAAATCATCTTTATTTTCTGCACCATTTGGACTTTCATAACCCCTATCACTAATACAGAGTTATGAGAAGTTAATGGTCATGAATAACATGCAATAATGGAAGTTATGGGAAGTTAGTGACCATGAATAACATGCATTAATGGAAGTTTTGGGAAGTTAATGATCAAATTGGCAACCAACAACACTTGTTCTAATCCATTCCATGCAATGTTTTCTATCACAATCACATCACGATACAATCCTGAAACACTCTCTCATATCTTGAATCACCATTCAAGACCACTTTACTCATCCTTCGGATCTTCTACATGTGTGACCCACTAGGTTCCCAGTTATGTTGGCCATTTGAATTAACACTTAATTCAAGTAAATTAAGAGTGATATCTAGCAACATGTTATGACTCCTAATTGATCGAAAAGTCAATAGTTTGACTACGAACCCTTCCATACGCAATGTTGCCATGTAATTTGTCCTTTCACCATCTATACCCCACTTATTAAGTCAAAAGTGGTATATAGCAACACATCATGACCTCCAATTGATCGAAAAGTCAATGGTTTGACTACAAACCCTTCTATACGCAATGTTGCCATGTAATTCATCCTTTCACCATCTATATCCCACTTGGTTCAGAGTATGGTCAAAGTGTCAACTCCCACTAGTCTGACTATGTCACATCTAATCCAAGTGATATTATATCTTATCCTGAGAATCACATTACTCTATGTATCATTAAAGACTCTCTTC
Source organism: Erythroxylum pedicellare (assembly GCA_027563575.1). Lineage (NCBI taxonomy): Eukaryota > Viridiplantae > Streptophyta > Magnoliopsida > Malpighiales > Erythroxylaceae > Erythroxylum > Erythroxylum pedicellare. Next base: position 8,251,969 of record JAOQMP010000008.1, read on the forward strand.
ATGACATATATCTGCTCTCACCAGAGGCTCCCGAGTAATGATCCTGATAAGACGTTAGGAGTATTAAATCCTTTATTGGCTACTCAATTACCTCCGAATACCTCAAGATGTACCTAATCACTACCCTATGAGTAACCCCTAAAAGGCATCAATGAATGGAGTCAAAGCACAGGATTATTATTCGAGATATCATTAAGCACTTCAAGTCAAAGGATACTTGCACCATTGCTATGATTAGACTATCATTAACACTGGAATAGAATATCCATATGATTGTCTCATAGTAGGTCAATCCAATTTATTTACTACCCTTAGTAAGCGTTTACATATTAACTCTAAACAACTCATGTCTACAGCTTATGAGATCTGCTGCTTGATCCAATCAAGAAGCAAAACATGTACTAGTCTATTCGAATTAATGATATCCTTTCTTATTGATCCTATAACTAGGAAAAGTTTAGATACTAATATAATTACACATGATAAGTATCTGATTATCATGATCTCATCTTGATTTCCTCCATGTTATCTTCTGTATCAATGACTTTATTAAATCAATTTAAGATTAACATAAAATCCATAAATGTATGAACATCGAAATAATGAAAAATACCTTTATTAATCATAAAATGATTTGTACAATAAGTGCTAAAGGTGATTGCCTTTATAGCATTTCTCTAACAAACTCCCACTTGCACTAAAGTCAATCACCTTGATATCTAATACCATAGGTGTGTAAATGTGACACAAAACTCTTTTGGAAAGTAGGCTTAGTCAATGGATCAGCTATATTTTGATCGGTGGGAACTCTCTCTATCTTGATATCATTTCTATCAATGATTTCTCTAATCAAATGGTAGCGCCTGAGTACATGTTTGGACTTCTGATGAGACCTCAGTTCCTTCTCCTGCACTATAGCCTTGTTGTTATCACAATACAACTACACTGTGTCAGCAATGCTCAGAACCATACCAAGTTCCATGATGAACTTTTTGATCCAAACCACTTCCTTTGCCACTTCTGAAGCTACAATGTACTCCACCTTTGTTGTCGAATCTACAGTTGTCTCTTATTTGGAACTTTTTTAACTAACTGCATCACCATTCAGTGCGAATACATATCCAGACTAGGACCTGGAGTTATCCCTATCAGATTGGAAATTGGCATCAGTATACTCGCTTACCACAAGATCATCTTCTCCATATACCAAGAATATATCCTTAGTTCAGGGGTCTGACCGGTATCTGCTCGTAATATTTATAGTATACAATACATGGGGTTTAGTACATAATATAACATATATGATTGATCCTATAGTTGAAGCATAAGGAATCAAACTTATGCGAGTCCTTTCATCTTGTGTCTTTGGACATATAGATTTAGAAAGTGTAATCCCATGTACCATAGGAAGATAACCTCTCTTGGACTGCTCTTTGCTAAATTTCTTTAACAACTTGTCTATGTATATAGACTGAGAAAGACCAAGCAACTTATTAGATCTATCTCTATAGATCCTTATTTCCAAAATATAAGTTGTTTCTCTAAGGTCTTTCATAGAGAAGTTCTTAGTTAACAAAATTTTGACTGATTGCAAATCTGAGACATCGTTCCCTATTAGCAATATGTCATCTACATATAGTACAAGGAATATGATTGCACTCCCACTAACCTTCTTATACACACATGACTCTTTGGATTTTGTGATAAATTAAACTCTTTGATTGTCTTATCAAATCATATATTACAACTCTTGAATGCTTGCTTCAATCCATAAATGGATTTCTGAAGCTTGCATACCTTTTCTCTATTCATGGATATGAACCATCAGGTTGTGTCATATATACATCCTCAGTTAGGTTTCCATTAAGGCAAGTCGTCTTCACATTCACTTGCCATATCTCATAATCATAATAAGTGACAATGGCTAGGAGTATCCTAATGGATTTAAGCATAGCTACTGGGCTAAATGCTTTTTTGACATAGTCAACACCTTGCCTTTGACAATAGCCTTTAGTTACAAGCCTAGCTTTATGGGTAATTACATTACCCTTCATGTCAATTTTCTTCTTGAAAACCCATTAGCATCCTGTGGATTTGATCCCTTCGGGTGGGTCAACCAAATTCCATACTTGATTTTCATACATGAATCCATTTCGGATTTCATAGCTTGAAGCCATTTGTCAGATTCTGAACCTTCAGAACCTCTTTATAGGTAGTAGGCTCATCATCTTTTATGAGTAATATGTCGTTAAGTTCACTCATGAGAAATTCGTATCTTTGGGGAATATGACATATCCTACCTGACTTATAAACTTCTTGTATGTCAGAAGGTTGAACTGTTGTTTCATCTTCATGAACAATAGTCTCAGGTCTAGGCAATTGATCTGTGTTTGTTTGAGCATTTTGAACTTCCATATATTTAATTTTGCTCCCACTGTTTTCTTATAGAAGAAACTCTTTCTCTAAAAATATAGTATGTTTTGAAACAAACTCCTTTGTTTCGAAACATGGTAAAACTGATATCCAATAGTTTCTTTACGATATCCTACAAATAGATACTTGTCGAATTTAGCTTCAAGCTTATCTGACTAAATCTACTTTACATAAGCAGGACAACCCCAAACTTTCATATGAGAAAGATAGGGTTTCTTGTTAGTCCATATCTTATATGGAGTAACATCAACTGACTTGGATGAGATCCTGTTTAACACATAAATAGTAGTTTCAAGTGCATATCCCCAAAAGGATTTTGATAAATTCGCTAAACCCGTCATAGAGCTCACCATGTCTAACAAAGTTCAGTTTCTCCTCTCAGCCACACCGTTGTGTTATGGCATGTAAGGTGGAGTCCATTGGGACAATATTCCATTATCCCTGAGATAATCCAAAAACTCTTAGCTTAAGTATTCACCACCTCAATTCGATCGAAGTGATTTAATACTTCTCCCAAGTTGTTTCTCAACTTCATTTATGAATTCTTTGAACCTTTCAAAGGCTTCAGACTTAAATCTCTTAAAATATACATACCCATATTGAGAATGATTATCGATAAAGGTAATAAAGTATACGAAACCACCTTTGACATGTATAGACATCAAACCACATACATCAGTATGTATTAGGTCTAAAAGTCATCAGATGCCTTCTTCTGCTTCAAGGACTCCAAATAAGATTTACAGTTTCTCTTTCAGTGGCCATCTCCACAGTGGAAGCAAGTTCCTTTCGAGGCAGTCTTCTTTTCTTTCTTGACATCTCCTTTAGGCCCTACTGACTTCTTCTTCTTCTGGCTCTTTTTCTTCGAACCAGAAAAGTGCACCAACATCACAACCTTGTACTTGCGGACAGATGACTCAACTTCCTTGAGCATGTTGACCAACTCAAGAATTGTGCTGGATATATTGTTCATCTGATAGTTAAGCATAAATTGTGAGTAACTATCAGTTAAACCAATCATAATTAAGTCAATACTTAATTCATGATCCCAAAGAAAACCCAAGGAGGCTAACTGCTTGATGTAGTCATTCATCTTCAGTGCATACCACACTAGAGATGTGCCCTCAACCATCTTGGAGCGGAAGAGCAATCGTGAAGTCTCAAAGCTTTCGGACCTTACTTGCTCATCGAAGAGCTCCCTAAGATGATAGAATATGATATGAGCATCCATAGCCTTGTGATGCTTTTATAGCTCCAGTGATATAGTGGATAACATAATACAACTGACCACCTCACTATCATCGAGAAGCTTCCTATATGCCCTTTGACCATCATTAGAGCATCAGCAGCAAGGGAATCGGGAAGTGGTTCTTCCAAGACATAACCAAGCTTCTCAGACTTGAGAATTATTCTCAAGTTCCTGAGCTAGTCAAGGAATTTTGGTCCAGTCATCTTGTTAGCTTCCATCAGTGATCTTATATTTACAATAATACTCATGGTGTTGACTCGGGTAATAGCAACCTTTCGTCAAAGAGAGAAAAATTAGAATGTACTAAAATGCATGTCCATAAAGACTTTAATAACACACTTTGCACAAATTCAAGCCCTCAATATAAATTCAAGAGAACTCGTAAGGAAATTCTCCTAGTGGGTCGATATCTAGTACCCCTAAGAATGATCTTGGGTTTGCCCAACAAGCCACCTTAGTTCAACCGGTAAGTATCGATCATACCAATTGCATCTCCAATGCAACTATCGAATCTAGTACTATCAACTGTTGATGTCTGCACATTCATTAGGTTATCAACTCTTGACACATGTATATCTAATATATACTACCCAATTTCACCTCTGTCCACATTGATCTTGGGTTTGCCCAATAAACTAAGGCTTTTTAATTCGAAAATCCTGTTTCCATGGTTCAAACATATCTGTATAAAGCGAGCTTGGGGTTGCCCAATAACCCTAACTTTAAAAGGACTCTGGTTCATGCCATATTAAAGGAAGGCATTAGTTTTGACATTCTAACTGAGAGGTCTGACTAAGGTCTTATCTAACTTAGATGGTCTTATATATATATATATATATATATAGCATGGTTAGGAGAATGTGTGGGCTTGCATGATGGATAGTAATAGGTTTAGGCCCAATTTGATTTGGTAGTCCATATCATGCCATGTAATTATAGTAAACATGCATTCTCTAATGCATATATGTAAACACATCATTTTGGTTATAACATTTTATGGATCCTAACATGAAAGGCCCAATCCAACACTTAGATCTAAGCCCAATCCATCACTTAGATTTACTATCTTCCTTTTACTAACTTGGCTAAAATTCCTATTGTATGATATTTCATTTAGAATTAATATTAATTTAACTAACATGAATGCCAAATTCTAGAAATTAATTCACAATTAATCTACCTTAAAATAATTATTTGATGTCCAAAATTAAACAACTTCAATTTTGGCATATATTCTAATTTTTCTAGTCTTCCTAGAAAATCTATTACATACTAAAATTAATTTCTATAATTTTTCAAAATTTTTAGAACATCAAATCATCATTCTAAGCATCTCTAGGTTATTTCATGATGATCAAAATAATTTAGGAATCAGCCAACAATTATTATGATCACTAAAACACTGATAAGATTGGAAAAACAACAAATATGACTTCTAAAATTTTTTGGGAAATCAAATTTCTATAAAAATCATTTAGGAACACATCAAACATCAAATTAACACATTTTTATCACATAAAAATATTTTAAGGTTCTTCAACCAAAATATAAGCATACAAAAACATCAAACAAAAATAGATCCTATAATTTCTGAAAACTGTCCATATCTGAAAATTATTTAATAAAATTATGAAAACATTTTAAATCATTCTACAAAAATTAAAGAGGCATAAAAGCATACCAAATATGTTCTCATAATTTTCCAAGAATCAAATTCCATGAAAATCATGTGTAACTTCATCAGTTTAGCCAATAGACATCACATGCTCAACAGAAAGACAGATTCATGCATGTTCCTGTAAATTCGAAATTAAATATTTCAATCATATTGAAAATATTTTCAATTATATTGAATCATTCACTTACATCTTATTAATAGATTGGTGAAATAAAATCGTGAAAAAACTATAATTAAGTTCGAACAAAATATTATAGGACCCTAAGTTGTCACAATCATGAAAACAATTTTCAAATGTCATGTATTCTACATTTAACAAGGCACAAGATGGCTCTGATACTGTTGTAAGGTTCCAATCATGCATCTCATATATAATATATATCAAATATACATAGTAAAAAATAAAAAGAAACCTCAAAAACTAGATCTACTCATGCATATAGATATAGAAAACAAAAACATGAAATGCAAGATGTTTATATACCTTTCTGACAATTTCCTTCGTTCTTTAATCTTCTCCGTGTTGGGTTGTCGTAAATTACAATGATTAACGTAGACCATCTCTAATGACACACGAAGATAGAAGGATGAAACCTCACTAGGAGATTACTAGAATTCTTTCTTTGTGCTAGCAAAGACAAGAACTCGTGTGAGAGTTAGAGAGAAAAGAGTGTGTGTGTAAAAAAGAACCTTTCTTTCACTTTTTTTTACACAAGATGCACAAAAATCATGATTATTTTCTAGCCTTTTTGGCCTCGCATATCCCCCATCATTAATGGGAAGTTAATGGTCATGAATAGGACGCATTAATGGAAGTTATGGGAAATTAATGACCATGAATAATATGCATCAATGGAAGTTTTTGGATGTTAATGAACAAATTAGCAGCCAACACTTATTTCTAATTCATTCCATGCAAGTTTTCTACCATGATCACGTCGTAATACAATCTTGAAACACTCTCTCATATCTTGAATCACCTTTCAAGACTATTTTACTTATCCTTCGAATCTCCTACGTGTGTGACCCATTAGGTTCCTAATTATGTTGGCCACTTAAATTAACACTTAATTCAAGTAAGTCAAGAGTGATATCTAGCAACAAATCATGACCCCAATTAACCGGAAGTCGGTAGTTTGACTACGAACCCTTTCATATGCAATGTTGCCATGCAATTCGTCCTTTCACTATTTATACCCTACTTGGTTCATAGTATGGTCAAAGTGTCAACTCCCACTAGATTGACTATGTCACATCTAATCCAAGTGATATTAGATCTTGTCCTGAGGATCTCATTACTCTATTTATCATTGAAGACTCTTTTCATGACACATATCTGCTCTAGCCAGAGACTCCTGAGTAATGACCCCGACAAGAGATTGTGGGTATCATCTCCTTCTATCAGGAGTGGTGAATCCTTTATTGGCTACTCAGTTACCTCTGAGTGTCTCAAGCTATACCCAATCACCACCCTATGAGTAACCCCTGAAAGGCATCGATGAATGGAGTCAAAGCATAAGATCAGTATCTGAGATATCCTTGAGCACCTCAAGTCAAAGGATACTCGCACTATTACTATGATGAGACTATCATTGACACTGTAATAGAATATCCATATGATTGTCTCATAGTAGGTCAATCTAATGTAGTTACTACCCTTAGTAAGCATCCACATGTTAACTTTAAACAATTCATATCTATAGCTTGTGAGATCTACTGCTTGATCCAATCAAGGAGTATAACATGTGTTAGTCTATCCGGATTAAAGATATCCTATCTCATTAACCCTATGACTAAGGAAAGTTTAAATACTAACATAATTATACATGATAGGAATCTCATTATCATGATCTCATCATGATTTCCTCCATGCTATCTTTTGTATCAAGGACTTCATTAAATCAATTTAAGATCAACATCAAATCCATAAATGTATTAACATTGAAATAATAAAAAATGTCTTTATTAATCATAAAATGATTTGTACAATAAGTGCTAAAGGTGATTGCCTTTAAAACACTTCTCTAACATTTGTATCCTATTTGCATCATAGTAAGCTATTAGATGAACATTTGATTGTATATATTACATCTTGTGTAAAGCTTACTACAATCTTTAAGAGAACATTAAAGAAAATGGAAAAGGTGGCAATATCCCGAGGGTTAGTATAGGATTAAGGTAATTGGCTCTTTTTGACCAATCGTCGATTTTAATTACTATATCTCCTTAATCAGATATGAATGTGTTTGAATTTGGCTTCGATATATAGTTTCACTTAACTAGCTATTTAATTTGCATATCAATTGTGTCTTAGGTCAAACACATCGCACTGTTAGTTCATCTAATTCAATTATTCATACTGCATCTAAAGATTCGTTCACTGTATCCTCTACAACTTTAGCTATAGTCAAAAAGTTGTTGGAAGAAGGTGTCAATAATCCAACATTTGAGGGAAGATCTTTGGCGTTTTCAATTGATCCCTTTAAAAGTGCAAGGACCCTTCTTGGGATTCCAGACATAGCAAACTCATTTACCTTTACTGACTTTCAAGTCACTTGGAATCCAAAAATTAATCGTTTCATTTCCTTAACGATGGAACAAGCGTGAAAATTTATTTGATGTTATGTCTATAAAAATTTAAGAAACATCCTCTCTATTAGTTAAGGGTAAGGTTACGTGCTATTGGACCTCCTAGACCTTGCATATCAGTGGGATTCATATTGGATGTTGATGTTATTGTCCTCATTTTAGTTGTTTTATGTCTGTAAGAATTGTTAAACTTCTAATTACAATCTTTTACTACTTAACTGCAGGCATCATTATATTATATTGCTTACTATTTTCAATTTTTGCATGTATTATTATTTTATTGTTAATAAATATTAATGATTAAGAATAATATTCAACTTAAATTTATTAAAATTTAATCTTATTAATATCTTAAATTTTAGGTATGTTTATCTTTTAATATCAAAAAGAAAATTTGTTGAGTTTTTATGCATTAACTATTTATTTAATGATGCAACTCCGCAAGTTCATAGGTCTCAAGTAGTATAGTATAATATCGTCCCACAGGGAGTAATTGTGTAAATACTAGGCTTGGATTACTCAATTAATTGAACTAAGCAACTGTGTAAAAATGGGGAATTAAATTAAGGAATTTAACTATCAAAAATAATAAAACCAATGCTAAACAAAGATGTGAATGTCTCTAGGGATTAATTCGAATGGAATGTGGTAAGCTTCAAGGAATGTTCCACTTCTAGCATTTTCTACGGACTTTACTTGGATCAATTTATGAGGCGAATTTTGATTGATAGAAGGTTGAGCCTAGAGTTTCTTAGATCCTTTTTCAAGGTATCAAAGGAGTATTATGCAATAATCCTAGT
>JAOQMP010000008.1:8313445-8323650 GCA_027563575.1 Erythroxylum pedicellare
GTATGTGTATGCATGAACATATCAAGCATTTCTAAACGCCCACTGACCACTCAAAATTACTATTCTACCCTTCCCACAAATAATGGGATGTTACACTTGTTGTCCACTATTTTCCAAACACCAAAGTCTCTATTGCTAATGGCGAGAAAGTCCAAAGTTTGGGGGTTTGTGCTCAAGTATTGTTTTCTATTGTTGGTCATACCTTTTCTGTAGATTTTTATGTGATTCCTTTGGGTGGCTTTGACATGGTTTTGGGGGTTAAATGGTTAGAAACATTGAGCCCTATATTATGGGATTTTACTGCACTTACCATGGCTTTTTGGGTATAAGGAACACCCCTTTTTCTTTCAGGGACAGCATAGGCAAGGTAATCATGCTTTACACATGATGGTTAATGTTGCTTCTGAGGATCAGAGGTTGGAAAGCCTTTTAATAGAGTTCGGAGACTTATTTCAAGAGCTATGGGCTTACCTCCTATCAAAGAATGTGACCACTGCATCTGTTTGTTGCCTAGAACAGCTCCAGTGGTTGTCTGCCCTTATCGATGCCCCCACAAACAAAAAGATGAAATTGAGAAGCAATGCAACCAGATGCTTGAACAGGGGTTTATTCGACCCAGTCAATCCCCATTTTCTTCCCTAGTTTTGCTGGTTCCCAAACAGGATAGGTCTTGGTGGCCTTGCATTGATTACCATGAACTGAATGCTAAAACAATAAAGGATAAGTTTCCCATTCCAATGGTTGATGAATTGCATGGTGCTCAGTACTTTACCAAGCTGGATTTAAGATCCGGATACTATCAAGTTTGCATGTATCCCGCAGATGTGAAGAAACAACCTTTTGCACACATCACGAACATTTTGAGTTCCTTGTTATGCCTTTTGGTCTTATTAACACACCTTCTACTTTTCAAGCCTTGATGAATGAGGTATTTCATGCGTTTTTACGTCATTTTATATTGGTTTTCTTTGATGACATTCTAATTTATAGTGTCACTTGGGAGGATCATTTGGGTCATATGAGGAAGGTCTTTGCCCTACTGCGTGCTCACAAACTTTATTTGAAGCATTCCAGGTGCTATTTTGCATCTACACAAGTTGCATATTTTGGGTCATACTATCTCGAGTGACGGTGTGGGCACTGATATAAGCAAAATACAAGCTATTCTAGACTGGCCTCAACCTCAATCCATAACTTTACTTCATGGGTTTTTAGGTTTGATAGGTTGTTACCGAAAATTCATTCGTGATTATGGGTCGTTAGCTGCTCCCTAGACTTCTATGCTTAATAAGAACTCTTTCCAATGGAGTGATGCAGCTTCAGACGCATTTGAGAAGTTGAAAGTTGCCCTATCCATTACTCCAGTTTTGCAGCTGCCTGATTTTGCTAAGGACTTCATTGTCAAACGTGAAGCCTCAGGTTATGGTATTGGGGTTGTTTTGCAACAAGATGGGGACTTGATTGCTTTCTTTAGTCGCCAATTGACTATGAAACACCAAAAACTACCCGCTTATAAGAGGGAATTGATTGGTTTGACTAAGACAGTGCAATATTGGTGTCCTTATTTGTGGGGTTGGCCATTCCTTATCTAAACCAATCACTACATCTTGAAATACTTGTTAGAGCAACGGCTTACTACTCCACCACAGCAATATTGGCTTAGTAAGCTCTTGGTTTTTAACTTCACTGTGGAATACAAAACATGCCATCTCAATACAGTAGCAAATGCATTGTCCCATAGAAGTATGGAAGATCCTTCTTTGTATGTTATTAGCTATCCTCGGAGTACTTTGCTAGAATCCATTAAGGAGGAGTTGTTGGGCTCTGATCAATTGCAGAATCTGTGTGCACGGGTTAAGAATGGGGATCTTGATTCAAATTGGCAACTTCTTGATGGCTTACTTTTGTTCTAGGGTCGTATATTTCTCCTCCATAATTCTTCACTGATTTCCGCTATTCTATCTGCCTATCATGATAGTGCACATGAAGGAATTTAGAAAACATTACATCGAATTCGTGGGGATTTTTATTGGAAGGGTATGAAGCGTGACATTGCATAATATGTGGCTGCCTGTCCAACGTAACAAAACTGAACATCTCAGCCCAGCGGGCTTGCTCCAACCTTTGCAACTACCAACACAAATTTGGGTTGATGTTTCGATGAATTTTATAGATGGGTTACCCAAGTCTTGTGGCAAATCGGTCTTGTTTGTTGTCGTTGATAGGATTTCAAAATATGCCCATTTTTTTCCTTTGGCTCATCTGTATTCTGCTCTTCGTGTTACTCACGTCTTTTTTAAGTATATTGTCCAATTACATGGCATTCCAGAAACTATCACTTGTGATCGAGACGTGGTTTTTACTAGAACTTTCTGGAAGGAACTTTTTCGTCTTTAAGGTGCCAAGTTATAGTTTTCTTTAGCTTATCATCCAGAAATGGATGGCTAGACAAAAGTGGTCAATCGGACCGTTGAGATGTATCTTTGTTGTTTTGTAGGTGATTATCCTCGCCAATGGGTTACTTGGGTTCCTTGGGCTAAATATTGTTACAACACTTCTTTCCATTCAGCACTAAAGACCACCCCTTTTCAGATTGTTTATGGGCGCGAGCCACCTTACCTGCTTTCTTATACACAAGGCTCCACTAGAGTTGATGTGTTGACACTACTCTTGTGGACCGAGATATGGCTTTGGGTCTTATCCGTAGTCGTCTACTTCAAGCACAACAGCGCATGAAGAACTATTATGACAAAGGCCATCGGGAGGTTGTATTTGCTCTTGGTGACCTTGTTTGGCTTCGTTTGCATCTTTATCAGCAACATTCTATATGAATGCATGTTCATAGTAAGCTATCTCCTCAGTTTTATGGATCATTTTCAATCTTGCGACGTATTGGATAGGTGGCCTATGAGCTTGATTTACCTAGCAATAGTCGCATCCATAATGTCTTTCATGTCTCCTCGTTGAAAGCATTTCAAGGTGATCAACTGCCTCCTACTATTGAGTTCCCTCCAATTGTGGCAAGGATGTTGCCCATCCTAATGCTATTCTTCGCGCAGGCATTAACCGTGGGACCAAGGAAGTTCTCGTTCACTGGGCTGGGCTACCGGAATCTGATGCTACTTGGGAGAATGTGGACCACTTCAAGCAGGCATATCCATCCTTCGAGCTTGAGGACAAGCTCTTTCAGTAGGAGGGGGGTAATGTTGTGGATGACGCATTTGTGGGACAAGCTTATGAAAGGAAGAGGCATTAATTTAGGGTTTCTTATTCTTATTTTTATTATTTCTTTTAAAATAGTTTGTTATTCCTATTCTTATCATTGTTCTTTTAATTAGAAGCCTACAAAATAGGTCTTTTACTGTTGTTAGGAGACTAGCCTATTTAAAAGGCAATTATCGTGAATAAAAGTAGTCAAACATTCAACTTAATCAAGAGATTAGAGTTCTCTCTTAACCTGAACTCTAAGGTTTCAGCCTCCATTTCAACGAGCTGAATTATTATTCACAATAGATCGACGGAAGAACTCAAGCGGGAAGAAGGGAAAAGGCAGAAAATTAGAGATAGATTTTTCGGTTAATCGCCCTGTGACGCGATCCTTCTCTAGAAGTCTTAACAATGTGATTCTTCAGAATTACTTCTAGTTCTTCTTTCTTTCTCTCTTTTAATTTCACATCCATAAAGGATTTGAAGATTCATCCTTCACCTTTTTCTCTTGTGTTTTATTGCTCCTACTTCAGGAAGAACATGATCGTAATCATGCCCTCATTATCAAATTAAGAGTCCTGATGTCCTATCATTCTTAATTCTTAAGGTCACTACTTAATTCTTAAGGTCACTACTGTTTCAAATTTTATAAATTCCCGTAGCTTTTATGATCTGAAAAGAGTTTTCATTTTGATAATAAAAATTGTTTAGCATTCCCTTTTAACGATGGCGATCGAACTGGACTAAGTAATGCTACTGTCACACTGATTTCTTTCCGAGGAATTCTCTTTTCTTTCACATTATCCTGTTACTTTACTCGATGCATTTTCTTCTGTTCTTTTCTCATTTTCTTTTGTCTGCTCACGCCACTTCAGACGCAGTCTCTTTCATACCATACTAGAGGATATATATCAAGCCTACAAATTTGTAGAGAAAGTAAAAGAGTCTTTTCAAGGAGAACTCGAAGTCTGCACAGTTTATTCATTAAAGCACTAGCCTTTTTTTGTAGGCTGACATACGCTTTCATGTAAAATTCCGTTAACTAATTGACTTATAAAAGAGTCTTTTCAAGGAGAACTCGAAGTCTGCACAGTTTATTCATTAAAACACTAGCCTTTTTTTGTAGGCTGACATACGCTTTCATGTAAATTCCCGTTAACTAATTGACTTATGCATATGATTGCAGTTTAATAGACGAAACTAAATGTTACAACAGAAAGGGTCGATATTCAAGCTAATGCTACTATTGTTTAGTCAGCATTGAAGTGCCTTTGGATTGGATCATTTGCAAACGTATTTAATAAGACCAGGAATGTGGGTGTTCATGAAGTAATCTTCCCAGTCAATGCACTTAGTATCGAAGTAGAACATATCTGTCTCGACGCAGTTTTGTTTAGCAACAAACAGCAAGTTTTGGACGTTCATGTCATCAAACCTGCATTTCGAAAGCAGTTCTATTAAAACGTATAACCATAAGATCAACTATCTATGCGTGTGCCTCTCAAGTAGATACTTACACTCCTTGAAAAAATGAGTATGGCCGGTAAAGTTCGACCAAGTGCATCACAAATTTGATCTTTCGATTGAGATCATTGTATCTGCCTTCGAACTGATGGCAAAAAGCGGTATTTGCCAATCTCAATGCCTGTTTGAAAGATTAAAATTGATTAGATTGCAAGTTTTACTTATCAAGTACAACGGAATTTATTCCCTTAACAAACCTGCAGAAGTGGAATGTAGCGAACTGCCATGTATCTTCGATAGTTAGTCATGCTGCCTATAACTTTCAACTTTCCAACCTTTACAGGCTTCCCATCCTTGCCAATCCATGGTTTATTGGTGAAGTAAATGAACCCAATGTCTCTAAGATTAGCATAGTTGAGGGGATTTCTTAATGAAGATCCCACTTGGTAAATTGCATAGGATGGTCGATTCGCATGAGCAGCCATAGTGACGATCATTGCATTCACCACCATATCAGCTGGTACCTGCATGCATATACATCCCATTTTTCATATTGTGATTAATTTAGAATAACAAACACTTCTTGCTATACACTCAACATAATTCTCGCAGAAAAATTGGCTTATCTCACCAAATCAATGACTGATTTAACATCTCCAATAAAGGATGACAGCCTTCCTTTTGCATAGCCGATGGCTATGCTATCAATTGTTCTGCAAAGTTCAGCATAGAAAAGTAATTTGAAAACCATGAGTTTTCTAATCATCATTTTGTCACTGACCAAGAAATGGATGATATTGGAAGACCAAGTAACATAAACTGCGGCGATTATTTAAAGGAATATGAGCGTATATACCTCTTTTTACCTCAACCAGAAAATGGATGGTTTAAAAAGAAATTGAACAATTATACCTTAGACCTTCAGTCCAACCAGGAAATGGTTCTTTGTAGGTACTGGTGACAATGGTGGGTCGTAAGATGACCACTGACATGTCTTCCTTCAAGTGTCCCACAACCATCTCTCCCATTGCCTTTGTAAATGCGTATGTGTTTGGCCATCCATACACCTTTGCCCTGCATTTGTAAGTAGGATACAGGTTAACGTCTGACAAGTTTGTATGCGTCCAGACAATTAAGAGATTCAGGTGTTAAATTCGTTGCCTTAAAATTATTCACATATAACCGTCCAACTAAATTGGAAAAAGGTTAGGAGTATCCTTATTAGCTTTTTAACTTAATGAAATTTGTGCTCAACATATACTGATGCAATTATGTGTTGTGACCATTGATAACTATTTTATATTCATCTATAACATATACAAGTAAAGAAAAAAAAGATCCAAATCTTGCTAAAGGACCTTCAATTTTATTTAATAGTCCAAATGAATCACTTCACATTACGCGGTAACCGTATAAGGTTAGTGGACAAAAAAAAAAGAAGGCATAAAATAAATCCTGAAATCAAAGATGGAAGAAGAGGTTGGGTTGATAGCCCTGGTCCCTACACTAGTGCTTTTTATGTTCGGAAGTTTTTAGCCTAATTTGGATTAGTATATATTCATGGGAATGGATTCAACGCGAAAAAGCTAGTTTGACCATGGTGGTCCAGGCAGCCCGACGAAGCGTGGGTCTTCTTCAAGTCGATCTGGTGGAGTCTGACTAATATGTCCGACAACATTTATTTCAAACTCTATAGCAACTAAAAGTTATTCGTGATTTGAGCTTATCAGCTGCTCGATTATTGGTGGAATTTTTGTTTTTTAATAAAAGGAGGACAAACACTACAAATTATAACTCTAGGGCGACAAGCAAAGTAGTAAACCCTAGTTCGAACTTTTCTGCATAATTTGCTAACCAGTCCATTTAAAATAGTTTTGGTGAACCTGACATTGTAAAACCCTGCCTGGAACTAATATTTAAGAATTTAAACCTAAACCCGACCTACGATGAGATCTATTCATGACTGCCGGAAATAAGCATACAACTAGCGTTTCGAAAGGCTTCATGGATCGGGACTCAAAAAGGGGGAAAAAATCATATCTATGTAGGAGGTAGCTGTGCAACTTGTTGGATTGCAATTTGACTTTATAAAATTTCTTTTTCGTATCATACCTATCAATGCCCATATCTTCCATGGCCACCTTAGTCTCTTCAAGAGTGGCTCCTTCAGCTTGGAGTTGATTCAGCTTTTCCTTCACCAGTCTCTTCTCTTCATAGACGTCTAATCCGGTGACCCCATTAAGACTCTCCCCCATTTGGTACGGAGTCTCCAATATCAATCCTGACTTCTCTCCCGCAACATAAGCTGAAAATTGTATCACTTCTAATTAAACTATGAAGACATTTAAGAAACACTTGGTAGTGTGGTGTAGTTGAAGATTGAAATATTATACCAGTGGATACGTATAAAAAGCACATCAGTTTCACACATTTCTTGGCAAAGCAGAGCACATGCTTCACGCCCAATGTGTTGATGCCAAGTGCAACATCATATCTGCAAATACTCATTTTCTCCATAAATTCGAGACCCCAGAGGATGAAAAACGAAAGGTTCTAGTAAAATGAACACAAAAAAAGAATAGGAAAAAGAAGAGCGTGAGTTCAATAAAAGAACAGGCTTGTGGTCCCTTGTTAATAAGGGTACCTTTCATCGAAGCTGGTTGTTGCAGCTAAATTCACCACAATGTCTAATTCGTTCCACATCTCCTCCTTCAGCTTGGAGTCCCCAACTCCTAAGTCATCACCAACAGAGATGTCTCCAGGTACAAGGACAGTCTTCTCAGATATGAATACGTTCAGATTCGCACCTAATCTCTCCTTCAGTAGTCTAAACAGGTCCCTCCCAATAACCTATAAATAAAACGAGCTAATTACCAAAGCTACTTTACAACTTCAATCAAAAAAGTTTGAAGGGTTAATTAGTTGGAAGGTCTCAAATAGCCAATTTAATGTAGCAGAACCGCATGATTTACCTTTATATCTTTTTTTTTTCCCTTCTCTTTCCTACACCATGTTTCAAGTTGATATGAGCTAAGACCATCTTCTATCTAAATTGATGCACTTCTGTGAGTGTTTTTGATTTGTGATACCTTATATCCCAATTTACTCTTTATATTTCCCCAGGCATTATTTTTTCTAATTTCATTTTTATTATTCATATTTTTCAATCATTTTAATTTTGGATGTAAATGCCATATTACGTTTGTTTATTCATAGCCTAATTCAATTTACTTAAATACTATTATATTATTAAATTAGATGAAGACAAAAGGAGTCAAGATAGAATTGCAAAAATATTTTTAAAAAGTTCATGAAAATTTTAATTAATAATTTTAATATGAAATAATAGAAAATTTTACTAAATGTAGACATATTATGATCTTCCTTTTTCTTTCTTGCCACTTGAAAATGTCGATTTACTTTTCTATTTGTGTATATGCATCATAAATAATATGTAAATAATCAAATCAACATGACCCAAAATAAAAAAATTCTAGAAATATAAACACAAACATATGACAAAAAAATTTAGAACAACATTTTGAGAAATATATACTTAAGTTTTTCTTAAATTTATTACTACGTATAGTAAGTCATATTAGTCTAATTTAATTAAATGTGTTAATATATGCACTCATTGTGTCTAAGAATGTTTTTCTTTCTTCAACATGGATGTATAGTTTTTCCGGGAGGGTGTTTAAAACCATGGATTTTTATTTTTCGTAGCCAGAAGTATGTTACTAAAAAAAAAAAAAGGAATGCATCGATTATTACCAAAAGAAAAAGGATAATCGATAAGCAATGTATAATCTTAAAATTGGGAAGGATCATTTTCAATTAGTTAATTTTTTGTTGATGACAAAAGATAAATAAAAATTTAGAAAATTTGGAAGAAGCAGCCTAATTATTTATATACCTCAGTGCGAAAGCGAAGGGAAGCAGATTCAACATCCGAGGCTCTTAAAAGAAGATAAATTTTCTTCACTTTGGGCTGAATTCTCAAAATTTTCTCCACAAAAGCTGGTGGTAAGAAAATAAGAATGCTTACACTAGCGAGATTAAAGAAACAGAAAGAAAATAAATAAAACAAGAGGGGATGGCATGCAAGTACTCTTTGCTATGAACCCAGTTGCACCCGTGACCAAAATGGTTTTGTCCTGAAGAAACTCAACAACACTCCCAAACTCCATTGCAAGAACGTTCCAACGAGAGACACAATATAGATGAAAGTTCCTTTTCTCTGCGAACCTGTGCTTCTAAGTGAAACAAAAGGCACTTCATAAAGGGCACACTACTGCGTTACTCTTGCTGTATGTCAATTACAAGTGTCACGTCCTGTTGGGTGAGTCGAAGGACTTCGATATTGACAAATTAATTGATCAGCTTTTTCCTGTCTCCGTGGTTTTCTGTTCTCATCGTTATAAAATCGATCGATAAATTCTCTCAAATTCTGCACTAAAATATGCTGGCTTCTAACTCAATATAAATCCGGGGATCTTACTTCAATTAGAAAACGAACAATGATATGGAAAATGATTGGGCTAAATCGGAGTGCTCTTTTCTTGTCAACATCAATGCTTAATTCTTTTGGCTAATAAGCAGGAATCTGCATCTATCACATACAAGCATTGACATGTGCACTTAAAAGATACGGAATTATGATGTGATTTAAAAAAATTCATAATTTTGTTATTTTTAATTTCCAAAAACCAAAAGTGCAAAACGAATGAAATGAATATTACAAGTGAACCAAACAAATATTACTGACATAACATCCATCTTATCTCTTAAATATGATCTGAACTAATTAATTCAATTTAAAATAATAATTTACTATAATTATTTTAAATTATTTATTTTAGATTTATTTTAAGTAATTCAAATTAAATTTAAAAGCTAAGTTGAATTGTCTTATCAACAACCTTTAATTGATCCATTTGTGATGCTTATGTTATGTGTATTTTGTCATTTTTAACATGAATATAAAAGAAAGAGTTTTTTTTAATAATTAAAATTTTCAAGATTTTAAAGATTAAAAATTTTAAAATTTATTTAAACCATTAGAAAATTCCAATTTTTTTACTCATAACTTAAAAATAATAATTAAAGATGAATGCTATATATATTGGGAGAGGGGTATGTTTTCTTTCATTTTCTTTTTGCTTATCCCTAAATCTATAAGTTATATCAATGATGAAATTTATTCTTCTAAAATATTTTGAAATCTACCATCTTTTCCTTCCTTTTTAAAATCATTCTTTTTAGTGGATGAAAGTATCAACTCAAATTTCCTTAATGAAACAAATAGGACAACATATTTTTATATATATGGTTTAAATTTTAATTCTTTAATTAATTTTATTATAATCAGATAAAAAATTTTGATATTAGTAAAAATTTGAATTGAATCCACAATTACAATTTTGATTCCAAATAATTATACATATCAAATGAAGTTAATGGGTGTCTTGGTTTTTTTCTTTTTTTTGTTGTTGCAGTTTTTAATTTTTAATTTTTCTTTTATATAAAAACAA
>JAOQMP010000008.1:8325941-8336958 GCA_027563575.1 Erythroxylum pedicellare
CTCGAAGCTCAAATGGATACATCTTTTAGCTCAAAGGTAAATACTGAGTTCTAGTTAAGAATGACTCTTTACTGAGGTAAAGGAACCCCCTGAAAGAGTGGATTGCCTAATTCCGTATCTTGAAAGTTCATCGCTCCCATCAAATACACAAAATATGGGAATAAACAAAATAAAACTGAAGTTAGTGCTACAATGTACCAATAGAAAATCGAAGCTAGGTTTAGATGAAATGTAAAATGCATGTGAGTGGGGACACAAATGAAATCTTAAGGCCCTATGCTTCACTGTTCTGGTGGTAGTTGCTGGTGTTGCCCCAAAAAAGGCTTCAACATCGCTTCCATTCGTGCTTGCAAAGCTACAAGATCGGCCATTTATGTTTGAAGACCTCTTATCTCTGCTTGCATCTGAACCAAAGTCAAAGTATCGCCTGAAGCTGGATGGGCTCTTGGTATTTGTGCAGCAGGAGTATCCGAGTGGCGCCTTACCCGATGTGGATTTATCCACCCATGAGGAGCATTGTCCTTGAACTCAAATTCTCTCATCTTGTCAACAGTAATGACATCCCCCTCAACAGTAAGAGCCACTACTTCATCCCTTTTATGACCTTAAGATGATGAAATAATTGGCTCAATAAAACTGGAAAGACGAACACTTTGGTATCTGCCTTGTGGTGGACCACTTGCCACATTGCAGTCATCATCAGTTTGGCATCAGTAATGCCTTGGAATTGATCGTCATAGAAGAACATTTTATCCAAAATGAACAAGTCTTCATTTCAGAGGTATCCTGAATCGCTGGCCTTAGGCATGACATTATGTGCCAACACGAAAGCTATTAATATGGAGGCTATGTCCAGATATTTGCAATGTATAAAAAACAATGATTTATCGGGCACCATGTAGCTCGAATCCCTAGCCGATCCATAGCATCGTGCTTATACCACGTCTCATCACATGAACATCTGGCCCTCTTGTCAAAATATGGGACGTTGCCTCCCATCGGTAGCTCTAGATGACTGCAAATCAGCTCCTCAGTGATCACCACCTCTTCCCCATTTACTCTTGAGGTGAGCACTGGTGGTTGTTTCCTAGCTACTGTACTCAGATTGGCATAAAATTGTTTGACCGCCTTGGGGTAATAGGCATCCTTGAGGGTCAACAATTTTCCCCAATGAAATTTATCTAAGTTGACCCTAACATGGTACTTCTCATCAATAAGCTCCGCCACGGATACCTCAATCAAAGACCTATTGTGCTTCTTGTTATACCATTCTTCACATTGCTCATTGATAAACAATGGCAGTTCAGGGATAGCTTCATCTTGAACCAAGTTTTGCCCTTGCACAGACCGAGAGGATTGCCCAGTGTTCTTTCTCGCAAAATGCTTAAATCTCGATATTGTAGCTTTACAATCAAATTTTTCAATTTCAAAATCAGCTAACCACACTCAGAAATTTAGTTCAATACAAACCAACCATTTCAATCCAAACTAACCGTCAATATCAATCTGCACAGATACAAGTCGCTATGAATTCCCCTCAACACTTCAATTTTAATTAACCCTAAAATTTAATTCACTCTCAATCTCCTTAAAACTGAATAACATAATCAGCACTTCAATTCAATTCTTAATCCACCATACAATTCAATTCACCCCCAGAATGGAAAGAGCACATGACAACAGTTTAGCCTACTCAAAATCCAAACTTCAATTCAATCTCTTGCAACCCAAAACCAATTATAAAATCTGAAATGAACCTTAAATCTCAATCCCAAAAATATTTAACATAATCTTGCCCCCAAATTCCAGAAAATCGCTTAAAGATGATATATAGAACGCTTACCCAACACCCTTATAGTGGAGACTTCAAAGGTTGTATCCCCCAATCCGCAAGGAACCTCGTCAAATTTTTCTGAGAAAGAGAGCTTGTCAGGGGAGTGTGTGGTTGGAGAAATCTCGCCTAAAGTAGAGTTTTGTAGTGGAGGAGGGAAAGTAGAGGACGTGGGAAGAAAAAAAATAGCTGAGGATTAGTGCTAACTGGGTTGGGGTGGCTGGAGGTGGAAGAGATAGAGAAGGTAGAGTGACAGACGGCTAGACAGAAAGAGAGAGAAAAGTTCTGGAAAAGAAGAAGAAAGGGTTTTTAGTATGGAATTAAACAATGTCTGTTAAGCAGATATGAAAGTTCGTTTAACGGACCTTTACAGGTCAGTTTGAGTATTTAGAAGATGCCTGTCCGTTAAGCGAACATTCATGTCTATTAAACGGACTGTGTTGAAGTTATAGGTCCGTTAAGCGGACATGAATGTCTGTTTAACGGACCTTTATGGGTCAATTTTCACTTTATTGCTTCCGATGTCCGTTAAACGGACATGCTTGACTTCTTCCAAAAATTTTTTTTTTTGTCTCCTCTCCTTTTGTTCCTTTTAATCATTCAAGGATATCCTAGGACTACATGCATGATGTATGAGTGCTAAAATTGAAAGAATATCAAAATAAAACAAAGAGACACTGCCACTTACCTCCTCCACACTTGACATGAGTCTCACCTCTAGGTTTGAAGAGTTATGATAACGCCATTCCTCATGCTATTGGAGGATGTCATTGGGATGCCTTGCAAACACTATCCCTATACACACACAACAAATTAGAATAAGAATATGTGACAGAAAGTGAAAAATCATCAAGAAAATAACACAAGAGTTAGAAACATTGGGTTGCCTCCCAACAAGCGCTAAATTTAATATCCTTAGCTGGACTTGGCCATCCTGAGATCAGCTTTGAAATATGATGGTGCAAATGCATCCCACCATTTCTCCCTCAAAATAATGCTTAAGTGTTTGCCCATTGACCACGAAGGGCTCTTGATCATCCCTTCTAATCTCCACTGCTCCATGTGGGTATGCCTTCGTCACCATGAAAGGTCCCGACCATCTTGATCGTAATTTTCCTGGAAACAATTTCAAACAAGAGTTAAATAAAAAAACTTTTTGACTAGGTTTATATTCTCGCCAAAGGATATGCTTGTAGTGGAAGGCCTTAGTTCTCTCCTTATATATGCGAGCATTCTCAAAAGTGTGGAGGCAAAATTCATCGAGCTCATTCAATTCCATTAGTCTCCTTTGTCCAGCTTCCTTAAGATCAAAATTCAATTTCCGGATTGCCCATAACGCCTTATGCTCAATTTCAATTGGGAGATGGCAAGATTTCCCAAAGACTAACCTATAAGGGGACATCCCTAAAGGAGTTTTGTATGCTGTCCTATACGCCCATAGAGTGTCGTCAAGCTTTAATGCCCAATCCTTTCTTGAGGTATTAACAGTCTTCTCCAAAATCTGCTTGATTTCTCGGTTAAATACCTTAACTTGCCCACTCATTTGAGGGTGGTAGGTGATTCCAAACTTAAAATGACACCAATATTTTGACAATAGAGATTTAAACTGGTGATTTTGAAAATGTACCCCATTGTCACTTATTATAGCTCTTGGAACTTCAAACCTTGAGAATATGTGCTTTTTGACAAATTTGACTACACTAGCTCCGGTGTTGTTTGATAGAGTTGTGGCTTCCACCCCTTTCAACCACCACAAAGATGTATTCATTTCTGATGGATATTGGAAACGGTCCCATAAAGTCTAGGCCCCATACATAAAATAGTTCTACTTCTAGAATCCCTGATTGAGGCATCTCGTGCTTCCTACCAATATTTCCAGTTCTCTGACACTTTTCACAAGAAAGTCCTAGTATCCTTAAAGAGAGTCGACCAATAGAGTTCGGATTGTAAAACCTTGGTTGCTTCTTTGTTGGCCCCATGATGTCCTCCATATAGGGAAGTATGACAATGATGTAGAACTGATTGCATCTCTTCATAGGGTACACATGTCCTAATCACCCTGTCAGCACATCTCCTAAAGAGTAACGGATCTTCCCAAAAGTAGTTTCTTACCTCAGAGAGGAATTTTTTTCTACTATGATATGAATAATCAGCAGGAATAATGTCTGACACTAAAAAATTGACATAATCAGCAAACCAAGGGACGTTGTCCTTAACAGACCATAGATTCTCATTAGGGAAGGTATCATTGATTGATTCCTCTCCCAACTTGTCTCCCTGTTCTAGTCTCGAAAGATGGTCAACCACTAAATTTTCCAACCCTTTCTTGTCTCGAATTTCCAAGTCAAATTCTTGTAAGAGTAAAATCCATCTGACCAATCTTGGTTTTGCATCTTTTTTTGTAAGCAAATATTTTAAAGCAGAATAGTCAATATAAACAATGACTTTTGACCCAACAAGATAAGACCTAAATTTATCAAATGCAAAAACTACTGCTAGCAATTCCTTCTCTGTAGTAGCATAGTTAATTTGAGAATCATTCAGAACTTTGCTAGCGTAATAAATGACTTGTAATTTCTTATCTTGTTTTTGCCCTAATATAGCCCCAAATGCATTGTCACTAGCATCACACATCAGCTCAAAAGGGAGGTTCCAATTTGGCGCAGCCATTATCAAGGCTGAGGTGAGTTCCTTCTTCAATATGTTAAAAGCACAAAGACATTCATCAGTAAATTCATAAGGAACTTCCTTTTGCAATAAAGCACATAACGATCGAGAGATCTTGGAATAATCCTTAATGAATCTGTAGTAGAACCCGACATGTCTAAGAAAACTCCTTATCGCTCTAACCAAATTGGGAGGTGGCAACTTGTCGATGACCTCTATTTTAGCTGGATCAACCTCCATTCTATTGTTGGAAATTTTATGGCCTAGGATGATTCCTTCTTGTACCATGAAATGACATTTTTCCCAATTTAGCATAAGATTGCTTCACAACTTTGTAGAACTATTCTAGATTGAACAGAGACGCATCAAAAAAAGAACCAAAAATAAAGAAATCGTCCATAAATACCTCAATTATATTCTCCACCATGTTAGAGAATATGGACGTCATGCAGTGTTGGAAAGTGACAGGAGCATTGCATAAATCAAAGGGCATCCTACGATACGCAAATGTACCATAGGGACACGTGAAGGTGGTTTTCTCCTGATCCTCTGGGGCTATCGGGATTTGGTTATAACCTGAATAACCATCTAAAAAATAGTAATACTCATGCCCCGCTAATCGTTCCAACATTTGATCTACAAAGGGAAGAGGGAAGTGGTCTTTCCTAGTTGCTACATTCAATTTTATGTAATCTATACACACCCTCTACCCTGTCACAACCCTAGTGGAAATTAATTCATTCCTGTCATTTGAAACAACAGTTATGCCACCCTTCTTGGGCACTACCTGTATAGGACTTATCTAAGAGCTATCAGAAATAGGATAGATAATTTCCGAATCAAGTAATTTAAGTACCTCAGATCGCACAACTTCCTTCATGTTAGGATTGAGTCTCCTTTGACTTTCCATACTAGGTTTGTGGTTTTCTTCCATCAAAATCCTGTGAACACAAATAAAAGGGCTAATCCCCTTTATGTCAGCAATATTCCATGCTATAACCAATTTATGTTCACGCAACACCCTTAACAACTTCTCCTCTTAAGAGGAGTCCAAAGAAGAAGAAATGATAACTGGATATGTATTTGCTTCTCCCAAGAATGCATATCTCAAATGAATTGGAAGTTGTTTAAGTTCAGGGTTCGGTGGGCTCAATTTGGAGGGTAATAATTTAGGTTTAGGAGGACCCAATTCTTCAATTTGGAGTCTATACCTAGAACCATTACCTTTCAATCTATAAACATAGTCCACTAACTCATCATCCAACTCATTCTTTTCTATTCCTAAGTTTAGGCATGCTTCCAAAGCATCATCACAAATCAATTCAGGAATAGATTTAAATGTAAGAGAATCAATTACATCTATCCTATAGGTGACTTCATCAAGAAAGGGACCCCTTAAAACCTTAAAAATGTTAAAGACCTCTCTTTCATCACCTACTCGCAAAGTTAGCTTACCATCCGGGGCATCAATCAATGCTCCACCAGTGGCTAAGAATGGTCTTCCTAAAATTATAGGAACCTGCATGTCAAACTCCATCTCAAGCATAACAAAATCAGTTGGAATTATAAGCTTACCAACTTTTACTAGTAAGTCCTCAACTATACCAATAGGATATCTAATTGATCTATCAGTAAGCTGCAATGAAATTGTAGTTGGTTTGAGTTCACCAATTCCCAACCTGTTATATAAAGACAAGGGAATAAGGTTAATGTTTGCACCTAGGTCACACAAGCATTGAAAAATATTAGACTCGCCAAAGTGACAAGATATAGTGAAACTCCCTAGATCCTTTAACTTAGGGGGTAGTTTATTTTGTAGAATAGAACTACACTCCTCAGTTAAGGCTACTGTAGCGAAGTTGTCAAGCTTCTTTTTGTTGGTGATGATTTCCTTTAAAAACTTGGTGTATGCAGGCATCTCCGCAAGAGCTTCTGTAAGAGCGAGATTGATTTGGATTTTCTTGAAAAAGTTAAGAAATTTCTAGAATTTAGAATCATCATTCTTCTTCTTTACCCTTTGAGGGTATACTATGGGTGGCACAAAGGTAAAGTCCGAACTTGGTGAGGATGCTTTCTTTTGTGTGATTTCTTTTGGTTCCTCCCCTTCACCCTCATTTTCATTTTCAACATCATTAGCTTCCTTCTTTTCAGGGACCACACCTTCTATCACCTTACCACTTCTTAGAACAACTACCATACAATCTTGTTTTAGGTTCACTTGAGTATTTCTAGGTAGCTTTCCTTTACTTCTTTCACTCACTTCCTTTGCCACTTGACTGAGTTGCACTTCTAAATTTCTAATAGCTACTTGATTTGACTGAATATTCTGATCCATTATGTTCATTGCTTGAGAGCTGGCTTGAGCACTCTGATCCATCTTGCTCATCAGTTGAGAAAACATATCCTCAAGCTGATCTACCTTTTTCTCCTACGAGGGAGGGAATTGTTGTGGTGCAAAGGATGAAGCAGATGAGTACTGCTATTTCAATGGTGCTTGGAACCCCGGTGGACCTATTAGTTTTACAGCCCCTTGATTTTTTCATTAGAAATTCGAATGAGATTTGCAACCTTTATTGTAAGTGTTTGAGAAAGGATCAAGTCCCTGACCTTGTCTACCATTGTTCACATAGTTCACCTCTTCCTCTATCAGTGTTGCCTCAATATTCATACAACCCGCTGCTGTATGCCTAAATCTACCACAAAGAGTACAAGGATCTCTACTAGACTTGTTGTCGTTCATTAACAAGTTCAACTTCTTATTAATCTCAGCAACTTGGTAGGCTATGTCAGCTTTGGAACTCACTTCATTCAGCGTAACAGCCTTGCTCCTCGTTAACTTACAATGTGAGTTCTCTACAACTTTCTTGAAAATATTCCACAATTCTTGGGAACTCAGGTCACTAATATTCCCCCCAACATTCAAATCCACCAGAGTTTCAGAGTTCGAGAGTTTTGTGGGCTGGGTACCACTTCATCATAAAAGTCTCCATAACCTTCTCCCAAGTATCAATAGAGTCCACCTCTAAACTCAACAACCAATTTCTTGCCAATCTCTTCATGCAATAAGGAAAACATCTTAGCCTCAACTCATCCTCAAATAGTCCATACAAAGGAAGAGTTTGAATTGTGGCATAGAAATCTCTCATGAAGGCTAGAGCATCTTAACTAGGCATCCCATTAAATTGTGGCAACATCGACAAATGAATCTGCTTCAGTTTATAATTTTGTGTTGTTGCAGTTAATCTAATGCAAGAGGGGTTTCCTGCAATAAATGGCATCTGATAGTCTCAAATTCTTCTTACCACAGGGTTGATAACAATCGGCTCGACTTGATTTTCCCTATGGAATTGCTCATTCCCCATATCGTGTTCTTTATGCAGATCTGGAATTTGGTTATTGTTGGCCATCTCTCTTCTTCCTTGAGCGTTGTTCCTTCGACAAGTCCATTCAATTTTAGGATTAAACTCAATAAGCAATTCGTTATTCAAACTTTTTGAATGCCTCAAGTGCATATAACTCCTGAAATCAAACAAAGATCGAGGGTTTAAAATTCGATGATAGAAGAAAACACAAGGTAATAATTAAATGAATCAAAATAATAACTAGATTTAATGATAGCAGTTATAAACTAGTCCCCGGCAATGGCGCCAAAAACTTGGTCAACAAAATCTGCAAGTGCACAGAGTTGTTCCTAGTACCCACACAGTAAGCATTCCAAGGTCGTCTCCCTCAAGGACTAAATCATTCATCGCCAAATTAATTCTAATTATTTGAATGAAATCGACCATAAACCTTAAAAGATGATTGGAGTTTAGTAGACAGTGAATTGTAATTACTAAAAAAATAGTAAATAGAGATAAATCGAAGATTTGAAATTAGGGCTTGGGGTTCACCAACTCAAAAGATTGATTCATACATTGTGAAATTGATTAAATGTTAGGTTATGAAAACAGTTGCACAACATTACCCATATCTTTTCTCAAAGAATATAAAAGTATCTATCTAGTTGATTACTATCTCTCAATGTGCAAACTAACTAGTTAAAACCATGAAGAACAAGCAACCATTAGTTATCACACTAGCTTAGGATACCTCTATCTCTAAGTCTAATGTGTTTATCTTTCTAGTGCATAAACCATACTTCACCTCTCAGTCCATCATATGATTCCTAAGATTGCATCTATGAAGATCAAGCATAGAAACAACAGTAAAATACAGGAGAGATAAACATAACCCAAGAACTTTGATTCAACACCGATCAATCTATAAAATACAAATCAATCCTCCAAATAGGCTACATCCCTCACCCTAAATGAGGTTTAGTTCCAGAACATGATACTAAAAGTCATACACATAAAGATGTTCAACATTTAAGAAAGAGTAGAGAGAGAATGTGGGAAGAACACAAGACAAGGATGCTTCCAATCCTTGATGCCAATCCCCAAAACTTCCTATCTTCCTCTTATTTTGTGCCTCCTTAAGTGGTAACCTTGTTTTCTGTGTCCAGCCCCCTATTTGGTCTTAAAAACTTAGTATTCATAGTGTCCTGTGTCCAAAGAAACCTAGTTTCCACTAAACAGGGGAGAGCAGATCATGTTTGGGCCGCCAATGTCCGTTAAATGGACCTTCTTAAGTCTGAAAGTGCATTTTGTCTGGTGATGTCCGTTAAATGGACCTTCTCGGGTCTGAAAGTGCATTTTATCTGGCGGTGTCCGTTAAACGAACATGGCCCAATCCACAAATTTCATGCCTGTGACCCATCAGTTGACAAAATCTCTTCTCAGAGTCTTCTCAGAAGTTGTAGAACTTGGAGTCCTCTTTGAAAGCATCCTTGAATGACCTTAATCCGACATCCATAAGAAAAGTTATGCCTTTCACCCCCACAATCTATCCATTTGTACCTATCAAGCAACAAAGTTAAAATATGAGAGAATTGACCAAATAAAGCTTCAAATCCATATAGAAATAAGTCAAATTAATTCCAATTCAACCCAAAATCATCTAAGAATAATTTAACTCATCAAATTCCCCCATCTTTAGACTGTTGCTTGTCCCCAAGCAAAACAAAAGAAAATTAACTACTAAATCCTTAACTAAATTATTGATTTCACTTTCGTAGGTGTATGGTGGCATTTAGCATATACCACAAGCCTTTGAACCACTATGTGTCCATAATGGAGGAGTTATAGTCTCCTAAGGGTTTACTTAAAACGGATGGTACCCACAAATATTTCCCTTCCATCATTTCGCACCTAACCATCACCATAGCTAAATCCAATAAGTCGAAAGCATTATAGGTAAGAATTGAAACATAGAAATAGGATCACATAATACTTCATAATTTAGATCACAACTAAGCAACAATAAGATCTCATAATGCTTCAATTAATCAAAATCACATACCACGAATGAAGTCTGTCATAAAGCATTCACTTTCACACAAAAGTGTTTAAGGGTTACCCTCAATCATCTTCTCATGCATGTCCCTTACCATAAGCTTGCATTTTATCTACTTCTCCACTACTCCCATCTATTGCATATCCATGAATTAAAAAGGTCTTTATTCCTTAGGTTGTAATGGGGCTAACAGGTAAAATGGGCTATGAAAGAAGGGATAAGAATTTAAATATTCAACAATTAGTAGAGCCGAAGTCACACATCTTACAATCGTGATGTTTATGAAACTCCAACAACTCTATTGACACAATTTTCCTCAATCCTTCACCTCGAAATATGAAGTATACATCCTTTGTTTATTTTATCACTTTTTTCTTTTTTGCTTTTTTTTAACAAACTTCTTCAATAATAAAAAAGTACACCCCCACACTTCTTCCTTTGTAAACCTATCAATGGAAATGGTAAATACACAACATTGATAGCTCTACTAACCATTGAACAAGGGTAAACTTGTTTTTCTTGGTTTAAGGTTCTTTGGAGTAGGTTTACAAAGAAATGGGCTCAAATACAATCACTAGGCACAAAGGTTTCACTAGGGGATTGATGTATTCAAAGGGTTAGCTATTTGGCTCAAGCTCAATCCTAGTCCCTTTTATCACTTTCATGACATACCATAGCATGATTATATAACCTTAAAGAGATGTAATGCAAGTTCTAGAAGTAAACATACATGGAAGAGAAACTCCTATCACTCACAAGAAAAGTAGAATTGAGTGCAATCCTTTAGGCTTAAATTAGCTCACTTGGTGATGTTTTCTCATTCAATAGCATGCTCATTCAATCAATTTAACAATAAATCATCCTATTGTGACAAGGTATGTAATCCAATTAATCATATTATGCATCTTATTCATGAACAATCTCATTCATAATGCAATTAACTCATTAAATTGAACTACACTAACAATTAGACATGAAAGATGTTAAATGAACCCTTTTTTTTTTTTGCAAGAATGATTTAATGCGAGACACAGTATGCACTACCATACACTCACCCCCCCCCCCCTCTTAAAATTCACATTGTCCTCAATGTTAGGAAAGATAAGGGAAAAGCAAGGTATT
>JAOQMP010000008.1:8344178-8363109 GCA_027563575.1 Erythroxylum pedicellare
TATCATATAATCTTTCTAACATCAATATAATAATTAACTCCACAAACTTTCATAAAGACCTCATAATTGATGTAAATTATATTTATTCATCAAGAAAAAGAAAATTGGGGGCCAACACTATATAAGAATATTGTATAGAACAACTTATACATATATTAAACCCATCCCATCAATTATTTCATCATTTTCATTATTGTTTGAACTCGTATAGTTGATTTCTCAACTGCAATCCTAATAAAATAGGTCATGAAATCTGGTTTATAAGAAGGAGCAATAACCTTAATAGCCATGGACATTTAAAACAAGGAGAAAACCATTGAAGAACCCACTCAAACCTTTCGTTGAGCACTTCAAAGGTATAACAAATTCATCTCAATTAACCTAAGCAAATAATGTCTTTTTCCTTCCTCAACGTTTTCCAAAATACTACAAACACAAATACACTATAGACAATCTAAAAAAAATGCAAAAACACCTAGGTTCGAACATACATACCAACACAGGTTATACAAAAAATCACAAAGAACAAAGGCTGAATGACTTACCTCTGTCGAAGGATAGAATGATGTGGTTAGAGAAGACAAACAAACATATATACTGACGAGTAGAAGACAAATCAATGACAAAGAAATGGGAGGAAAATGAAAGAGATGATATAGAGAGGAAAAATGAAAACAAAAATGTAAGGGAGAGGCAGGGGGTCTTCAGGTAGGATAAATGTGTAGGAAAACGACGTCGTTTGGTGTTAAACTAAATGATGTCATTTTTGTTATACTAAAAACATTGCAGCCAAAAGAAATGAAGATGTTTACCTCTAAAATTTACTGATAGAATTGTTTCATTGGTAAACCCAACACTTTTTTATTCCACAAAGCATTCCTGCATTCTTTACTAATGGGAATCTTTTATAGTAGCTATATTCCGTCAAAAAATTTATCTGGATAATTTCCCTCCATATTTACTGAATAATACTTTTACCGTCACCAAATGTAATCTTTCCCGATAATGTTACCTATGAAAAATTATTTTCCATCAGTAATTTGCTATGATTTCTCTTCTGTCGGTAATTTTTGTTGCTAATTACTAACTTTCTTATAGTGGGAGTCGTTATAGAAGCAACACAGGCAAGTATCTAGCATATGATTCATAGTTTTAGTTTGTCCATCAAACTGGGGATGGCATGCAATAGAGAATATGAGACTAACCACCTATAAGTTGAAGAACTCCCTCCAAAATTTGCTAAAGAAAATTAGATCTCTATCACTGATGATACTCTCTGACATCCTGTGTAGTTTAAAAATGTGATCAAGGAACAATTTAACTACGTCCGTCATAAATGGGTATGAAGTGGCCATATTTACTAAACTAGTCACCACTAACAATAGCCCTATTCTTCCTCGTGAAGGTGAAACCCCTTCCACGAAATCCACACTTATACCCTCCCAACTACCCTTTACTATGGGAAATGAATAATGTTGGGCACCTCAACTTCGCAAGACACCTGCCCGACATCGTAAGTGACATCTAAACATGCATCCCACAAGGGTGGCGTGCTCACACCAATCAGTCACCAAAATCACAAATTTACTTCTACTGAAAAATTGTAGATCTATGTCTCTAGTTTATTTTTAAATAAGAACCATCTCATTCAGAGCTCTATAGATCAAGATATGATTAAAAAGTCAAAGTATGTTCATAACCAATTCATGCTCTTTGAACGGTTCCTTAACTTTCTCCTAATCAATCTTTTTCAATCAATACCAAAGGCTATCAACTTTTGTGTAGAGATAGAGATGTGTCTTAGGAATCTATTGGTTCAAGAATCAAGCCATTTGGAGGTTGGATGACAAATTTATGGACAAAAGAATGAAATATGGTCAAGTTTGCGAAAACCGTCAAGTGCATGATTGTGAGAAGTCACGATCGTGACTTCCCATGAAAAGTTGATGAAATGATGAAATTACTCTTGAAGTTACAAAGTACGATTGCACCACGATCCTTGTGATCGCACTAGTGCGTAAATAACGTAACTCTTGGCCAAACATCCCAAATGCGATCGTAACACACACTCTCGCAATTGCACCTTGTTCTTCCTTAAATCTATAGCTTCAGTCGCGCTCTTACCATTATTCCTTATGGTCGCACCAGATACCTCTTTCCTTGTTTCTTTCACCAACTTTTCTTATCGTTATTTTCATTATTCTCTTCTTCTATCCCTTCAATTTATGTTTGCTTCCTCTCCAAAGCATTCCTAACGGTTCCTACATTCATTCTAACATCACATTCACTCATAATCTTCCCAAATTTAACTCTTCTAGTGCAATGTCACTTTATATCAATTCAACCACCAAGTTTATTTCATTAAACTCTTAAATCTCAACACAATTGATTCATCATATACTACTAATTCTTATCATTCATAAATCCGTATCCTTTTTCCACAACACATCTGTGAACTTCGTTATCTAAAGATTTCATAATCTATATCATTTGAAAGCTAAGAGGATAAAATACAACCTCTAAAAAGAAAATTTTGTCTAAATTAGCCTAGATTAATACAGCTTTTCCCCTGAAGTTAGAACATAATTTTTTTTTTACCCCTATGAAATGCTTGAAAATACGATGCAAAAACTTGGAAAGTCAGGAGAAAAATATAAATATATTTCATTAACATCAAAAGATAAGAGTTTTACAAAGCTTTAATGGGCATTCCAAGCCACAATTCATCATATCTCAAAATCCCAAAATATAAAAGACACATGAATGAGTAAAACATGAAATCCGACTAAAGCCTTGTATTTACATAATCAATCTCAAAATACAAAAGTATGAAAATTCGGAGTGATGTCATGACTCTTTACTACTTGGTCTCTTGCTCATCACCTGAATATGGGAAGGAGAATTGGGGTGAGCTTAAAAGCTCTCGGGTAACAAGTTTATGATTGGAAACAAGCAAAACCATTAAAAATGCTCAATGTCATATCACTTTGCATTAAAATCCATAAAACATATAGTTCCAAAATTCTCACATTATCAAACAATTCATAAGCAATATAAGTCATGCTTTACTTTTCAACACATTATAAGCACATAATCACATCATAAATGGTTTGGGTAGGTCCGTAAACAAAATGTACTCACATATTCCCACATAATGTTCTTATGTAGTAGTAAACAGAATGTACTATCGTAATTCCACATAATAGTTTTGCATAGTCGTAAACATGAGGGAGTCCATAATAGAGCTCCGTGCCACTAATGGGCAGGCTGGAGAAGCCTTTAATAAAGTCAAAATGCATTTTACATAATAGAATGGACTACCACAAACCCACATAATCATGCATTTTACCTCTTGTAAATATGCTGCCTATAATGGTACATTTTCGAAACATGATATCATAAACATAACATCTTTTCAAAAACCATTATCACATTTTTTCCATAAATTATCAACACAATTCATATACCAAACATATAGCAATTTCTCAAAGAATTTAAAGAGAAATAAATTCACATTTATACAGTAGTTGAAAACATTAAATTCCATTTATTTGAAGAAACATTAATGGCTGATTTACTCAATTATAAACATGAAACCCACCTTGAACTTCTTGCTTAAAATTTTGCTTAAGAATGTCTCTCCTCTTGTTCCTTTTGCCCTTCTTGATTTCCTTCAACAATAGCAAAAATTCTATTCAATAGGAATTCAAATTGAAAACCTAAACAACACACATTCACTAAAATTGATCCTAGAATACTTAAACCCATGCATTTCCTAAGCCTCATAAACCAAAACCCTTTCAAAAATCCAAAAGATCAAAATGCTCTTACCTTAAATTTTCTCCAAATGAAAAGATGTTTGGCTCAAATGAAAGCTCTTCTCTTCCTGTTTCTTTTTCTCTTCTTGAACAACTTCAAATTCCCTCTTGAAAACTAAGAATGATGAAGCCCTAACTCAAACTTCTTTCCTCTAAAAAATCGAAACCTCTTTTCTTTCTCTCTTTTCACTCACATTTTTCTTCTTCATTTAAAAGTAGGACTACACTTCTTCTTCTAATAATATCCTTAATGAGTGTGCAAACTCTGCTTTGCCCTTTCCTTTATGCCTTATGTCTTTTAACCTTAAGTGACTTGCCAAAAATACCCTTTATGCATTCTTACTACTTAATTCTAATATTTCTATTCAAAATTCTAATTTCTATTTATGGTCACTAAATTAATGACTAAATTGTAAGAAAATAAAATAAAAAATTAATCCATAAATAAATAAATAATAAAAAATATAAAAGAAATTTTGAAATAATTCTCCCTCTATTAAAGAATTTCGTCTTTGAAATTCTCACTTGAGTCCTGAAAAGGCTTGGATAATTATCCTTTATGGCCTTTAAGGACTCCCACATAGCCTCTTCTATAGAATGGTTTCTTCATAAGACTTTAACTAGTTAAACTGTCTTGTTCCTAAAGACCTTCTCCTTAGTGTCCAAAATCTCCACTGAAGTCTCCTCATAAGTTAGATCATCTCTCAATTGAACCTTAGTGGTCCGAATGATGTCAGAGGGATCTGATCTATACCTCATCAACATGGAAACATGAAAGACACCATGTATATGTGACAATTCTAGTGGCAGTGCCAACCTATACGCTAGCAGTCTAATCCTCTCAAGAATCTTATAAGGACCCATATATCTTAGGCTCAACTTGCCCTTCCTGCCAAATCGTATGACTCCTTTCCAAAGAGATGTATTAATAAAGACTTTCTCACCAACTTTATACTCCATTTCCTTTTAGTGTACATCAGTATAGCTTTTCATTCTATCCTGGGCTACCTTAAGCCTCTACTTAACTAAATTGACCTTGTCAACTGTCATCTGGAGTAACTCTGGTCCTATTAATTTCCTTTCTCCTTCTTCATCCCAGCATATAAGAGTTCTACATCTTCTTCCATACAGTACTTCATAAGGAGCCATCTGAATGCTCAAGTGGTACGAATTATTATAAGCAAATTTTACCAATGGCAAATGTTCATCCCAAGCTCCTTTGAAATCCATCACATATGCCCTGAGCATTCCTTCAAGGGTCCGAATAGTCCTCTCAAATTGGCCATCTGTTTGAGGATGAAAAGCAGTGCTAAAATTTAGCTTGGTCTTTACAGCTTCTTGCATCATTTCCCAAAATCTTGAAGTAAACTGAGGATCTCTATTAGAAACTATAGAGTCTAGAATCTCATATAATCTCACTATCTCATCAATATACTTATTTGCTAGCACATACAAAGAATGTGTCTATTTAATTGATAAAAAATGGGTTGACTTCATCGAACGATCAACAATAACCCATATAGCATTATGCTTCCTACTAGTCTTGGGCAAACTTATCAGAAAATCCATAGTTACCCTTTGCCACTTCCACTCAGGAATGGACAATGGCCTTAACTTGCCTGAAGGTGCCTGGTGTTCAGTCTTGACTTACTAACACACTAGACACTTGCTTGCATATTCTACTACATCCCTCTTCATGCCTTTCTACCAGAAATGCTCTTTCAAATCTCTATACATCCTAGTGCTACCTAGGTGCATGACATAAGGCACAATGTGTGCCTTGTCGA
Organism: Erythroxylum pedicellare; assembly: GCA_027563575.1. NCBI lineage: Eukaryota > Viridiplantae > Streptophyta > Magnoliopsida > Malpighiales > Erythroxylaceae > Erythroxylum > Erythroxylum pedicellare. The sequence goes on from JAOQMP010000008.1 coordinate 8,349,784, forward strand.
GTATCTCATCCTTTACCTCCTGGACATTCGAAATACAGAGCTTATTTCCCATAACTATAAGTCCATCATCTCTCACTACCACTTTAGATTGCTTACCATTTTGAATTTCTTCTCAGAGCTTACTCAATTCTACATCCTATGCTAACAACTCCTTAACCTTCTCCCTAAGTATTGGTCTCTCTCTTAAGTTAGCAATAATATAATCAGGCTCCTCCTGTTTCAAGCTTATTATAAGCTTAGCCATCTCTTTCATTAATGATAGATAAATTACCTGACTATGGGCTATGGAGGATTTCCTACTTAAGGCATGAGCCACTACATTTGCCTTTCTTGGATGGTATTCAATTAACAAGTTATAATCCTTGAGCAACTCTAACCACCTTCTCTATCTCAAATTCAACTCTTTCTAGCTCAATAAATACTTGAGACTTTTATGATTTGTAAAGAAGCTCGTCTAAACTCTATACAAATAATGTCTCTAAGTTTTTAAGGCAAAGATTATTACTGCTAATTCTAGATCATGAGTCGGGTGATTCAACTCTTAAAGCTTTAGTTTCCATGAAGAATAAGCTATGACCTTGTCTTCTTGCATCAGCACATAACCCAAACCCTTTCTTGAAGCATCACTATAAACTGTATAACCCTTATCTCCCACAGGCAAGGTCAGAATTGGAGCACTTGTCTATCTGTGCTTAAGCTCCTCAAAACTCTTCTAGCATTCATCACTCTAGAAAAACTTATGATTTTCCTCAGTAATTTCGTCATCGGAGCCACTATCATAGAGAATCCTTTAACAAACCTCCTATAATATCTTGCTAGACTTAGAAAACTTCTTACTTCTGCCATTGTCTTAGGTGCAGGCCACTTCACCACAGCTTCAATTTTTCTCGGATCAACATGTACCCCTATCCTTTGAAATTGCATGTCTAAGGAATATCACCTTATGGAGCCAAAATTCACATTTGCTAAATTTGGCATAAAGCTCCTTCTCCCTCAGCTTTTGCAACACTATTCAGAGATGTTCCTCGTCACTCTTGAAATAAACTAGAGGGTCATCTATGAATACTATGACAAATAGATATAGATACTCTTTGAAGACCCTATTCATAAGATCTATGAATGCAGTCGGAGCATTGGTCAATCCAAATGGCATGACTAGAAACTCATAAGGTCTATATCGTGTCCTAAAGGCCGTCTTATCACATCAGATTCCGTGATCCTGAGCTAATGATAACCTGAACTGAGATTAATTTTAGAAAATACCCTTGCTCCCTGCAACTGGTCGAACAGATCATCAATTCGTGGCAGAGAATACTTGTTCTTAATAGTCATCTTATTGAGTCTCCGATAGTCAATACATATGTGCCATGTTCCATCCTTCTTTTTAACAAACAAAACTGACGCTCCCTATAGTGACAAACTCGGCCTTATATACCCCTTCCCTAATAGTTATTCCAACTATTCCTTAAGCTCCTTTAACTCAGCTGGAGCCATTCTATACGGCGGTATGGAAATGGGTGCAGTATCTGGGATCAAATCGATGGCAAACTTGGTTCCCTCGTTGGAGGCAACCTAGGTAAATCTTCTGGAAACACATTTGGAAATTTCCTCACAACTGAAAAATCCTCTAAATTCCCTTCATTCCTATCAGTGTCCACAATATGCGCCAAGAAGGCTTTACACCCTTTTCCTATCATCCACTCAGCTAGCAAAGCTGAAATAATTCTCGATGATGGTATTGTTCTGTCTCCTCAGAAAATCACCTTTTCACCTTTGTCAAGATCAAATTCTACCTCTTTGAGGTTACAATCTAATTTTGTTTAATATTTCTCCATAGTATCGATCCCAAGTATAACATCTGATCACTTTAGGTATAAAGGCAGTAAATCCACTACCAGTCTAGCACCATCAATAAGGAGTTCACAACCTTTATAAACATGACTGATTATCACATTCCTCCCTAAAGGAGTACCAACAATCAAAGGAATATTTAATGACACCAAATTCATACCATCTAATGTCATGCTTGCAGAAAGAAAAGAATGCATGGAACCCGAATCAATCAATAAATACACTTATGAATTAAGTAACTGAGCCATACCCGTAACAACTTCAGGTGCGGCTGTAGCTTCCTCCCTGGACATAACAAATACCTTTGCCTGTGCTTGACCCCTTGGCCTTCTTGGAGGAATAACCTTCTTTGGTGCTCCAGAACTACACACCTTAGTGACTAGCCTAGTTCCCACTGTTTCATCTCTCCTTAGGGCTTACAACTATGACCCCTCTTGCCTCGGTACCTAGGGACAATCCCTAATCATATGTCCCTTATCCTTGCATCAGAAACATGCTCTAAGCAACTTGAAGCACTCTCTTCTGTGAAACTTCCCACGATGCTCACATTAGGGTTTGTGTACCTGCTCCCCTCCATCCTTCTATCGCCTCCTGCAGTTGAGGCTTGCACTGAAACTGCCTTTGCTTGCTTACTCTTAATAGAGCCACTACTTCCTACTTCACTCTGTGTGTGAAAACCCCTCATACTCCTCTCAAGCATAGGGGCACTCATTCTCTTCTTGGAAGACTATTCCCGGTTCTTCCTCTTCTTATTCACTTCATTCTTTACGTCCTCCAGTTTCTCCTCCTGGAGTGTAGCATCTACCAACTACTGGTAGTCACATAAGTTATGGATCAGAACTTTCTCCTTGATCCCTAAATGAAGACTTCCCTCAAACTTATGTTTCTTATCCTCCTCCTTTGTAACAATGTTGGTTGTATACCATGAAAGTTGGGTGAACTTCATCTCATACTCACTCACACTCATATCCCTCTGTGTGAGATTCAGGAACTCCTTAGCCTTCTCTTGGACATAAACTCTCGAGAGGTACTTCTTCCTAAAAACTTCTAAAAAGGCTCTCCATGATAGTACCAGAGGCCTAACCTAAATATGGGGCATTGATTCCCACAAATAGAGTGCGCCCTCTATAGCAAGCTGACTGCATAATCTAATTTCTCCTCAACAAAGCACTTCATCTGCAGCAGGACTCTCTCTGTCCTCTTCAACCATGCTTTAGCTTCCTTAGAATTGGTAGACCTATTGAAATCAACAATCGCATACTTGCAGAGCTTATCCTACTGCCTACTTCTCTCCATTAGAGCTTGCACCAAAACTTGTGATCTTTGGCCCATGACATATGTGAAAGCCTGAGCAAAGGCTTAAAAGAATCACTGATCCATAGGGTTTACTTGAGGCATAGGAGGAGGAGGTGGTGACGCTTCATGTTGTATACTAGGTGCCTTAGAATTAGGAGCAAAATGTGTCCCCGCATTTTGTGGGATAAAAGATTCATCCGTACTCCCTTGGCGAGAGCAAGATCGAGACATAGCTCCTCGAGTTCTCTTTCAAGGAAACATAATTGCTCCTTCAATTCAAAACCATTTAAAAACTTTTAGTTCATGTTTCATGTAAAACAACTTCAAATCATGTGAAACAATTCAAATCATATGAAACAATTTCAAATCAAGTGAAACAATACAAAAAACAATGCATGTTGTTCATTTAAAACAATGCATGTGGTTCATTTAAAAAAATACATGTTAATTTCAAAATTTAATGCTACCCGTTTCATGCCAAAGATACTCTTAAACCTAGTCGCTCTTATACCACAAGTTTTGGGCACCCCGCCCTCACAAGACACGTGCCCAACGTTCTAAGTGACATCTAAACACGCATTCCACAAGGGTGGCATGATCACATTAGTCAGTCACCAAAATTGCAAATTAACTTCTTCCAAACAATTGTAGCTCTATATCTTTAGTTTATTTTGAAATAAGAACTATCTCATTCGGAGCTCTATAGATTAAAGATATGATTAAAAAGCCAAGGTATGTTCATAACCAATTCATGCTCTTCTAATGGTTCCCTCACTTTCTCCTAATCAATCTTCTTTAATCAACTCTAAAGGCTATCAGTTTTTATGGACAGATAGAGAAGTGTGTTAGAAATATATTGGTTTAAGAATCAAGCCATTTGGAGGTCAGATGACAAAGTTATGGCCAAAAGAATCAAACATGGTTAGGTTTGGGAAAACCTTCAGGTGCATGATCGTAATTACCCTTAAAATTACGAAGTGCGATTGCACTAGTGTGTAAATAGCGTAGCTCCTGGCCAAACATCCCGAGTGTGATCGTAACACACACTCACGATCGCACCTTGTTCTTCCTTAAATTTATAGCTTTGGTCGCACTGGCACCATTATTCCTCATGGTCGCACCAAATACCTTTTTCTTTATTTTCTTCACCAACTTTTCTCATCTTTGTTTTCTTTATTCTCTTCTTCTATCCCTTCAATTTACATTTTCTTCCTCTCTAAAGCATTACTAATGGTTCCTACATCTATTTTAACATCACATTCACTAATAATTTTCCCAACCTCAACTCTTCTAGTGCAATACCACTTCATATCAATTCAACCACCAAGTTTATTTCATTAAACTCTTAAATCTCAACACAATTTATTCATCACATACTACTAATTCTCATCATTTATACATTCCTATCCTTTTTCCATAACATATCTCTTAACTTCGATATCCAAAGATTTCATACTCTATATCATTTCAAAGCTAAGAGGATAAAATAAAACTTCTAAAAGGACAAATTTGTCTAAATTAGCCTAGATTAATATAGCTTTTCCCTTGAAGTCAGAACATAAATTTTTTATCCCTATAAAATGCTTGAAAATGCAATGCGAAACTTGAAAAGTCAGGAGCAAAATATAAATAAATTTCATTAAAATCAAAAGATAAGAGTTTTACAAAGCTTTAATGGGCATTCCAAGCCACAATACATCATGTCTCAAAATCCCAAAATACAAAAGTTACATGAAAGAGTAAAACATGAAACGTGGTTAAAGCCTTGTGTTCACATAATCATTCTCAAAATACAAAAGTATGAAAATTCGGAGTGATGCCGTGACTCTTTACAACTCGATCTCTTGCCCATCACCTAAATATAGGAAGGAGAATGGGGATGAGCTTAAAAGCTCGTGGGTAATAAGTTTATAACAAAAAACAAGCAAACTATTAAAAATGCTCACTGTCATACTAACTATGCATCAAAATCCATAAAACACATAGTTCCAAAATTCTCACATTATCAAACAATTTATAAGCAACATAAGTCATGTATTCATCGAAATTGTCAACACATTCTAAACACATAATCACATCAGAAATGGTTTGGGTAGGTCCATAAACAGAACGTACTCACACATTCCCACATAATGGTCTTATGTAGTTATAAACAGAACGTACTATCGCAATTGCACATAATGGTTTTACGTAGTCGTAAACATGAGGGAGTCCATGATGGAGCTTCGTGCAACTAACGGGTAGGCAGAAGAAGCCTTTAATAAAGTCAAAGTGCACTTGACATAATAGAACGGACTACCACACAGCCACATAATTATGCATTGCACCTCTTGTAAACATGTTGCATGTAATGGCACATTTTCGAAACATGATATCATAAACATAACATCTTTTTAAAAACCATTTTCACAATCTTTCCATAAATTATCAACGCAATTCATATACCAAACATATAACAATTTCTCAAAGCATTTAAAGAGCAATAAATTCACATTTATAAAGTAGTTGAAAACATTAAATTCCATTTATTTGAAGAAACATTAATGACTTATTTACTCAATTATAAACATGAAACCTACCTTGAACTTCTTGCTTAAAAATTTTCTTAAGAATGGCTCTCCTCTTTCTCCTTTTTCCCTTCTTGATTTCCTTCAAAAAGAAAAAATCCCATTTAATAGGAATTCAAATTGAAAATCTAAAGAACACACATTCACTAAAATTGATCCTAGAATACTTAAACCCATGCATTTCTTAAGCCTCATGAACCAAAACCCTTCCAAATATTCAAAAGATCAAAATGCTCTTACCTTAACTCTTCTCCAAATGAAAAGATGTTCGGTTCAAATGAAAGCTCTTTTCTTCCTCTTTCTTTTTCTCTTCTTAAACAACATCAAATTCCCTCTTGAAAACTAAGAATGATGAAACCCTAAATCAAACTTCTTTCCTCTCAAAAACTAAAACCTCTCTTCTTTCTCTCTTTTCACTCACGTTTTTCTTCTTCATTTAAAAGCAAGACTACACTTCTTCTTCTAATAATATCCTTGATGAGTGTGCAAGGTCCACTTTGCCCTTTTCTTTATGCCTTATGTCTTTTAACCTTAAGTGAATTGCCAAAAATACCCTTTATGCATTCTTATTACTTAATTCTAATATTTGCATTTATGCTCACTAAATTAATGACTAAATTCTAAGAAAATAAAATAAATAATAAATTCATAAATAATAAAATATATAAAAGAACTTTTGGGTCTAACGAATAAAGCTTCATAAGGTACTACACATTTTTATGCTTAATCCTTTGGCAAGTGAGCATACCTCTATGTAGTTCCTTATATCTTTACTCATCCCATTCCAATTAAAAACATTTTGTAACCCCTTGATCATCACTATTACTCCCAAATGGGCTCCATGTAGTTCCTTTTGTAGTTCCTTATTGAATCAAATGACTGTGGTGCCCTTCCAATGTACTAATCCCTCTCTCTATTCATAATTATCTAAGTTGAGGACCCCCTCCGTAATTTTTCTGATGATGTCTCATATCATAATATCTCCTTCCCAACTATTTTTTATTTCCCCCAGCAATTTAGTATGGACTTGTGATATATTGAAAGAAAAAGAAAAGGTACTATAAAACAAACAACAATATATAATGATAAAAAATGATGCAACAAACTTTGAGGTGCAGTTCTCTACCTCTTACTCTCTCTTATTCTCTTATTTTTTTTGTTTCTCTCTTTGCCTTTTTTGTACTTTTTTCACTTGTTTCTTCACTCACAAAACACTATCCTTACATCCCCTTCAAACTCAATTCTATTCACCGACTTTAACATCCCAAAAAACAACTAAAAAAAACATAATAAATAAAGTTACATCTAGCACACACCTAATAATACAAGTTGATTTTGCCTTCTTTTCTTTAGAAGAATCAAGAATATCATCGAGTTTAACTTCTAAATTTCCCCCTCAAACCCGACTTTGCATGCCAAGCTTTTCTTTGAGTTTATGAAATACACATCAGTAGCTTTCTAAAAATATACGCAAGTTGATCTTCAATTTTTCAATGAATGAGTTCTACAGTTTCGTCTTTCACTTACTCTCAAATAAAATGATATTTGGTGTCTAATGTTTGCTTTAGCTGTGTAACAATGGATTTTTTAGGAGTGATATAGCAGATTTATTATCAATATATATTGTAACCGAACCTTCTTGTAGATTATATAACTCAAAATATTCTTCGACTATATTGCTTGACATGTATATGCTACTGCAGTAATATACTGGGCTTCATATGTCAAGAGGGCAACTATCTACTACTTTTTTGATGACCATGAAAATATTACTGATCCAATGTGAAATGCATATCTAGACATGCTCTTTCTATCATTTAAGTCTCCACCATAATCATTATCTAAATAACCAATCAACTTTAAATCTTGAGAATGTGTGTAAAACAAACCATGATATATTGTACCTTTAATATATCTTAAAATTCTTTTTGCTGTAATGAAGTGATCTTGCCTTGACTTCTCCATATATCTACTTACCAATCCAACTGCATACATAATATCTGAGCGTGTGAAAGTCAATTACCTCAGACTTTCGACTAGACTCTTAATGTAACAGTCCAGACCACTTGCCCATAAATACTATCTGCTTTTGGTTGCCCCTAGGGCCAAACCCTCATAATTTTACTCTTCCTATCCTTAGAAAAACACGTCTAGTAGGGGAGAGGTATCTATACACTTATAAGGCATATTTTGTTCTCCTCTCCAACTAATGTGGCATCTCACACTCTCCACCCCCTTAGGGCCCAGCCTAGCTGGTGAAACGGTTCGGGCCCTAGCTCTGATATCATTTGTAATAACTCGGACTGCCCACCCATAAATATTGTTCGCTTTGGATAGCCCCTAGGGCCAAACTCCTCAACGTTTTTATTCGAGGCCCTATAAGTTCGGGTCATGCAAGTAAATAGGGAAGTAAGAGTATCGATCCATATAGAGTTACCGAATAATTACTAGGATAAAACCATCCAGTTATTTGGGCTGATCACTTAAATGTTGATTATTGAGAATTTAGTTAATTAACGAATTGCTAAAACTAATCCTAAAACAAACATAATAACCGCTCAGCTTATGTAGTATAAGTCTAATAGGAATAAATCAGATATGTAAAAGGCAGGTTTCAAATTTGGTTTCATAATCGACTTCTAATTGTTCTTTTCTGGTTTATTCAATAATCTTGATCCCTAAACTTTGAACGAAACTAGATCTAAATTATCTATGATTCTCTATTGAGATGTCAAAGAAGTATCGTAGTTAAAATCAATCCCGACTATTGTGGCTTATGAAATTAACTAAAACCCATTAAGATTTTTATCTAGTTGGTAATTCCTCTTGCATAGTTTTGCCTATATCTAGGTTTAAACCTACAAGTTCTCAATTTTGGTTTTCCACTATAGATTTTCACCTTTCGATCTTCAACCGATAATTTTGACACAAATTATATGAGGCCTAACACATAACAAGCACAATAATACTCAAAACAAGAATCAACAACCATGAATCAATTTTATTGAATAAAATCCAGAATCAAATCATGTAGAAATTCGAAAACTACATCCCATCTTTGAAACCTAACAAGAAATCTACTCACTTATGTTCATGTTCAACAAAAAAAATATCAAAACAAGGAGAATAGACATTAGAGGAGTAAGGAATGAAGAACTCACGTGAGTCTTGGACATAAACATCAAAAACTTAGGTCTAGAAAATGTTCTCGCAGCTGCGGCATCCTTTGTCTTGGTTCTATTTCTTGTAAGTGAGATAGCCCTTGCATCAGGTCTCTTGCGTCTAGTCCTCTCTGAGCGTCCGGTAGTCACCTTGTGTGTCCAGTCCTCCTTGCCGCTACTCTCTTCGTGCGATAGGTCTCTATTTCTTTTTGTCTTTGTGCGTTAGATTGGAGTTGTCGCATGTAAGTCTCCTCGAAATTAAAACCTGAAACGTTAAAATGTTTTCTGTCTTCCAAACGTCACCTAGGTCTGCGTTTTGGACTTTTTATTACTAATGGCTGATGTCTGCTAGCTGTTGTTTCCTGCTTCTATGCTTGTGTTTTGGTGCTCTTTCCAATTGTTGTTTTTAATTCCCATCTGCACCATGCGTTTTCTCCATACTAGCTTCCACCTTTAATTTCACGTTAGGCCATACAAAATTATTCAATTTTCATGGACGTGCCGTGAGCAACTTCTTGGGTCTAATTTGAAGCCAAACTTATACTTTCTACGAAGAAACAAGAAAAAATAAAATAAATAACAAACTCAATGAAAATAAATAAATTAACCTAAAAATGCTACTAAAATGAATGAATGAATATGCAAAATAAATGTAAATATGACCTAAATATCTATATGAATTGGACTAAACACTGAGCTACACTTTGTTAATGCTTGAAACTTGTCTCCCACAAAGGCAAAAAATATTATGCCATTGCAGTGATCTTAGTGATTGAAATCAAAACTCCAATTAGGGTCCAAGAATTTTATAGAATCTTGTAACTTGTGAGCTTTAATACGAGCTCCAATAATCCCGAAAAATGAGTTTCTTATCCAACAATAAGTCTTTTATTGATTAGGTTTTGATAGGATCATTCATTCCTTTGATATTCTAAAAGATTATAGCAAAAGGATGTTATAAGTTACCCAGCTCCCTTAGGCTTTTTCTTCTTCCTGCCAGTTCTTCTATTTCGAAAGGAGAGGACTTCTCCATTTAGGGTTCTATTAACTCCTAGTCATCCTACTCAGACAACATATACTCCCCCTAACTCTTTGCATCTAATCCCCTGTCAGTGACTTCATTGTTTTGGTCTCTAGGGCCAACTTCTAGATCTAGGTTAGGGCCTCATCCACTGGTTTGGGATTTTTATACAATTCCTTAGTTGCTTCAGTGGTTAACTATTTAGCCTCATTAGCTCCTAATTCTGCCTGTGACTTCTCAACCTTATTAGTTCCCAAGTTTGCCTAAAACCCATAATCTTTAACACCCATCAATTCCTAATATTCACTTGTTTTAAATGTTTTGCCAGTTTCCTTCCATACCCTTCCTAGTTGAGGTTTCCAACTGTGTGAAAGCCTAATCTCAACTCTAGTTAATTCCCTAACTTCATTAAGTTTCATCACATGAAGCATGTTAGGAAAATCATCATTAATTATGACTTCCATACAAAATCTAACATAACAAATTCTCTCAAACATAGCAGCATAAGAGTCAAAGCTAGAGGTTTACTTATTAAACTTACCAAGTAGCTTAACCCATCTAAAGTCCAGTACTCGAGTGGCACATTGTGAAAGTTAATCCAAATGGGGAAGAATTCAATCTCAATCCTGTCCAGTTCCATGTCCAGAACCCACCTTTGTACCAATAACAATGGTTGCTCACCATGGACCTGTCTCTATAATTGCAAACAAATAGTCCTTATCTTTGAATCTGAAGATGAAGAGGAGTCCTCCTTGATAAGGAGCACCTTCTTTAAACCCTTGTTCCCTTATTTGGAATGAGCCCAGGCATTTACCTAAGGGAATAAGGGTCTTTTGTTTTAAAAAAATCCAACTAAGCTACATTACCAAGCTTTAACCCCTGTTTTCATAAGCTCTTCATGAAGGGAGACAACTCCATTAACCAATGTAGACTAGAATAACTTTGGCTTCTGTGGAGGAACCTTAAAGAGGAAACTACACTCTTCCATGTTCTAAGTACATCCTTAGTAGTCGCTAGAGAGTTACTACTTCCTTTACTCGCGTCTAAGGAGTCGCAGATGGATGGAAATTCTAGTTCAGGGAAGATACTTGCATTTGAATGAGTTTCGAGATTGTTCGATGGGCTCCCTATGCCTGTCGCATAAAGCTTACCTAAATAGGAAAGTTACCGATGGGCAGCCAATTACTTACTAGATTATGAAGCCTTCTATTAAGGTGGGAGTACTCTTCACGTTACTAGCGCAAAACGCCTCACCACTCTTTCGTCTTGCTCTCACCTACCTCTGGAATCCATTTACACGTGTTTCACTCACACACCAGATGCCCAGATGCTTCTCACGCTCGCTAGCCAGTCGCTCGTTGTCTCCAATCACTCGCCTCTCGTGTTTCGCTAGTCACTCGCAACTCCTCATATAAATTTATTATTACTTATTGAACTTTTAATATATCAAGAAATAAATATATCATTTGCAAATCTTGTCATCAAGCTAAATTAATGTAAGTTTGATTTATAATTATTGCATGTGCATGCCTTGGCCCCTCCAATATGTCAAAAGTGGTTGGCTATTGGTTGCATGCCTCTTCCAGTTATTCAACAATAATGGCCATCGATTGCATACCTTGACCTCTTTCATTTTGTCAACAATAATGGCCACCGTTTAGAAAAAAATTTTAGACAGATGCTTAGGGACTTCAGCTATAAATAGAAGAGATGGTTGCAGACTTCAACACACCATTCCTTCCTCTCCTTCAGTCACTAAAAATAGCACAACTTTCATCCTTTCTTCAGTTGTTTTCTGTGTACTTAAAAAGTCTTTTATTCCAGCCTGTGTACTTGTATACATTCTCCACATATTAGTAAAATTACTCACCCTCCGGTCGTGGACGTAGGTCACATTGACCGAACCACGTAAATCTTTGTGTTTTGTCCTATTTTATTTTGTCTACCTTTATTTTGTTACTACTTTTCGGGCTATTAAATTCAACCAGCATCCGATCCAAGGGCTTTTATCTTAAAAAACTAGCATCAGAGCTTCTCCTGTTGGTCTAACTTACCGTATGCTCTGTGGTTACTACTAAGATGGACCCTCCACATCAGAAAGTAACTTAGATTTTTATTGTGAGTCTAAACGGGGCTCGCTGCCTTGATTTTTTCTCTTATCGGGCCCACTATTTCGAGTTTATCTTACGAGGCCACTGCCTCGGTTTTGTTTTGTGAGGCCCACTACATCGGTTTTGTAAACGGAGTTCAGCTTTACTTTTGGGGTCCACGTCCCGACTTTGCCTGTGGGGCCCATATCTAGTGCTTTTGTAGGATCCGCTGTCTCAGTTTCTTGTGTGGGGCCCACATGTAGAAAAATAATCGAAATATCAATTTTTTTGCCATCATGACGATAACAAAGACCTCTATTGAAAAGTTTGACCGGAGCGTTAATTTCAATATGTGGCAGCTCAAAATGCAAGCCATTTTAATACAAGATGGATGTGAGATTGCACTTGATGGAGTGGAGAAAAAACCAACAAATATGGCATCAGATATATTCACGGATTTAGATAAAAAGGCTAGATCAGCCATCATATTGAATCTCTCCGATGAGATTTTGCAGGAGGTTGCTGGTGAAAACACAGCTAAAGGTATGTGGGACAAATTGAAAGCTATGTACATGAAGAGACGGTGGAAAATCGACTTTATTTGAAACAAAAGTTGTACATATCGAGGATGATAGAAGGTACATCTATTCTTTCACATCTGGATAAATTTGATTCTCTTATTTTGGATTTCAAGAATGTAGATGTAAAAATTGAAGATGAAGATCAAGTCGTATTTTTGTTATGTTCCCTTCCTCAGTCCTTTAAATATTTTCGTGATACTATGATTTATGGGAAATAGTCAGTCTCATATAATACTATTAAGTCTGCATTAAAGTCAAAAGAGCATATTGATAGGGACATCACTGGGGAGACTAGTGGAAGTCAGGCAGAGGGACTATTTGTACGGGGTAGATATGAAAATAGAGATTTTGAAAGAAGTAGATCCAAAGGCAGGTCAAAATCCAAACATAGAAATAAAACTTGTAATTATTGCAAGAAAAAGGGGCATATAAAGGCTGACTGCTATAAATTGAAACATAAGGAGAAAAATAAAGTTGAGCAGAATAACAGCAACACCGCCGAGGCTAGTGTAGCAGCAGATGAGAATGAGGGAATTATCTTTGTAGCCACAGAAGATAAACTTAGGTCTAATAAGGAGTGGATTTTAGATTCGGGTTGTTCTTACCACATGAGTCCCGACAGGGAGTGTTTTTCCACTTATGAGTTATTGAATGGTGGAATTGTTTTGATGGGTAATAATGCTGCCTGTAAAGTTGTTGGTAAAGGTACAGTCCGGATCAAAATGTATGATGGTATCATTAGAACACTCACTGACGTTA